>RCHQ01000090.1:0-137427 GCA_003676415.1 Plasmopara muralis | reverse complement strand
TTCTTTAGCTTCGATAACGGCTGATAACTTTGATACTTGCGCTCCGAGTTCCAGTTGTGCAGGTAGTGCCGCTCCGTTCTCGGGTACCAAATGCCACTCTATTTCTTCCTACCCAACCGATATGGCCACAGCATTCAGCACGAATCCGTATGTGATTGTCGAGAAATATATCGCCGGCCACTCCTGTGCCGCTGATTTTCTGGCTAGTGTCAAGGTGTACCTGGCCGATGGCAAGTGTCATATGACGAGTGGATCCAGTAGCTATCGCGCCACACGAAAGCTAGACGGCTCAGCGACCGTTCAACCGTATTCAGATGGAACGTGTAGCACTCCAGGGATATTGTTTACTGTGTCTATCGCGGAGGCAGGTAATTCTTGTGCGGCAGATGGAAGCGGCATTGTTGACACCAAAGTGTTTGGCTTCAACGCGTCTCCGCTGTATCTGACTTCAACACTTAATTACGAAACCAATTCGCAGAATTGCTTGTCCGGGGTCCCGTCGCTAGTATCGACTGCGGTTGCCAACGTTGACACTACTTGTACTTCGACCACCGCATGTTCCGGGAGTAGTCCTCCTTACACTGGTTCTAAATGTAGCTCCGTCGCCACTTATCAAAGCGATATATCGAACACGTTTGGCTCGACTCCTTATGTGATAATCGAGCAGTACAATTCCGGCCAGTCGTGTGCTTCAAAAGATTTGTCTAGTATTACGACGTATGTGGCCGACGGCAAATGCCACAAGGCCAGTGGGTCCACAAGTTATCGTGCCGCACGGACGCTCGATAATTCGGCGATCGTTCAAAAATACACGGATGCTGTTTGTACGACGATGGGAACGACTGTCACAATATCTGCGACCGCCGGCTCACTTCATTCGTGTGTGTCCGACACGAAAGCTTACGGTGGAGGGTCAACTCCGCTGTATTTGACCTCTACAATGGTTTATGACACAAATGCAAACACATGTACCTCGGGGGTTCCCTCTCAAGTTGCAACGGCAGTCGCTGCATTTGACACATGTACGGCATCCTCGGTCTGCACGGGAAATGCTGCTCCGTACACAGGTACCAAATGTGGCTCCGTCTCTTCATATCCAGCAGACATGGTGAGTGCATTCGGTAGTAATGCTTATATCAACGTAGAGAAGTATACAGCTGGTCAAGCTTGTGTCGCCGATCAGTTAAGTAGCATCACGACGTACCTAGCAGACGGCAAGTGCCATAAGACTAGCTCGACGACCAGCTATCGTGCAACACGAAAATTAGACGGTTCGGCGACAATTCAGCCATATCTCGATGGTGTCTGTGGCACCTCTGGAACATTATTGAGTGTGGCAGTCGCACAGTTGTCGAATTCGTGTGCTTCGGATGGTAATGGAATTGTTGACACTAAGGTGTATGGTTTCGGGATGACGCCGCTGTACTTTACATCTACAATGAACTTCGATACAAACGAAAATTCATGCAAGCCGCCCGGTATCCCGTCTTTCGTCTCATCAGCCGTTGTTGGTGTGGATTCGTGTTCCGCCACGACAGCATGCACTGGCCAAGCTGCTCCTTACACGGGAACGACGTGTAGTTCTTCGCTGACCTACAAAACTGATATGGATGCTGCTTTCGGATCGTATCCGTATGTAATTGTGGAAAAGTATACAGTTGGACTATCGTGTGCCGCCGATAAAGTCGCAAGTATTACCACGTACCTTGCCGACGGCAAGTGCCACAAGTCAGGGTCGACTACTAGCTATCGCGCGACGCGAAAAGCCGACGGTTCGACGACCATCCAACCGTATACGGATGGCACGTGTGGCACGGCAGACACGCTTATGACCGTATCAGTCGCACAGCTAGCGAACTCGTGTGCTACGGGTGCTAATGGAATTGCTGACACAAAGGTGTATGGCTCTGGTACGACTCCGCTATACTTTACTTCAACGATTAATTATGACTCGAAAGATAACGCGTGCAAGTCGCCTGGCGTCCCTTCGTTCGTTAAGTCAGCAGTAGTCGCTGTCGATGTGTGCTCGTTCTCGACGGCCTGCACTGGTCAAATTGCGCCATTTACAGGAACGACGTGTAGCTCGAAGCTTACGTTTAAGACTGACATGGATGTTGCGTTTGGAGTGAATCCGTATGTAATAGTGGAGAAGTATGACGTCGGACAGGCCTGTGCTTTAAATAAGTTGATTGATATTTCGACATATTTGGCCGACGGCAAATGCCACAAGTCGGGATCGACTACTAGCTATCGCGCCACGCGAAAGGCTGATGGTTCAGCGACCATCCAACCGTATTCGGATGCAACGTGTGGTACTGCAGGAACGCTCATGACCGTATCGGTCGCGCAATTGGCAAACTCGTGTGCTACAGGCGCTAATGGAATTGCTGATATACAGGTGTACGGCTCTGGTTCGACTCCTCTTTACTTTACTGCTACGATGAATTACGATTCGAATGAAAAGTCGTGCACATCAGGCGTACCGTCATTGGTGACAACTTCTAGCGTTGCTGTCGATGTTTGCTCGGCAACATCGACTTGTACTGGTCAAGCTGCACCCTTTACGGGAAAATCGTGTAGCTCTGCACTTACGTTTAAAACCGATATGGATGCTGCTTTTGGTAGATACCCATACGTGATTGTGGAACAGTACACAACCGGACAGGCTTGTGCTGCTGATAAGTTGCTTGGGATCACGACTTACCTCGCAGATGGCAAATGTCACAAAACAAGTTCGACGACCAGTTATCGTGCAACTCAAAAGTCGGACGGTTCGGCAACAGTGCAACCCTTCTCGGATGCAACGTGTGGGGCATCAGGGACACTGTTAAGTGTATCAACCGCGCAAAAAAACACTTGTGTAGTAGGTGGAATCGGAAATACTGACACGAAAGTGTATGGCGGTGGCGCGACGCCTTCGTATGTATCTTCTACGATATTGTACGAAACGAATGCAAAGTCGTGCAAGTCGGGTCTCCCGTCGTTGGTCAAGTCCACTGTGGTCAATGTGGATTCTTGCACGGCGACAACGGTTTGCACTGGTCAGGCTGTACCTTATACGGGAACATCTTGCAGCTCTACGCTGACGTACAAAGATGACATGGATGTTGCGTTCGGTAAGAACCCTTACGTGATTGTAGAGAAGTACGTCGTTGGACAAGCTTGTGCCGTTGAAAAGCTGTCTGCCATTACGACGAACTTGGCGGATGGGAAGTGTCATAAGACGGATTCGGGAAAGAGTTACCGCGCCACTGTCTCGAAAGATGGAACTGCATCCATTCAAGATTACACCGACACACAATGTAGTGCAACGGGAACGTTACTGACGGTGTCGGCTTCACAAACAGCGAATTCATGCACCACGGGTTCAACCGGTATTGCGGATACCAAAGTCTATTACGGAGGCTCTGCGACGCCTCTTTATCTCTCGTTGACGATGAAATACGATTCGGATGCAAACTCGTGCAAGTCGGGTGTTCCATCGTCAGTCTCAACAGCTGTGGTTGTCGTTGATTCATGCTCGGCAACCATTGTTTGTACTGGCCAATCCGCTCCTTACACTGGAACGTCGTGCAGCTCAATGCTGACGTTTAAGGATGACATGGACGCTGCTTTTGGTTTAAATCCCTACGTGTATTTAGAGAAGTACACGACCGGACAGGCATGTGCTGCCGATAAGTTGATAAGCATTTCGGTGTATTTAGCGGACGGCAAATGCCACAAGACCGACTCGTCGGCGAGCTATCGCGCGACACGCAAAGGCGATGGTTCGGCATTTGTCCGGACTTACACGGACGCTTCGTGCGGAACGACCGGTACTTTGTTGACCGTGACAGTTGAGCAATTGGCAAACTCTTGTGCCGCAGATGTCAATGGAATTGCTGATACGAAGGTACATGGCGCCGGTACCACTCCATTGTACTTAAAATCTTCTGTGAATTACGAATCGAATGTCAATTCGTGCAAGTCGGGTCTTCCATCGTTGGTCACGTCAAGTGTTGTAAACGTCGACGTGTGTTCGGCATCGACTGTTTGTACTGGTCAAACTGTGCCCTTTATTGGAACATCATGTAGCTCAATGTTGACATACAAGGCTGATATGGATACGGCGTTCGGCCCAAACGCGTATGTGACTGTGGAGAAGTACACTGTCGGACAGGCATGTGCTCTTGAAAAGTTGGCCTTGATTTCAACATACTTGGCTGACGGAAAGTGCCATATAATAGACTTGACTAGTAGCTATCGCGCAATACGTAAAGAAGACGGATCGGCATCTGTTCAGGAGTACTTGGGCACATCGTGTGGTACTGCGGGGACTTTGCTATCTGTATCGGTTGCACAATTAGCCAACTCATGTGCGGCAGATGCCAACGGTATTGTTGATAAAAAGGTGTATGGATCTGGCGTGACGCCTTTGTACGTAACATCGACTTTAAATTACGATACGAATGTTCGTTCATGCAAATCGGGAACGCCATCGCTGATACAGGCAGTAGTTGGAAATTTAGATGTGTGCGTGCCAACTACTGTCTGCTCGAACCAAGTTGCACCATTTACAGGAAAGTCTTGCAGTTCTTCTCTTACGTTCAAAGATGACATAGCGACTGCTTTCGGTCCGAATCCATACGTGATTGTTGAAAAGTACAATGCCGGAAAATCATGTGCTGCAGGGGAATTGACTAGTATCATGGCGTACTTGTCGGACGGAAAGTGTCACAAGACGGACGTGACGACTAGCTACCGTTCTACCCGAAAGGCTGACGGCTCTTTAACCGTACAAGAATATACGGACGCAGTGTGTGGTGTCGCGGGAACGCTTTTGACCGTCACTGCCGCTCAAACGACAAATTCTTGTGCGTCAAACGCAAATGGTATTCTTGATAGAAAAGTTTTTGGGGCCGGCATCAGTCCTCTCTTCTTTACATCGACCGTCAATTATGACACAAATGCGAATTCGTGTAAGACGGGGTTGCCGTCATTGGTAAAGACAGCAGTTGACACGATTGACGTATGTGTACCCTCCACCACTTGTACTAACCAAGCTGCTCCGTACGTCGGAAAATCGTGCAGTTCCTCTTTGTCGTTTAAAGACGACGTGTCAGCTACATTTGGCTCTAATCCATACGTGATTGTCGAGAAGTACAACGCTGGAAAGTCGTGTGCTGCAGCAGAATTATCTGGTATCGCGACGTACTTAGCAGATGGCAAGTGCCACAAAACGGATGCATCGACTAGCTATCGTGCGACACGAAAAACTGACGGCTCCTCAAGCGTACAAGAATATACGGACGCTGTGTGTGGTGCCGCGGGAACGCTTTTGACTGTCACGGTCGCGCAGACAGCAAATTCATGTGCATCTAATGCAAATGGTATTGCTGACAAGAAAGTGTTTGGCGCCGGTACAACGCCGTTATACTTAACCTCCACAGTAAGCTATGATTCGGATGCCAAAGCTTGCTACTCCGGAACACCATCGTATGTTTCGACCACAGTAGCACTGAATGACTTTTGCACTGCGTCCGTTGCTTGTACCGGACAAGCTGCTCCTTTCAAAGGAACCAATTGCAGTACCGTGTCTTCGTTCAAAACGGACATTGCAACCGCGTTCGGCTCAAGCGCGTATGTGACGGTGAAGAAGTATACAAGTGGCACGAAGTGTGCAGCAGCAGAGTTACAAAGCATCGCCACATACTTAGCTGATGGCAAATGCCATCAGAGTGGCACTTCTGCAAGCTACGCAGCCACGCGGTCTGCGGATGGATCCGCAGTCGTCCAATTATATACTGACGCAACGTGTGATACGGTAGGAACGCGTTTGACTGTAAGTGTGGCTCAGACAGCAAACTCGTGTACTGCGGATGACTTTGGTATTGCAGACACGAAAGTGTATGGCAGTGGAATTACACAGACGGTATACTCCTCTACATTGCTTTTCGACTCTAAAGCGAATAATTGCGCTTCAGGAATACCGACACAGGTCGTGACTGTGAAGGGTGATGCCAGTGCCTGTATCACATCGACAACTTGCTCCGGTCAAGCCGCGCCGTACCAAGGAACGACGTGTGGTTCGACGCTTATGTACAAGGAAGACATGGCTGAGGCATTTGGATCGTACCCGTTTGTGATTGTGAAGAAGTATACCGCCGGAAAATCTTGTGCAACTGACCAGCTTATTGGGATCAAAACGTATTTAGCTGACGGCAAGTGCCATAAGACGGATTCGACGGCTAGCTACCGTGCAACTCGGGCGGCGGATGGCTCCGCTAACGTTCAGGAATACACTGGGGCAGACTGTGGCACAGCGGGTACGCTGTTGACCGTTTCTGTCACGCAATTGGCCAACTCCTGTGCTACTGGTAACAATGGAATTCTTGACACGAAGGTGTATGGTGGCGGTATGACTCCGCTGTATTTAACGTCAGTCTCGAACTATGATGTAAATACTAATTCGTGCAAGTCGGGCCTCCCGTCTTTAGTAAAATCGACAGTAGTCGCTGTAGACACTTGCACGGCGACATCAGTCTGCACAGGCCAAGCTGCACCGTTTTTAGGAACGTCGTGTAGCTCTACGCTCGTATACAAGGATGATTTTTCCGCAGTGTTTGGAACAAATCCGTATGTGATTTTGGAGAAGTACAGCTCTGGACAATCGTGTGCTGCTGATAAATTGGCAAGTATCACGACGTATTTGGCGGACGGGAAGTGTCACAAAACGGATTCGACGACAAGTTATCGTGCAACGCGGAAGGCAGATAACTCGGCAAACATCCAGGCATACACAGATGCATTGTGTGGAACAGCGGGATCTCTTGTGACTGTGTCCACTTCGGACGGATCGTCGCACTCTTGCTCTTCAGACACGAAAGCATACGGCTCGGGCACAACTCCGCTATTCTTGACCTCCACGGTTAAGTACGAGACGAACGCGAAATCTTGTTCATCTGGAGTCCCGTCACTTGTCTCGACCGCAGTTGCTAATGTCGACATTGGGTGCACGACAACCTCCACATGCACAGGAAGTGCGGCACCGTACACGGGCACAAACTGCAGTTCTGTTGCCTCCTTCCAAAAAGATTTGGCGACAGCATTTGGCACGAGCCCTTATGTTATCGTGGAAAAGTATAACATAGGGAAATTGTGTGATGCGGCGGAGCTTGCTAGTATCATGACGTACCTGGCGGATGGCAAGTGTCATGTGACTGGAAATACTGCTAGTTATGCAGCAACGCGATCTGCAGATGGTTCAGCGATCATCCAGTTGTACACCGATGCAGTATGCGGTGTGACGGGAACAAGCTTTACAGTAACTGCGTCACAAGCGGCGAACTCGTGTGCTGCGGATGGAAATGGGTTTGTTGACTTGAAAGTGTACGGATCTGGGAAGACTGCGGTAGTATATTCATCTACATTCTTATTTGATACGAAAACAAACAATTGCCAGTCTGGAGTTCCAACACACGTCTTGACAGTTAAGGGTGACTTCAGTACATGTTCTTCATCAACTACTTGCTCTGGTCTACTCGCGCCATTCTCAGGGAAAAGGTGCAGCTCCACGCTGTCGTACAGAAAGGATCTGGAGGCTGCGTTTGGCAGTAATCCATACGTGATTGTCGAGAAATACACTGCCGGAGAGTCGTGTGCTGCTGATAAACTCATTACTATCAAGACGTACTTGGCAGATGGCAAGTGTCATAAGACGGACACGACGGCAAGTTACCGTGCTACTCGGAAAGTGGATGATTCGGCAGCCGTCCAATTGTACACGGATGGACTTTGCGGAATCACCGGAACGCTATTGACGATTTCTGCTGCGCAGACGGCTAATTCGTGCGTTGATGGTAGTAACGGGATTGTTGACACGAAAGTGTACGGCGCTGGCACCACTCCGCTTTACTTAACTTCTGTGATTAAATACGAAACAAACGCAAATTCGTGCAAGGCTGGTTTACCGTCGTTGGTGAAATCAACCGTAGTAGCTGTGGACTCGTGTACGGCGACAGCGGTATGCACTGGTCTAGCTGCACCTTATTCGGGGACGTCGTGTAGCTCCACACTCACGTTGAAAAATGACATGGCTGTTGCATTCGGCTTGAACCCGTATGTGATTGTGGAGAAGTACACTGCTGGACAATCGTGTGGGGCTGACAAGCTAACGGATGTCTCCACGTATTTAGCGGATGGTAAATGCCACAAGATCGATTCGTCGTCCAGTTACCGCGCGACACGGAAAGCCGATCAATCAGCTTCCGTCCAAGTATATACGGATAACTCATGTGGGGTGGCAGGGTCTCTCTTGACTGTGTCTGCTGCGCAGATGGCTAACTCGTGCGCTACGGGAGCACAAGGCATTGTTGACACGAAGGTCTTCGGGGGCGGTGTGACTCCGCTGTACTTGACCTCGACGGTGACTTATGATTCAAAAGTCAATTCGTGCAAGTCGGGACTCCCATCATTAGTGTCTTCAGCTGTAGTCGCTGTAGACTCTTGCTCAGCATCTTCTACTTGCACTGGTCAGGTTGCTCCGTACACGGGAACGTCGTGTAGTTCTACACTGACGTACAAGGATGACATGATTGCTGCATTTGGCCCAGTTCCGTTTGTAATTGTGGAACAGTATAACAATGGTCAATCGTGTGCTGCAGCAGAGCTATTAAGACTTACGGCGTATATTGCAGATGGAAGGTGCCACAGAACGGACACGTCGAAGAGCTACAGCGCGACGCGGAAGGCAGACGGTTCAGTTATTGTACAGGTTTACACGGATGCGGCCTGTGGCGTGGTAGGGTCGCAAGTAAGTGTGTCATCGAGTACGGTTACCACATGCGTATCCGACATGAAAGTGTACGGTATTGGGGTCACCGGTATGGCGTGGTCTACTGTCGCCATTTCTGATAGCAAAACGTGCGGACTACCAACTCAAATGACGTTGACAAGCCAATTTTCCTGCATGGAAGGTGGATGCTTTGCTTTCGGAGATCGTTCGATCTCGTATGCGTGTGAAAATGATTATATTATGGCTGCAAAGAAGACCTTTGGGAAATCGGTCCCGTTTGTCGTTGTGGAGGTTTACGAAGATGGAGGAAATTGCGACGTTATGGAAGGGGTCATGGCATTTGTTGCAGACACAAAGTGCCACCTGACAGTCGACGGAGCATCTAGTTTTACGGTGACTTTAAGTACAGACGGGTCTGGAACGATGCTCACCTACGATGATAGAGAGTGTAAGGATGGCACACCGTTTACGACTCCGTTGACGAAAGAGCAATTGTCTTCTCATCAGTGTCTTGGAAGTGCCAAGTATTATGCCTTCAATGCTCCCGCCCCACCAGTTGTCGCCCCGATCACTCCGCCTCCTGTTGTACCTGTGCCTACGCCAGAACCAACGGCAGAACCAACGGTAGGACCAACGCCGGGGCCAACCACAGTCAGTCCACCGGGAACCGGGTCGGGAATTACGGATGGCAAATCTGTCGGATCCACCCTTTCTGCTACTTCTACTCTCTTTGCCACTGTCTTTTCGATGCTTGGGTGGTTGGCAGTGTCTTTGCTATAAGCAAGCAACAATTAGGACGGCCAAGATTTCGATCGTAGAATTCTTCCAAGACCGTTTCTTTCATTTATATGAGCAAATCGCACATCTAAAAATGACATTTCTTTCAATATAAAAGCTTTTTAACAATTCTTACAGTAATTGGATACAATAACAATTAGGCTTTAGCGCACTATTATTGTATCCAACAACTCGCAATTAACCCAATTTTTTTATTGTCCACCCCACATTTATGCCTCAAAAAGGATCCATGAAGACGTGGGTGCTGGTTTTACTAAGCGTCATGGGCGCAGTGCACGCCATGTTTTTTAACGTGAAAAAGGAGGTAAGTTTATGTGTACAATGCAACATGTAGCCCATGATGTGTCAACTGTAGAAGAACGATTGTGTAGGGCCATCGTTGTTTCTTGGTGGATGTGCCAAAGGAGACGACGTTCCGAGCTGAGTACGAATCGCCAGATACGACAGATGTCATGGTGAGTAGATGGAAACAATACAAGAATACAAGATAAAGATACAAATGAATGGTTTCTTCTTGTAGAAGACGATTGTGACAATCCACGCCCCGGATCCGACCAAGGGCACGGACAAGAAGACATTGGTGAAGAATGAACAGACGAGTTCGAAGGTAGTGTGGTGCTGATTACACTGTGCTAGGAGACATTAACGATTTAGCTTGTTATTATGCTGAGAAGGGGTCTATTTCGTTCTTAGCAAAGGAGAATGGACCTCACTGGGTCTGCATTAGCTTGGACTCGTCCAACTATGCGCTTCCGGACAATGCAGTAATGGTGAGTGATACATTGTTGCCTCGCGACGAGAAAGTTTCTAAAGCCGTTGTATTGAAGCGATTCTCACTCAAGCTGAGTATGGGCACGAGCCACGAAGAGTATCAGAACCTGGCCAAGAAAAATCAAATGGACGATCTAGAGCTGAAAATTTTAAAGCTCCGCGATCGTGTACGTTCTGTTCAACGCAATCAAGACTATGTCAAGGTCCGCTGAGTCTTTAAAATTACTAGATGTTGTAGCTAAATGTCTGACTCGACGATATCTCGTGCTGTCCTGTCATCTATTCAGGAAAAAGGCATGGTCCTTCACTCGGCGAGAAAAATCAACAATCGTCGCGCAACTTGGGTGTCAGTGCTTCAGGTAAAAATTGATTACTATGCCAAGGGGAACGCATTCATTCTGACTTGGTCAATTGAGGGCAGATTGCTATCTTGCTTGTCAGTGGCTTTTACCAGGCTAAGCACCTTCAAACATACTTCCATATCAAAAAGTTGGTGTAAGTCAAGCGTTAAAACGGCTTAACATTAACGTATCTAGTTAATAATACTTAGTAGATTTGCTGTCCCGTTAAAATTGCTCAAAAATTAAAAATACGAGAAATACTACGCTATGACATATGATACCAATGCACAGTCTTACAAAAAAACGTAGCTATGGTCGTACAATTTGATATCAACAATACCTATTAAACTTGTCACATTTCGTACCGAACGCAGCATCCATGTCATTCTTGTATGTGAGCGTAGTGCTGTAAGATACGTTCGCGTTAGCTACAGTCTGACCAGCACAAGGTGTTGATGCCGTACAAGAACCCACAATGACCACGACTGACTTGACCAACGACAAGAGACCCGAACTGCACGACTTTGCATTTGTCTCGTTCGATGTCGTAAAAATTATCGCTACCGGAGCCAACGTTAACTCTTACCAGCGCGGGATTGTGGTAGCTATCCACCCCATTTTGGGATCGGATTCCTTACCCCTCATTACACTATGGGCTTTCTCGGTCAGTGGGGCGTCCAGCCCACTCATATGTTAGACACCCATTCGGGTAGGGCGGTCACACTTCTGTGTGTGATTGCTCGTCCATTTTAGTGACGTATCTCCATCTGTCATGGATGAGTATACCTCCCCGTCCTGGAGCATCAGAGTCTATTATTCGATATCGTACGCGATACATGCAAAGGTGTTGCAGCACTGCTCGTGTCAATGCTTCATTTTCATCCAATGCATAAGTATTCTTCTGCGCGGTCGTTAAGGTCAACAGTGCTCCTGATCTCCCGCACGTCGCAAACGATTTGGGTTTTACTCTTGCCGTATTGTTCGTCTTTTGAGTCGCACACTGGCTAGCTGATGTATTGATCGTACCATCTACCAGGTACACCTTAACATCTGTATAATACGAGGGAGCTTAAGGCTACCTGTAGTAAGATCATCAAACTTTCAAATTGATTAACTCTCAGAGACCGGTAGCCACAAAGCACCAGTCTAAAAATTCACCTCATACAAAATTCGCTTCCCAGTTTTTCTCTTGCCTTTTTGCTCACACACGTACGTGATTAGAAACTACGTATCCGTGTTTCGACCTACGGTTCTTATCGCTAGAGTTTTAAGTGATAGGACGTGTTAATTAGCAACATTTCTAATTACACTTTGCACAATTCACTGATTTTGATTGGTGATTACTGTTAAATTCAAATGCCTTCTCAGAGCATGTTTGTCAGACATGTCCGAGCCCTTGGTGTGCTTATTTTTTGCGGGTAGGGATATCAAAGTAGAGTTGACAGCGATTGTAGATGCATAGTCACGAGTAGGATAATAGGGATTGCTTGACTGTAGGGTGAGTCTACTTAAGCGACGAAAACCTGGTACGCCTGTTGTACTTACATGACCACCCATCACCGGGATTTCTGATGCGAGATAGACTAGCTGCTTGAGGTTGGTATACAAACAGCTTTCAATTATGAGTGGAGATATCTAAGGCGCGGGATGCGAACTGTTTCGGCACTAAGTTAACTCTTAGAGCGGCTGTGACAAAAAAAATGTCAGATATACTTGGCGTGTTGCCGCGAAGCCATTATTGCAATGTAATGTCATGCGATTAAGCAGGTTGTCACCTTATTCAGGACTTGCAGCAGCAAAAGCAACTCCCGGGGCATCTTTTTAAGTGGCTGACTTTTGATTAAAGCTATCAGACAAAGTGATGACGTCCAGGACAAGATTACCAGCACTGAAGGCGAGTAGTATGTCGCTCTGAAGAGAATCAGCGTCATGTAGCTTTTTGTAGCGTAAACGATGCATCGTATCTAGAGGTACTTCTCTTCTTTCAACAAATTGTTTGGGGTATTTGCTAGCAGGAAACTGACCTTTTTGCTGGTAATAGTGTTGTTCAGCAAAAGCGTTTATGCTTGATCACGCCTAATGTATCTGCTAGATACATAGAATCAGCTATTAAGAAGTGCGATAGCTAAATCCATAAAATACTTAGACTAGAATTAAAGACGTCGAGCCTATTCCCTGCTACTTTTTTAATAGCAAACGGTTCTCTTGGGTGCCTAAGCCCAATCAGCTGGAAGGGTGTAAAAACCGTGAATGCGCAAATCGTATTCTCAGATTCAAGCTCAAGCTTTGTCGGCCTGTCGGTCCATAAAGTATTGATTCACGGCACATACTGCGCAATGTATAATTGACCGTGCGATAAACTTTCTTGATTGACCATTCGTTTGAGATTTATCGAGCTCCTAACAAAATAAATGATTTTTTAAATGTAGCGGTAAGCCGCAAGTCGCACTTGACAATGTCGTGTCCGAACAAATCCTTTCGCTTCACTGATCTCAGACGAGCCATTAAACCAGTTTTGACAAATCTTTTCAGAGTCAATCTGAAACAAGGAGTAGCAAACTCCCCATAAGTAAGCCGTGGTCTTCAAAACTGCTTATAGATACGGCAGGAGTGACTCTACCCTCATTTGGAGCTTACATTGTCAGCACCTGACGCAAAAGCCGAGACATTTGAAGAAAAGTTGTCCGACCCACCAAGCGAGACTATTCGGCCAAAACAGACGCAAAGCACTTCATCAAATTTGATGAAAGTGTAAATTGTAGCACCCAATACATTAACCTAATACTGAGTTAGGCTCTCCATTTGAACCTTTTGGTGACTGTACTCAAGGGTTTCCCCAGACCCGACACAACCCACCCTTGTCTTACAGCTTCTTATCACAACAAATTAAACCTTACTGAGACCAGCCAAAAATGAACAGCGACGACTTTTAGGAATGGGAGAAAGTGATGAGTGTGAAACTATAGGCATATGCAGAGAGCGGCTTCTAGACACTTCCACGGAAAAAGTGTGATGTTCGACCGATTGGACGCAGATAGGTGTTTGCAATTGAACGCAACGAGCACGGATAAGTGATGCACCACAAAGCCCACTCATCGCTAAGGCCGTCTACGAAGAGCTATGCTGACCATTGTTCTACCTGATACAGTTGGATGCCGTGTGACTGTAGCGTGATAGGAACCGAATGGCATTCGATGCTGTGAAGAAATTGTGGCAAAGGCACCAAATCTGTTGATTGTATAAAGCATGCGACGTCTGTGGGTCAAGCGACTGTATCAGCGGCAATGCTAGAAAAATGCGATTCGACGACAAAAAATGGGGGGCATTGTGAGCTGTCAATCATAACATATCGAGAAAGAGTGTTTTTAGCACAGCACAATATGCCTTGTCATGCATTAACTTCTAATTCAAATCAGCTTGTACCCTTCCAACAAGTCGTCGTTCGCCATCTACATTGACTACGCATCGTTGCGTGCAGCGACAAAACTTTTCGCTTATTTCAAAGCATAACCCGGAAGCATTCGTTCTACTTGTATAGCATATTCGCGGTAATTGATAGATATAAAATGAGTAACATTATCTCTAATGCTTTTTCGCACCGCCCGTATCATGTTCTGCGATAAGGCTTCGTTTGTTGATCACGTGGCGACGGTATAGGATGCGTGATCTGCATGCCATTAAACGTGAAATGTCTTCGATACCACCTCTGCATAACAAAATGGCACACTAGATTTATTTCACAAGGGCAAGCTCACTTGCAGATATATTTGTGGATCATAAATCAAAATGAGGTAAGTAAACTTCGAGCGGTAGTGCCGCCTAAGGGTTTTTCGCAGCCCAAATGAATGCCTTGTAGCGCGCCATGATGTTTGTAGATGACTATAGCGCGTCAAAAGTGTCGTTTAAAGTGACAATCAAACGAACCTTAAGCTCATCCATGCTGTACAGAAGAAGTGAGTCGTCAGATGGAAATTGTGAGTTTGGTTGCGTGTGTTATGAACAAGCGCCTTCAGTATCGCGCCGATTGGTACAACGAGATTGTTTAGTTTGCTGAGAGATTTATGATGCTGTTGTCATTCCGTCGTACAGATCGCAACCACCCAAACAACTTCTTTGAAAGAATTTCCTTTAATGCTCAGTGGTAACTAAAACTTGTCTGACCTTCTCACTGTCTTATTTGGTCGCGCATCAAATTTTGTTTCTGTAGGATAGATCAGCAAATAATATAATTCTAAGGCTATTCGCATATTCAGTCAGTGCGACTATTACCGCGGTGCATTTCGCTGACGCTGTCCTTTGACTCGAAGACAGATTGAGTTCTTCAATTTTACAAATGCTTTCTAAAGCTAGCCCTAAGAACAAGCTCTTTCTGCCAACGGCTTTGCGTACAGAAAAAAATGAAAAGAAGAGTCGACAGACGGGAACTTTGAGTTCGGCTGCGTATGTTATGAACGAGCACCTTCAGTATTGCGCCGATTGGTACAACAAGGGGACTTAGAATTTGCTAAGAAAATTGTGATGCTGCTGTCATTCCGTCGTACACTTTGCAACCACCCAGGCAACTTCTTTGAAAGAAGTTCCTTTAATGCTCACGACTATTACCGCGGTGTATTTCGCTGACGCTGCCCCTCGACTCGAAGACAAATCGAGTTCTTCAATTTTACAAATGCATTCTTAAGCTAGCCCTACGAATCAAGCTCTTTTTGTCAACGGCTATGCGTACAGAAAAATTGGATAAGCTGCGCAAAAGAAAGAGTGCTGATAGATGCTTCACGTTGGACCTTGGCGAGGTTTGCTTTCAGTAACTCCGATCACGCGTCGTCGTTAAAGCCCTGTGTTTCGGTCAAATAACTGTGGACCGCTCTATAGCTCAGAAAAGGATTTAAAAATGAGGAGAACTACACTTACCAGTATTAGCACAGGCGATCTTGGCGATTACTCGGAATTATTATCTAAGTTCAGATGTAACTTCAGGCGAGAAAGACGATGTATCATGATTTACGTTCAGATGTAATTTCAGGCGAGCTATCTATTGGCGACTTGCTTGCTGATGTCAGCACAAACCATCCACAGTTCAATAGCCATCTGAAATTGCAAATTTGGCGTCCACCACCGCGGACTAAGCGCCCGTATGCTCATTCAACCTCAGCACCATGCATCCAACAAAACGTTGATATCTCCAGCGCAATGAGTCGACACAGAAGCTTATGTGCTTTATCGATCAGTAAGCCTATCCGATTGCGACGCGCTACATCCCACCGTATACAACCTACAAGCGGACGGAAGTATGCACAATTACAATATTTTTGCGCCCTTCAGGTCAGGTGATCGATCACCAGATAAAATCCAGGTCTTGGCAGCTACAAAACTTGGCACACGAAAATTCACGTCGCTTTATATTGACCCTTTTGAGTGTAAATGTATCTACACTGAACATACTACTCTGCTACGGCTGCATGCAAAATTTCACGCCGTGTGTCTCAAGCCCTATCATCCTTTGCTAATCCCGGATGTTTGACAGGTGCATATAGCAAGAGTCCTTTTTGGCGTTAGATAAACATCAGTTTCCGGTGTGGAACCACTACTGTCAGATGTATCTCCGACAGTCAAAGAAGCTGAGTCAACATCTCGCGACTCAACTGACACCGCTCATTGCCGCCCTCTCAGCCACCTCAGCCTTTCAGTTCGCGCGATTTGCTTCTTCGTGCGCATTTCGCAGGATTTTTGAAGCATTTTTTATGTCGTTATAGCAAATTGGGACATTTAAATTGCTGTGCTGGCCTTTATGCCGAAAGACATGAGCGGTGACGTGCGCTAGACCATGAATTCAATATTGACTTTGCCTCGAATCGACACTTTCGCAATTTTTGTTGCGCAAAATCATAAGATGTGATGACTTAGTTGTCAACTTGAGGAGAATATATGAAAATTCATCGTATTCTGCTTTAAATACGGAATTGATCACTCGATAAGACCTCAACCTTACTTACAGTAAACTTGAGCATGAGCAATTCCGAGCTAGAAGAGTCTTCGTACATGATTCTTTTAGCTCGATACCGGTGACGCTGTCGAGGTACGACACGTCTAGTTGCGCCTTACTAAGAAATGTGGTCGAACGAAATGTCTTGCTCCACATCGTTGAGTGGAAATTTGATGAGCCGTACGTCCCAATAGGTTTGCTTTGGGCAAACCCCGATATAGCAGCTTGCTAACTCTCTTGAGCGCTGGCGTAACAAGTTGCTTGCTAGTCTGCACTCTGCGCCGAATTAAATGATCAAATAGCCGAGAGAATGCTCGGACAAGCTTTTTCCTTGCGATAGTTAACCACGTGACGAAGCTGTCTTTGGCTTCTCGCATCCACTTTAAGCGCTGGATATGCGCATCTGATGAAAAGAATTTGTACTTTGTATATCGAAGTGTTTGCCCTAACTTCATGGTTCGGTGCTAATTAATATGGTCCATAGAGCCAGAGCGACTATTACGTCGGAGTTCTGCAGTCGGTCGCACGTTTTCTATACATTCACGGCTATCATCGTCATCGACAGTATCGCCGCTGCACTTGAAATCCGCGTCATCATCGATGCTGCCGAAGCTGCTTGAGCGCTCAAACCACCTGTAGTTTGCAAAATGTGTTTTGCTGCTTTAACGAGTCCACCCATTTTGCTCAAACCATCTAGTCTCATCTTTAAAGAATTGTTCTGCACTCATGGTACGCGAGTGTATTCTACGAAGTAGAACGATGTGCTAAATTACCATTATGCATTATAAAATTTCCTTACAAAGAGATTTCACGTCTTTTGCTAAAATTAAGGCGCTGTTCTCAGTTTCTTGAGACCATATTACTTCCTCACACTAAAGGCTTAATAAGTGGCCGACACTTCTGGCCTGTTACGGCCAATTAATCCCAAGCCCGTCCTTATTTAGTCAGGATCCTGTCATGCTAAGGGCAGGACATGTCTCCGTGTTAAAAATCATAATTTCACAGCCATGTCAATTTCAACCTTAGAAACGTTTTGAACTGAAAGTGGCTTGTTCTCATTGTTTGCCTCAAAAGCATTAGTCAATCTGTTATGGCGGCCGCAGCCGTTCACCGACCGCAAAGCTTGCATCGTGTCATAGTGTTCCAAGCGTATTTCCATACTTGCGACTACAATTGCTGAGCTGGTCTTCCGCTTAACCATTGATCTTAGCCTCTAGCATGCTTCGGCACTATTAGCGCTCAAAGTGTTTCGCAAAGGCTTCGCGATCTATAGTTTATACTTTGACTTGGCTTACTCTTGTGGTGAATTGGTGGGACTGTGCTCGTAAGTTATTTATACACGGATTGAAATTCTCGCAAAAAGACTCAAGAACGTTTAGTCCGTGTCTAGAATTTTAGTCGCTTTGCAGCAGGACTCGTAGGATATAATTATATTAGCATAGATTTTAGCCAAATATCGCAGGCAGCTAAGTAAAAATTAAAACTTAAGCATTCTGTTGTGTGTTGAAAGCAATTAGCGAGGAAGTCACGCTTAAAAAAGGATATTGTCTTAGGCGTGTGACGTCAAACCTTATAGAAATGAACAGCAACAGTCGCTTCTTAATTGCTCTGCAACTTCGCGCTTAGTGTTTATTTTCGCTAGTGCTGAAGATTTGACTTTGATGTGCATAAGTTCTAGAACATTTGGAGATGCCATTGCCACCCAATCCTTAACATACTGAGTCGCACCTCAACGTACAATCTGCGACAGTCGTACTAGTAGCTGAAGCGATGCGGTCATTGATGTGTTCATAAACCGTCGCTGCCGTACCAATAAAAGGCAAAACAGCTGGCGTTGCGAGACCAGCAATACAGATAACACGTTCAAAAGCTGTACGATTGGTACGTCAGGGACAAGTAGCGATGGCCGAGGCTAGGGAGGCTTTGAAAGAGGGCAGTTCACGGAATAGCTTAGACACCAAAAGCAACAACAACAAACGCAAGGGGGTGTCGCGTAGTCAGCTTGACAAGCCTTGCTTCCTCGACATTTTGACCGGACCAAGTGGAGAAGAAGACATTTGCACCAGCAATTGAGATATTGTATTTCCTGGTCATTGATTCGTCTAGTGATTTGAACTGGTGAAGATAGGGGGGAGTAGCACGCTTATAGTCACTTTCGGAACATTCACAAACTCAGATATCAGTGGCGATCCAGGGCCAATAGAACATAAGATTTTCATCTGTGATTGTCAGCAATCTGATGCCTTCTCGCTCATAGGAAGGTCACTAAAGCGGTCATAATCGTACACGATTCTGTGCGTGTTACGTTTTCACTCTCTTACCTAAGAGATGAGGGTAAGAACAAGGAGCCTTCTCCACAACATGGTGGGAAACACCAGAGCAACAAGCATTTCTATGGACGTATAGCTTTGATCGAAAATCTTTGCGACTGAGGCTGCATTGAATGTGTCGTTAATGATCGATCACAAAGCGTAGATTATTTTTCGCGGATCTACTTTGTCGGCATTCGAGTTGCCCGACCCATGATCAGCTTTCTGTCCTCTTGATTCGTAGCAGAACCAGCATTGCTGTATCCGATCATTTCAAAAGCCTTGTCCATTGTTCTCGTCCTTACTCGTGTCACAATTCCTATAAAGTGCCACAAGAATAGCTTTATTAGCTTTTCTACATTCTTCTCATTGCTTCATGTATTACATGATGCAATGTCGGGTCTCGACCGACAGCAGACAGCTTGTAAACAATATACAAGAACCGCTTTCTCACCCCTTAACTTCTTGGAGCTCGTGCTCTGTAAGCTCTGACTATTTGCATAATTTTGCTATCGTCAATACTAATGAATTTTGTTTGATCAACGTCGTCGCATTGATTAACGCGTGAGCACTTTTCACGTCTGAGCAATTGTTCACATCCACGCCCCTCCTACCATCGCCTCCCTTTTTATTTGTCTATGGTTCACGCACAAGTCCGTGAGCAATTAGAATCAAAGCTTCGAACCTGTTGGTAATGCATGCGGGACAGGCGGTTGACGACATAAGATTGCGGACAGAATTACGGCCAATACCGGTAAGGTCATGAATTCATAGGCTGACGCCTCTGGAATAACGATACAAAAATCTTCGAAAAAATATGGCAGGACATAGCACATAGCGAGCTAAGGACTTAAGTTCGCGTGCTACCTTCTCAGGTGCACAGGTCAACAGCCGCACTGCGCCTTCTGAGTACCACTATTTTGTCACCATGCCCTAACACGCCAAAGTCCCCCTGATTAGCGGAAACTCTTTTACGGGAGCTCAACATGAGAATGACACTCGCTAAAAAGGGTATCCTCGGGCATATCACGATGATTAAGCCCGAAAGCAAGATTGACAAGGTGTAACTCGTGAACTACGTCAAGGTGCTGTGGTTTATCGTCCAAGGCGTGAAGCTTTAACACTTTTTTCTGCGACGCGTGCCATGAATGCTGCTGAAGTCTGCAACTACCGCACGCTGTTTATCGTGCCACGATGACAAAGCGGCTCCATGAGTTCAAGATGGAGATTGCAGCTATCATGGCCAATAGCCCTGACTCATTCGACGAACTGACCGTTGATGCGCAGAGGCTAGGAGAGACCATGGTTGGGGCAAACCAGCTGGTAAATCGGTAAATCTGTCGAGCAGTCTTCCGCAAAGTACGAGCTCATCCTATCCATATTGGATACGAGAGAGCTGTGATTTGAAACAAATGAGAAGAAGGAAAACATAGGAGTGTGAACTGTTTGAGAAGAAAGCCATAACGGAGCGCGCCTTTAAAATTAGCGCTAGACGGCTCAAGACAGGCCAAGTGTATGGCTACAAAGAGAACATTTCGCGCAGAAACAGCGCTGATTTTAAGGGGAGGGTGCTTTGATTATGGCCATGTTGAACGTTTTAAGCGAGACTGTCCGAAGCGGAACGGCGCTGATAGAGACGATGCTATGATTGTCGTTGGAGAAGAGCGATGTGGAAAATAACTAATCGAAGGGGAAGGTTCATCGCACATAACACCTCATCTAAATATCTCTTCATAAATGCCGGTCCAGAGGTCATTATCGCAAGCGACAAGAAATTGCAAGTAATGACAAGGGTACAGTCGAGGTGACTGGGCTATACGGCTTCGCGGATCAAGATTCTCGATGTCCTGAGTACACCAGGACTCGACCGACGGTTGTATCAGTTGAAAAACTGACAACGCGAGTTTTAAAGATTGAGGTTTTAGAATTCCTCTTGTGTCAATAAGGATGCGAACCGCGCTGTTGGAAGGTCGGTTAAGCGTTCGCTCTGGACTGTGAGCAAGAAAATGCACGGCTAGTAAAGCACAATAGATACAAATGGGCTGATATTGAGTGGGAACTTTGGCACGCTCTCTTGGGCCACCACGGCAAGAACAGCTTAACAAGGACTCAGCACGCAGCGAATGGCATATCTGGGACAAAGCAAGGCGTTGAGAATATACGCGGTAGCTACATGAAAGGTAAACAGACGGTTGTGTGCACAAGCACACGGCTGGGATGGGACCGACGTAGACGATTTCAAGGATGGTCCCCCGTATGTGCTGACTTTTGTAAATGAGTTTTCTCGTTGTGGTGGCTTATGTTATCAAGCACACGAGCGAGCTGGCAGCAAAGCCGTTCGAATTCAAGGTGCTCCACAAAAATGAGTGGGGTCATCGCCTGAAGTATCCATGATCAGACAATGGAACCGATTTCGTGAACAAGAACGGTGCGGTTTGCACCAAGAGTGGTGAAATGAATCAGCGTACTGTGCCGTTCAGTCCTCAGTATAATGGAACAGCCTTGAGGATAAATTGCTTTATCATGGAGAAGGGACAAGGCATTATCCGCTATAAGGCCATTTCTTTCGAATGGTAGGTTGAAGTAGCGAGTACAGCGATTTACCTCATTAGCCGCTCTACAAACACGGCAGACCCGAACATTATACTTCGCAAGTTTAGCTTCAAGAGAAGTCGGAGTTGGATTACTTACGTCTGTTTGGATTTTAAGGATATGCTCGCGTTGACGACGCTAAAAGACAAAGCTCGATCTAAGAGCTTCCGGTGCTTTTTCTCGGCTATGCTGAGATTACCGCCTCGATGACTTGGAGCGCTCCAAGGCCAAGGTGGTACGATCCGTACAACTTGACGAGCGTGAAGTGGACAACATCTTCTTGACGTACTGCCCACAAAGTGGGACGAATACGTATGCATTAAATGCTGAGGAAACGAGAATCATGCCCCGAATGTGGAGATGAATGAGCTTGCGCCCGAGAGGTGTTGCATGCGTCGTTCAGTCAAGCGGCGACACGTATGGAACTGACACCGTAGCAGTCATCTTTTGAGTTGTGGAGAGAAACAAGCTACTTTTTCTGGCGGAACGGGGGCGGACAAGACATCAAGTGACCCTGTCTTTATGGTCTGAACGATGATGAAGAGGACAACAACTAAAATATCAGCGACAGTATACCGACGACGAAGCGTGCAAAGATCGACGAAGATAAAACTTATTGCTTAGGCTGGACTTGCGTATGGTACTAATGCGGATGGGGCGGACAATGTTATGCTACGTACCAGCAAGCTGTGAACAGCGACGACTCTCATGAATGGGTGAAAGCTATAAGTGTGGAGATAAAGGCTTATTCAGAAAGCTGCTCATACGCACTAGTATGATGTTCGACCACTTATATGCATATAAGGTGTTTGCAAAGAGGCGCAACGAGCACGGACAAGTGGTGCGCTACAAGTCCCGATTCGTTGCGAAGGGCTTCAAGCAGAAGTTTGGTGCTGACTTTAGAGCTGTGGCAAAAAAAACATCCAGATTGTGCTGGCAGTGGTGGCATCAAAGGTCACCTTGGTGTTCATGCTGGTCGAGTTTCGAAGCAGTGGGGCAGATCAGTGCGTGTACGTCAAGGGTTAGAAGGACAACAACATGTATGTATGCTCTTACTTCGACGACATGATCACCGCTGCCAAAATATGAGAAGAGATTCAAGAGGTTAAAGCGGAACTCAGAACTAATTTGATTAAAGGAAGGGCCAAGGCCAAGTTTTGGCCGGCATGGTGATTGACCATGACTGCAACGCTAGCACGCTGATGATCTGACAACCGCGATATATCGACGACGTAGTTACCGGTTTTACGAACAAGATGCCAAGGCGCTGAAGAATCCTCCCGAACCCGATTTGTTGTTGTCGAAGATGCAATCTCTGACTAAAGGTGCCGAGCGATCATAGATAAAGCCGTAGTCGTACAGGTCGTGCTCGGATGATTCTTAAACATCACGACTTGCACGTGCCCTGATGTAGCATATTGGGCCATGCAGCTGTCCCGATTTTTGGAAAAGCTCACGTAAGCAACATTCTAACGCAGGCAATCGCGTGCTTCGTTACCTTAAGTCTAAAAGCTTCTTTGTGACGTCATCATCTTACCGGGATTTGCCGTAATCCTGTCCGTAACTCTGTGCTGTCGTTTGCCTAAGATATTGACACTTCCACTCACTGCTAATGCTGACTGCGCCTTGGATCGATGCCACTTACATGAAGCTAGACCCAAGTCGCTTTGTCTCTAGTGCGTTGGTCAACATGTCTGCAAGCTGGTCCTCCGTCGATACGCACTTTACCACGATGATGTTTCGGGCCACGTCTTTACGGATGAAGTGGTTACGAATGTCAACGTGCTTGGTCGTAGGATTGTAGCCTGCATTGTTGACAAGTCCCATCGCACCTCGGTTGTCTCTTCAGATTGACGAAGCTCTCACTTGCTCATAGCCGAGACAATCGATCATTGCAAGCGCACAAGGCACCTCCTGTGTACACAGGCTCAAAGCCATGTACTCCGCTTCTGCGGAGCTTAGTACCGCTGAGCGCTAGTATTGGACTTGAACACCACCGAAGCTCCCCCAATTATCCCCATCGTCCCTGAAACTGAGCGTCGATGGTCGATCTTACCGCCCCAGTCCGCGTCCGTGTACGCCGTGACCTGTACTTCACTGGCACTTCCATCGCAGGTAATGTCATAGTAGAATCCAAAGGAAAGGTTCAGAGGCAGCACATAGCAAACTATGGACTTATATATTCACTTCGCATCCAACCTTCTCAGGCGCACATTTTCCCAACGGGACCATTTAGCTTACTCCCTAGACTTCATGCTTACTAAAGCCCATAAAATAGCCTTATATAGCTCCTGCACCAACTTCTTACGACTCATCAGTTTTTGTTTCTTGTTGCGAATTCATTCCTTGAATGCGTGCATATAGACATCCTAATCAGCTTTCTTTCAGCACAAGCTATTGTCTCGTCGGTGTTGTTCGATTGCGTCTGTGCATATCTAGATAGATAGAAAGGATGTATTTGTGGCCATAGAGCGTCTAAGCGCTTCAAAAGAATGACCAAATCTTCAGTTGTGGACATTTGATCATTCTTTTGAAGCGCTAAGACGCTATCCGGCACGCGCCGTTCTTCTCACCCGCACTTTATACTCGACATCTCAATTGCGGCCGCAGATGAGTGGATTTGTAGTTACTATCTATTTCCACAAGCAACATTTCGCGCTTTCAGACGCTTGAGAGCTATTTCTGCATCGCAGTTGGTGCTTACCACGAAATTTCTGTGTGGAGCCTGCGCTTCAGTTTTACCACGCCATTAGCTTCCAAGACTAGGCGAACGACGCAAGAATTTGGATTTTCGTTCTTGCCGCCCTATGTTATCGCTCTCAGCTTCATGGACGCATTCTGAAAAACTACTTTTAAGGCACGATACTCGGCGCCTCCGCCGCATCCCTCTAAATCACTGGTACATGTCGTGTTTCGACCAGCTTCTATTGCCATCTTACGGCGCTCTGACAAACAAACGGCGAATTCTTTGTCTTGAATCGCTTCATGCGCTTCAACACAAACTGCGCTGCCCCACGTTTAATGATACATAAACATGATATTCACGCAATCCCATCGAATTTTTTTCTTTGATATCCTGAAGATCTCTTTTTCGTCAAATGGACAAATTCCAAGCTTTTTGTTTTTAAAGCATCAGATTAGTATAGTAAAACTTGGCATATCTTTCCACACGCAAGTTCTTTATTCCGCTGAGGACTGACCCTATGCTACAAACCACGAATATAAGTAAGAGGCGCTTTGCTGACTTGTAACTTTCCATTTAAAATTGTGATACTTAAGTGCTCATCGTTCCCAAGACTCGACATCCGCCGTAGCAATCGTGTCAAAGTTACACTTTCTCCTTCCTTTCCAACATAAATACATCTCAATGCTTCAATTACTGTTGGTACTCTTCTGCGACGAGCTTTGCGATTGTTGTAAGCTGCATGTTGCTAGTTCCTTCGTATATTGATCCGATCTTTGCATCACGATAAAACTTCTCCGCAAGCAAGTACTTTGTAAAGCCGATGCCACCCAGCAACTCAATGCACTTGGAAGCCGTCTTTTCAGCCACACGAGAGGCATGAAGCTTAGCCATAGCGGCTTGCTTCACAAACGGTTGGCCAGAATCTTTTAGACGTGCAGCATTGTACACTAGCAAACGTGCCGTCTCAATGTCCATCGCCGCCTCTGCGTACTGGTGTTGCATTGCTTGAAATTCTCCAATTGGTGAACCGAACTGCTGGCGCTCGAATAGATACGGAAGCGTTAAGTCGTAGACGCCCTGAGCCAAGCCCACCATTTGCGACGCAATACCAATACGTCCTTCATTCAATGTACTTATGGCGATTTTGTAGCCCTTGCCCACCTCTCCCATTATATTTTCCTTGGGCACCTTGACGTTCGTCAACGTCACGGGGCACGTTGACGACGCGCATATGCCCAGCTTCTCCTCCGGCTTGCCAATCTCCAATCCTTCCATGTCTCGGTCCACAATAAAACACGTGATACCTTTGTACCCTTTGGATGAATCCACAGTAGCAAAAACCAAGTACACGCCAGAATACTCGGCATTGGAGATCCACATCTTTTGACCCGTAATCGAATAGTAACTGCCGTCTTTTGAGATCTTTGCCTTTGTCTTAAGCGCAAATGCATCGCTTCCTGATCCAGCTTCACTCAGACAAAAGCTGCCAATCTGTAGTAACGTCATATCAGTACTATATTTTTTCATACTGTTCTCAATGTACGCACCATGTCCGTACTCAGCCTTGGCAAATACCTTTCCTTTTGCTCCTCCGTGCCATGCATCTGACAATTACACGTCAGCTCTAATTGATAATCATTGTAATACAATGATCATTTGACTGACCAAGAAGACGTTGTTAACGACGGTGTTTTGTAAATCCACAAGCAGTCCCACCACAGGATCCACTTTTGACAGCTCCTCAATAGTCAGACAGAGGCTCATAAACGAAGCTTCACTACCTCCATAGTCTGCTGGAATTTCCACTGCCAGTAGCCCGTTTTCAAACAGTCCCTGAGTAATTGTGTGGTTCATCTCGCCCGATGAGTCCATGGTGCGGACATGAGGCGCTACTACATCAGCCGCAAACCGTGCAACAGTATCCTTGAACATGGTCTCTTCTTCCGATAACTTTGTTAAAGGAGCAAAAGAGGATGCAAAGCGGCGTCTTGACGAGAAGAGCTGGTGATGAAGCGTTCGAGTAATGCGGCGGGTGGCGGGCAACATGGGTATAGCACGATGTTGCAAATTCAAAGTGATGAAGGTAAACTACCAAGGGATTTCATTTTAGTGACACTACATTCACTCATTATATTGAGGGAAATACTTTGATACATCAACCATAGCTTCCAACTACATCGCTCTCATCGCCGCAAGCACGGAAAATGCAAATTGACGTCGAGTTCGGTACCTCAGACACAACCCCGCTACACAGCGACCCAGACATTGATGAAATGGGGTCAAGGGCTTCTGCTGCTTTGGCTTATGCCCGTTCACTGAACCTGCAGCCGCCGCTTGTGGGAATCACAACTATAGGGGCGCTGTTGATACTCTTTGGCGGAAGTTTTCGCCCCATTTTTCTCGTCTTTACTCTTTGCGGCTACGGAGCCGTGTTTGCGCTTTACCTCTCGCACTGGGTATTGTCTAAAGACGCAGGCACCGCTGAGATGAAAGAAGTGGCCACACCCATTCGCCAAGGTGCCGAAGGCTTTCTTAAGATCCAATACACAGCCATCGCTCGTATTGCCGTCGGTATCGCCGCCTTAATATTCCTAAGTTATGCTTTTAGACCAAGTAGCGCCCTAAGCTCAGGCGTAGAGAAGCTTGGCAACACGACACTCGGTTTAGTGTCATCCGTGTCGTTTCTCATTGGAGCCGTGTGCTCAGCCGCGGCTGGTTACGTGAGCATGTGGGTCTCTGCTCGGTCCAACATTCGCGTAACCAGTGCAGCCCGAGGATCGTACGGAGAGGCTTTGCTCGTCTGTTTCCGTGGTGGTGCTTTCTCAGCCGTGCTGGACATTACGCTCTGTGTAGGCGGAGTGAGTACATTGTATGTGCTGCTGTACCTCTTCTTTGGTACACGCGTGCCTTCAACGGAAATTCCATTATTGATGGTCGGCTATGGATTTGGCGCGTCTTTTGTGGCGCTCTTTATGCAATTGGGGGGAGGGATTTACACCAAAGCAGCCGATGTTGGCGCAGATTTAGTTGGAAAAGTAGAAGTTGGCATTCCAGAAGATGATCCACGTAACCCTGCGGTGATTGCCGACTTGGTGGGAGATATGGTAGGCGACTGTGTCGGCAGTAGTGCCGACGTATTTGAGTCGGTTGCCGCTGAAATCATTGGTGCCATGATTCTTGGTGGTGCACTCGCGCGCGAGTCGCACTTGCCATATCCTGTGGCATTTGTCTTCTTTCCCGTAGTCGTGCACGCTTTTGATATTGCAGTGAGTAGTGCTGGAATCTTTATGGTACGAGCGCCTTCTGACGTCGAAGCGTCACGTCCAGATCATAACCCCATGGCTACTTTACAGACTGGGTACAATGTATCCCTCTGCTTAGCGCTGGTTGGGTTTGCTTTTGCAACCCGTTGGCTGCTGTATACCTCGGAATTTCCGACCGCGTGGATAAACTTTTTCCTTTGTGGTGTTGTTGGTATGCTCACAGCCTATGTCTTTGTCAAGTCGACGCAATATTACACAGATTACGCTCATCCACCTGTGCGTAGCATTGCAAAAGCAAGTACAACGGGTCATGGTACAAATATCATTACTGGTGTCGCAGTGGGTATGAAAAGTACCGTAATCCCGACTCTGATGGTGAGTTTTGCTGTCATTACTGCTTATCACCTGGGTACGAGCTCGGGTATTGGTGGAGTGGGTAATCGTCATGCTGGACTCTTTGGAACGGCAGTAGCTACCATGGGAATGCTTTCATCGGCAGTATTTGTGCTAGCAATGAATAACTACGGTCCGATTGCTGATAATGCTGGAGGAATTGCTGAAATGAGTCGTCAACCAGACTATGTGCGTGATGCGACGGACAAACTCGACGCTGCTGGGAATGTGACTAAAGCAATTACAAAGGGGTACTCGATTGGCTCGGCTGCTCTTGCGTGCTTTGTGCTCTTTGGTGCGTTCATGGATGAGTTTTCCGAATTTGCTGGTCGAGAATTTAAGACGGTGGATATTGCAACGGTAGAGGTTTTAGTGGGAGGCTTATTGGGAACAATGATGGTGTTTTTCTTTACGGGACTTGCTGTCGCGGCCGTGGGTGAGACTGCGGGCGATGTTGTTAATGAAGTGCGCCGTCAATTTGAAATTTATCCGGGCATCATGGAATACAAGGCAAAACCTGATTATCGAACGTGTGTGGCGCTTGTTACTAAAGCTGCTTTAAAACAAATGCGCTTTCCTGGGCTTTTGGCTGTGCTAATGCCTATTGGCGTGGGTCTGACTTTTCGTGTGGTACGTTCTGTAGTGATGCTTTCTGTGAAGACGTTCTTACTAACGGCTACGTGTTCGTGTAGATTGGCGAGTGCCAAGGCAAGCCGCTATTGGGAGCGGAAGTTTTAGCTGGGTACCTCATGTTTGGCACAGTGACAGGTATTATGATGGCTCTGTTCTTAGACAATGTAGGTGGTGCGTGGGACAATGCCAAAAAGTACGTCGAGTTGGGCAACTTTGGAGGCAAAGGTAGTGAGGCACATAAGGCCGCTGTCACTGGCGACACCGTGGGCGATCCGTTTAAGGATACGGCTGGTCCGGCGCTGCACGTGGTCATCAAGCTGTTGTCCACGACAGTGCTAGTTTTCGGCCCGCTCTTTGTGTCGCGGGAGTAATTGACTTTAAGAATCGGTAATGCTATTGTAGTATTCGTGGGGATATAATGTTCTTCGTTTTACTCGAAAATTAGATATTTACGTTTGATGGCTAGCGCAGTAAACGCGGCTCTTTCTCTTCAATCAGTAAAATGAAGTCTGGAACGGTTTGAGGTTTAAGCAAACTATGCAGTCCTTTCAGTCCTCGATACGGATAGCGGGTACACTGGATTAATAAGTTCGTCAAGAGGTTCTTCGCGTAGGAAGGCATCGTTATTCAATGTTGTCGCAGCGGGTTCCACAATAATTCGAGCATTCACGTCCACCAAAAAATTTCGAGCAACAACTTGCGACAGATCGCACAAATTTCCGCCCACTGGTACTTTCAATACTCGACTGATGTAATAAATACCAGTGAAAAGGTCTAGGCTGAGAAAAAGAGCCACTCGAAGGCACTGCACTTCCTGCCGTAGAGGACCATCACTCAATAATGGGAGGGGCGATAGTGCCAATACACATGTCATAAAAACTGTCTTTTCGAGTTCGCTTGCCTGTCAAGTTTGCAGCATATTAATCATTGCGTGACAGCAACTACAGTATTCATGCTGTACTCACTCGAACGAGCCGCAAATCGTAATCAACAAGGTTATAGTGGCGAAGTGGCCCAAATGTCTTTAAAAATTCTTCGACAAAGCGTTCAATGTCAAAAAGATGCTGGCATAGACACTCAAAGGCAATAGAGAGGCAAGCGTCAGAACCTTTAAGCTTAAGTAAAGAAATATGGCTTGATGTTACCTCAATATCCGTTGTGAAGAATGAGTCGGACCTTGCATTGTGCTGTCGGTACTCTGTCGTTTTCGTAAACTTGATCGGAAAGACTGGTGGATGATACCAAGCATCTACAATTACATTGTCGTAAGAGCCTTTCGCTTAAAATTGGGATAATCACATGAGGGGACACACTGTGAGAAAAAAATGAGATTCCGAGGCCTCTTGGAGTTCGTAGCTCCGTTTCTCTTTGATTGCGCATTCTTCGAGCATGAAAGACGAGAACATGCACTCCAGTCGCCATGTTTACAAGTAAGTGGTATACATTGGCCTCGTCTGGGACAAGCTGCATTAATTGCCATTTCTCCATTCTCTGCGCGTGAAAAGACTGTTCAAACTTAAAACTCAAGCTCGTTATTGTAGCAGCGAGCCCACCTTTATCAAACATTGGCGACGGAGCGACTACGAGATGACAAGACCGAGGACTTTCATGACTCTCCGTCCAATTGTCAATCGTAATCGCGAGAACCACATTATTGTCCACACTCTGCCATATTTCGAGGAAGGAGGACATGAAAGGGTGATAATTCTTGTCAATTCGCAGCCTGAAAACGAACTTTGGTTGATTTCCTCCGTCTATCTGATTGTAAAAATCTTGAAACTGAACTTGGCTCCATTGGACTTCGTAGCAGACGTCCAAATCGATGCAATAAACTGAAAAAGCAGTGGTGAGACTCTAACTTTTCTTCGAATAGAGTACGCTAATGAATGCACTACCGAGAAAGTTTCCGTCACTGGAAAAGCCTAATAGAACACCCCTTACATCTTGACGAAACACATGACGGAAGCTAAGCGTTTGACGTGGTAGACTTGGCTGTACAGTCAGACGTCCAGTCACTTCTCGCGCTGCAAACGTCACACACACATTCCGTGTTGCTTTGCGCATTGTAATTTCCGATTGGTCCGATTAAGATTTTTCGTCAAAACGATTCGAGACACCAAAAAAATCACAAGTGAAAAAGAGTGTATTATGGCCTTCATGTGAAAATCAATTGCCGTATTCATCGATTTCTACTGGGGATTCGACCGCATCTTTATTTTTTAAGGAAGGTCTGCCTAAATTTGACCTTTCAAAATACAGCGTTGGGCCTTGAGTAATTGCTTTAGATATGGTGAAAAATTCAAATGTACGATTGCGCCGTTATAACATTCGAACCATGACTTAAGCCTTATTGTATCTATTGCAGCAACAGATATATTCAGTCGAACCGTGACCTCGCGATTTCTTTAATCTTCTAGCGAAGTGACAGCCAAACAGTTTTCAATACGCGCTACAAGTCAACATATAAACAATATTATCGTTTCTAATCTAGTATTTCAGTAGAGTTTGGCCGGTATAACCCGCTTCTAGTCAAACCAAAAGAGAGGCGCTCTCAAGTGTCCAGCCTCTCAAGAGGCCAACTTGCATGAAGATTGTCGTAAGAATTCTGCAGATATTGCACTAAAGTAGGATAAGAACAAATCGCCTGTCGTGTTTATAATTCAATTGGCAGGCAACAAAGCATTATGATGCTAAAAAATGCCACTACAAAATGACAATCGACGTTGATAACAATCTGTTTCGGACATTTTTTTCAGCTCGCCTTGGCATCATCCTCACAATTACGAATGGACCTGTTGTCTAAGAGAGAAAAGGCGTTTATTGTGGTCTTTTTCGGTGCACATTCTGTAGCAATTTGCTTTGGCCTCCATGCCCATTTGCTTCAATTATTACAGCATGTTCAACTGCTGACGAGTTTTGAGTGGTACTTGTTGAACCTTGCGGTCATTGAAGCCCACCAAACTTCTTGAGCCCTATATTGACATATCTACCTCGGTAGCTAGTCGTGCCAAATATTGTTCATGCAATCGTTGCTGGTTGCTGGCAATGTGGGTCTCCGAACATATGTGGCTGTACATTTGATGCGAGAATACCAGATCGATCAACCCACCAATTGTGGTGGACATAATCAAAGTGCAGTGACACATTCGCGTTGTGGACCTGTCTGATCTCATGGCTCTACGGCAAGCCCACTGTACGTCATGAGTATATTACTGTTATGTTCATGAACAATGTTTTTTGGTACTGCTTGAAGATTAGGGAAAGGAGCGGTTTATTCAGCTTGCTGCACGTACTTGTTTTGCCGACCCCAGCAAGTGCAGCATGCAAAAATATTCGGCTTACATTGCTGTTGAAGTCCCAACTCATCCGAATATATATAGGAAGGCACAAAGGCTGTGATGTTATTATGCGAACTAAGGGACGAAGTGTGGCTGTACGGAAAGGTGTGCGTGACTTACCGGTGGCCTCAACAAGAACTAAAAGCTAAATTAATCTTTCATTTTACGGCCAGCAATCGTCTCAAGTTTAATAAGTACGCGATAACTTTTGTCGAGTCTTTCACGAGAAGACCAACAGGCTGTGAGTGACGACCAAAATACGGCTGTTTTCTTTTTACATATTATAATATAATACGATATAATGTCGAAGGCTGTCTTACATGATATCTCCCATACTACAGTCTTTGGCGGCCTTTCTTTTTCTAGGCAGTAGCCACTTTCGTACATACTCATAATAGATAGTGATGTCTTCGATCAAGCGCGATGGCTAGTGCAGTCCGTCAGTCATGGCTCCTAGCTTATCACGCTCGTGGACTTACTGGACACAACGAGATATATACGTCGCTTCATTTCGACGAACGGCAACACTGCAGTAAGTGAAGACTTCAAGAGGAACTCGAGAGCGAGACTCGGTGGTGTAAACGAAGGGCGGGGTTTTGACTAAGTTGCAAAAAAATGCCGCAAATCTCACGATTCTTATTGACTAACTTGGACCTCTTAGCTCGCTCTTAATCTGATACTTTGAATAATTTAATGCATGCGTTGCTGTTCTTTGTAAATACTTCTTAATAACAGCAGTGTGAATCTGCGAGGAAAGAAGTGCTAGTGCGTGGTGGTGAGATCATAAAATCTTGGTCGCTAGAAATAAAAAGACGATTAAAGCTTTACTTATAATCTCATTGGAGCATCGAACGAAAATTCGTTCGGCCATCTCCGCTATCCAGACACAGATGAGTTCTAAAACGGGACCCGCCTTACTATCTTGTGACGTGGAAGATGGCTCTGTACGAGCTTGAAATGAAAGCCAGTATTTCAAAAGCTTAGCGACTTGATCGGTTGGACAAATTTGTGGCTGGGCTACAGTCACTGCTAGATATCATGGAAGTAGCTCGACTGCTTGCGGTTCTGCTGCTTAGTCGTACAATAATGTTCCGTCACTCCAAGTGAACTCTTGGGACGTCTCGCTCATTGATATAAAGAAAAAGCTTTGGAAGGCGTACGAGTAAATAGAGAAGCAGGCATCTATCAAGTACGCGCTAAGGTTTTAAGCAGAAATCATTGACGGTGGACTAAGGCAATCTTCGCACACATAACAGTCCATAGAGAAACAGCACTAAATGCAGGAGAACATACTTCGAGTGCTGGTGTAGAGAGATCCGATGCTTTGACAGTCGCTGTTCCGGACATTAAGTCCTTGTTTGCTGATGTCCACAGCAGACCATCCTTATAGCCGAAGAAAGTCAGCCTGTGCTCAACGAAGCACCGCTCAGAATACTTGCTTGGACGCCAGATTAATAAGTATCTGTGGTTGAATCTACAGGTTGACGCATCGACCTATTGTCAGCCTTCTTGTAAATAAGCTGAGACACTTGAAACACCCGTAGCTCTTTTAAGCTTAAAGTCGTCACGACAAGAGGAGAGAGGCTCGTAAATCTTTCCTTTTTTTAGCCCTATTTCCTTACCAAAAAATTATATGATCTCATTAAATGTCAATTTTACATAATCAGCACAATTAGGGATGAGATTGTACCTGATACGATCCAGGAAATACATGCGTCGGCGTTCAACATCAATTTAAATGTAGTGAACCCAGCATTTAATGTTAGGCTTGTGTATAGTTCGAGAATCCAAGTATCGTAAAAGGTTCAAGAAGCCTGTAAAACTTCTAATCAATGCCTCCGCAATTGAGCTTGCTGGTAATGGGTGGGTACAAATTTTGCTATACAAAGACCATTACTGCTGCCATATGGTAAGGCTAAGAAAATAAGGCTGTACAGCTTGAGCAGCTGGCCAAAAGAAAAATTTACAACGCAATGCCGCAGCTCGGACATCTCAGACATCTCGGACTGAGACTCGCGGCGATTATTCTGACTGTAAAGCTCGTAAAACACACGCTTACAGAAGCTTGCATGTTCTTTAAACCTTGAGATTTGATGCCACGAAGGAGCGACTCAAAAGCAAGCTCGAGCGCGTACAATCAATTGCACAGTTTCTATTTCCTTACAAAAATTCGAGGTAAGAGAAGCCTTACACGGCACTCCTCGTTCACCAAAGGCAGCTGCTTTTTCATGTGGAGCGCGTAGAGAAGCAGTACGGGTACTGGGAGCTACTTGTGAAGTGGTTCGGCCATCTCGATCTTCAGTGCTCGTAGGGCCGCTGTACCGGTTTCAGCAACATCATTACAATTGTAAATTAGAACAACCAAGCGCTATGTATATAGTTTGCTGTCATTTTGAAAGTGTTTATAACTTAGCTCTTGCCTTAGCTTAATGACTAAGCCGTGACATGTCCGACAAAATGAGCGACGTGCTCGCGGCTTTGTTCAATGGTGCTGGTTTTAAGCCAAATAACTTTGAAGCTACACTTAACTCATAAAACGTCACCTTAATTGTAGCGGTGTCAGGGAGTACTCAAGCACACAAACTGAAACCCCCTCATCGTTGGGCTTCTTACGACGGCCATTAAATTTCAAGCAAAATTTGTTACGGTGCTGAAAGCACGCGCGTAGAGGCCCGAGGGTCAATCCTTTTCTTCTCGTCAAGTCTTCGTTCTTATAAAAACAGCACGAGGAGTAGCCTCTAGCTAGCCCTCATAGCAAGCGAAGTAGATAGCTCGGCACTATAGTCTGCACCAGCCAAGTGGTAACCATTTGAAGTGTGCTCCTCTTTATCAACTAAAGATGACCGTGAGGTATAAAATCATACAAGTGATGGAGACCTTTACATAAAGCAAGCTTTCATATCAACAAGCTGACTCCCTTTCTAAAGTGAGAGCATTAAAATTGTGCTCGACCTTATACAGACATGGAGCGTTGTCAGTCTTGACTTATGTTATATTCTATTCGGAACTAAAGAGACATTTTTTCTGGGGTGCACAATGCGTTGACTGGTCGGTTACATTCTGTGTTTAGATTGGGATATGCCTCTTTCTCAAAGCTTCCTCTAATAGATTTTCAGTTCGATGAGCTTGCTCACTGCCACCGTCTATTGTCACAGCGTGTTGTAAGGGAGAGGACCGACTTGACTAAGTGAAGGTTTCAACAAGGGAAAAATTGGCGACCGGTTGTACTGTCCGCTAAAGGGGCCACGCGCTCTTGACGTAAAAAGCTTAACTAGCATTTTTCAGAATACCTGATAATGCCTCGGTGAATACCCTACACTGCCATTATTAATGGACAGCAAGAAGTCACAAGGTCTCGGCGAGTCGAAGTGCGATGGCACAACTCTACAGTCAACTTACTTGAAAGTGATTTGCTGTGTCGCTAATCAAAACCTTCAAGATCCAAGCACTGATATCCATACCAGAATCGAATGAGCAGCGCTCACCGTATCGTCTATCTGACAAGGTACTACCACCAAAGTGTAAATAATCGCTATGAAGTGTAAACCAATAGTCGTTTGTTTTATTCTAGTCACCATTGTACTACGTGAAGTGCTTCGTTGCGCTCTGTCGAATAGTACAGCGCACAATACAAATCGGGATTTTTTTGCCTTTTTTACGTGCAATATGTACAGGACATACCTTGAATTTTCTGTATCATCGTATTAGCACCACGGTGACTCTGACTTTCACAGCGAGCTACAATCAATAAGCGTTGCAAGAGCTTGTCAGCTTTGTTCGAGAATTTTTGGTCTGTTGAGCGAATTCACCTTCATCGCTCGGTCGTTTTATTTGTAGCCTCTTTACACGCTAGAGTATCTCAGAGAGTTGGCCAATCCACGTTGACTAAAGGCGGATTATATGCTATTCCATTACTTCCTGAAAGTCGCACGAGCCGATATCCTTTTGCTTTGTCAATTAGAAAACGAATCGACCTATGCGTTGACTTTGCGTGCTCTGTGCTTAAATTTATCAAGCTGTAGAATTTATCAAAGGAACTGTCTTCGTAGATCTGGTAATCTTCAAGTTGCAGCATCCCACCGCCTTAAAGTAATATATGAACGACTCGCCCGCGCGATTGGGTACATTCGAAATCAGTTTTCCTTGCAATAGTCGGCAAATCCGACTAAGCTTCTGCATATTAAGCCAGTAACGCTTTAACATTGCCGAGAACCTTCAGCAGTCATTGGTGTTGGCGTGTCAAAAAGGGCCTGGGAGCGTATGCAACAAAATGTCTTATAAGGAACTGTAGCCTCTTAACAATTTGACATCAAAACCAATCATGATTAGAAAATTATCAAATGTTGTAAACAGGTTGTCGATCAATATACTGTGTTATCTCTTGGCGCATTACCATTAAATTGACCTATGAAAGTGAAATGCCAGTCAAAAGGACCTTGTTGCGGAGAAATTGGAAATGTGAAGTTAACATTCTTGACTTCCAGCAGTCTCATAAGAAAGTATTAATTGAACCTCACTATCTGCTTATCCATCCTCCTCTGACATCTGTACCATTGTTCGTCATTCAGGTGTAGTCAGTGCATTGACTGGTTCTCTGTCTCTTTATTTCTTTGAAAGTTTGTCGTAAACTTAGTCAGGAGATTTTCCTGAGAAGGTGCACGTTTCCAGCGATACAGTCGTGCTCCTTAAAAAAATAGATGGGTGTTCTTTGCTTACGCGCAACCCACGTCTCTACCTTGGAAATCCATTGATTAAAGCTCACCATTTCATTTTAATGTGATTGTCATCAAACCCCAAAATAGGCTGCTAGTCATTTTCGTCAGCGAAGATTTCGAAGTGAGCAAGATCACGAGGCACTACGTCAGCCCATTGTTCATCGACATCATTGTAAATCCTTTTGGAAAAAACTTATTCTCATCTATTATACACTTTATTCTATTCTTTATCAACTCTGTACGGTGCAATTCACCGAATAGTCAAAGTACTGCACCATACACTGTAATCAGTGCCGTTATCCACAATAGAGGCATCGTTAGTCACTCAATAAGGACTTGCTGATTGCATTACTGGAGATTTCTTTTTTTGCGCTTTCTTGCGACTTCATGGCATTCTTTTTAGTTGATGGGTGCAGTAGGATAGTACCAAGCCAGTAAGTAGCGTGCGTGTCTACAATGCCCACAGCCTTTTGGTGGTAACCCTTTGCGATTTAAACACTAACCACCATGATACCAAGAAAATGATCAACAATTATCTCATGCTTCTTTCGAATTGACCATCATAAACGCTTCACCGTCTGTTTTAATCACAGAGCAGCTACAACTTGTGCATCTTGATAGTAATAGTGATTTTTCGCAAACCGGCATAAGGTGGCTGGCTTTGTTTCTTTGTAACCAAACTAGTGCCAATTTGGGTAGCTCGCGTCGCTTTAAACCTCAACTAGTTGTCTTTTTTTTTCTCTCACATTCTGCGACTTTGCATCTTTGTCGCTATCCAAATTAAGGTCGATCTTTTTTCAACTAATTTAGGGACTGGAGCGCACTGAGCTGACAGAAGACGTTGTATCAAATTGCCTGATATTGCACTTGGTCTTAGTAGTCGCAATGATATCAAGAGCTAAAGTATCAGTTTAAACGATATGATTGGCTGCCTACGAAAAACAACAGTCCACATTCTATTATTTTCTAATCTCTTGATTAGTCATGATAGATTTTTGTGTTACACGACGAAAACAGTAGAGAAATGATTTTATATTGTGTTTTCATCGTCATGAAAAGTGCGACTCTCTCTGCTAAAACATCGTTTCCATTAAGTCCGAAGCGCTTGGGAATGTGGTGCACACACTCTCACTTTGCGGCTCTTGTGCCTGCTATTTTCATAGAAGCGTTCAAAAGTGAAGAAGCGTCGGTATGAATCCGTCGTATTCGGGTTCATCAGCGGACCGCCATGGGCAGTCGCTTAACTCGGCCGCAACGTCTGGGGTGGGTGGAAAAGGTGGACCACCGTCGCAGTCGACACATAATTACCATCCGCAGCCATCGCTTGCGCAGCTCAGTCACTTGCACCCACTCCACGGCGGCTCGCAGCAAAGTCAACAACAGCAACAACACGCCATGATGCATTCCAGTGGACCCGTGCTGCCTCCCCCTTCTCTTACGGGCTCAATGGGTGGAGGTGGTACCACGTCATCGCGATCGCCGCATCCGCTCTCCGGCTCCATTTTGCACCCACCCCGTGGCAACCTGGGTGGGTCTTCCAATGCGGGTGGCCCACCTTCCGTGTTGGGCAAACCCGCGGGCTCCCAAAACCCGCATTCGGCCAATACGGGAATGATGGGTCACTCGGTTCGCATGCAAACCTCCTCCATGAGTCAGAGTATGGGCAATGTGCCGCAGTCCATATCGTCGTCTTCAGGCAGTCTGAAGCCGCCTTCCCAAAATTACAATGCGCGTCCTCAATCGCCTTCTCGTCGTCCACCGGAGACACAACAACAACAACCACAACAGCAGCAGCAACAGGTGCCGATTCAACAGCACTATGGACTCGACGGTCGCATGATTCCAAACGATCAAGTGGACGATAGCTATTATCAGCAACAAACTATGAACGGTCCACCTCCACGTCATCGTGAACTTCGTGTTGAAGACGCGTTGTTGTATCTAGACCAAGTCAAGCAACAGTTTGGCGACCAACCCGATATTTACAACCAGTTTCTGGACGTCATGAAGGACTTTAAAGCCCAAGCCATTGACACACCAGGAGTGATTTTACGGGTATCCACACTCTTTCGTGGATACCCAAACTTGATCTTGGGCTTCAATACATTTCTACCGCCTGGGTATCGCATTCGTCCGGATACTTCGATTGAAGTGATTCCATCCCAAATGACGGGACGTGGAGGTGTCCAACAGTCGATGTATGCAGGAGGCCCACAGCAGTCAACAGCCACTCCTATGGGCCACCGTCCGCCACCTGTGACGATTCCGCCGCCTCCATATTCGCCACCGGATATTCACAAGTCTACGCCGTCGCGTCAGCAACTGGCTCCTACTGGTCAATTAAAGCCTGGGGTGAAACCTAAAAAGCCGCAACAAGCACCAGCTTTAGGTAGCAGCAATGCAGCAGTACGGAACTCGACAAATCCAGTGGAGTTTGACCACGCAATTCACTATGTGACCACGATCAAGCAGCGTTTTGCTGATGAACCTGAGACGTACAAAGAATTTCTTGCGATCTTGCACACATACCAGAAGGAACAACGTTCGATTCGCCAAGTTCTGGATCAAGTCTCCCACCTGTTTCGTGATCATCCGGATTTGTTGCGGGAATTTACATTTTTTTTACCCGATGCAGTGCAAGAACAAGCTAAAGAGCGTCTGAATCGTGCTGCAGAGAAAGCACAACAGAGAAAAGATCAAATGGCGTTGAAAGCGCGAAAATATGGCACATCTCTACAAAGCTATCAGCCCGATCGACTCGAGGACCATGGTGCTGACTCGCCGTCTAGTGCAGCGATGAAAGGAGTACGATTGATGGCTAGTGATGAAGATGCATACATGAAATATGGCAGAAAAGGAAGAGGTTACAAGGATGAAGATGTACGTTTGAGTGGAAAAGCACTAGAACGTCGTGAGAAAGAGCGTGAGCGTGAACGCAATCGCGCGCAATTTAATTACAAGCGGACAAAACGCCGACCGTACGATGGCAAAGAACGCCGCGCGTTTTTGGCGATCTCGGACGTGCTTATGGATAAAGGAGAGTGGCACATTTTTGAAAAAATTAAAAAGATATTACCGTCACGTGACAATTGGCGCGAATTTCTTAAGTGCTTGGAACTGTACAGCCAAGAAGTACTGGATCGCAATGAAATGCTATCACTTATAAGAAATTTATTTGGCCGACACACTGACTTAGTGGAAGAGTTCGATCATCTCTTGTGCTCGCATGGTGTACAGAAAACTCCAAAGGAAATTTGGCCCTTTATTCCGCTGGCAGAGACGGATTTGTCGCAGTGTCGCCGTGCTACACCATCGTATCGTGGTTTACCCGCGAGTTACCCGATTCCACCATGCTCGCACCGCTCTAAGCTTGAAAGACAAGTTTGCAATGACAGGTGGGTCTCGGTGCCGACTGGTAGTGAAGATTTTTCTTTTAAAAGCATGCGCAAGAACCAGTATGAAGAAGCACTGTTTAAGTGTGAAGATGAGCGATTTGAGATTGATATGGTGATTGAAGCAAATGCATCCACAATTAGCATTCTCGAGCCGCTGGCACAAGAGATTGAAGTGTTGAAGTCGAGTAATGATTTAAGTGGCGACGACGACAAATTGTGGAATTATGTCGTGGAGAAAGGAACGTTCCGAGTGACGCACCTGAACGCCATCACCCGAATTTATGGCGAAGCAGGGTCGCAGATATTAGAACTGTTGCGGAAGTTTCCTGCAGGGGCAATTCCGATTATTTTAAAGCGTTTGAAGCAGAAGGACGAAGAGTGGCGTCGGGCACGTGAAGATTTGAATCGTCAGTGGAAAGAAGTGAATGAGAAGAATTATCACAAGTCGCTAGACCATACGAGTTTTTACTTCAAGCAAAAAGATAAGAAGCAATTGGGAATGAAGACGATGATGCAGGAGGCTAAAAAAAAATTGGAGGCGGACGAGAAACGTGCTGAACAAGCTAAGGCGGAGTTGAATGCCTCACCGTCTATTGCTTCAGCAACTGCATCTGTTGTAGGTTCCGGTTCCAAGGCTCCTCCTCAAGCTGCAGACATTGCAGATGCGCTGAAGAAAGAACAGTTTTTGGGCTTTGCGAAGCCACCAGCTACCGCCGATAGCAAAATTGCAACGGTTGCGCTGCAGCCTACGCCTCTAACAAAGTGGAAGCCTCATTTTATTTACAAGTTCGCGTCAGTTCAGATCCACAAGGAGGCATATGGTTTGTTGTCATATGCTATTGAAAAGAGTTTGGGTGTTACAGAAAAAGAAAAGATGGCCAAAATATGGCAAGCTTTTTTCTTTCCATTTTTTCATTTGGAGGAAGAGTGGCTTGTGCGAAAGCCGCAACATACAACAGTGATATTTGAGAAGGCTATGGCGTTGCGTGTTGGCATGGATGTAAGCACAGAGTTTGGCGAGGGCAGTATGCAGCATTTTAACCGAGAAAAGGGCTATCTTACGATCAATTTGACGGCTAATGGGTGTCAGGCGTACTTGCAACCAAGTGCTGTTACCGTACAAGAGGCAGCAGATTTCCCTTCTGGACTTCCAGAGCTCGACAGCAAGCAAGATGCGGCTAAAGTGCTGACAGAACACAGATCGCTTTTCTACGGAAACCAGCATATTTACGCATTCCTACGCTTGTACCAAATTTTCCACAATCGACTCGAGCGTGCATACGACCTGTGTGAGAAGGCAAAGCGCAATCGTATTCGCCGTACTATTAATCCAGCAGCTCGCGCTTTGGCCCACGCCCACCACTCTTTTTCTGCGTCCTTGAAGGAAAAAACTGGTGATTACCAGGCATTTGTTTCTAAGTTGTATTCACTAATTGATGGCTCCGTAGATAACACCAAGTACGAGGATTTTTGTCGAGGTTTGATGGGCTCAACCTCATACTTCTTATTTACAATGGATAAACTGGTGGCGCAAGTGCTTAAACAGATGCAACACTTGGCGAACGACGATACATGCCAAGAGCTAATTAAGGCTTTTGTTGAAGTACAGAGCGAATCTAAGTCCTGTGCTGATCCAGCAAGTGCTGAAACTAAGGCCATTGCTTATCTCAACAAAACAAAGACGATTTTTGAAGGGGAAGGTGCGTTTCGGATAGAGTTTAAGCCGGGTGTTTTGCGCAAGACTCCCTTAGAGGCGCGCGGTGTTACCACACCATTAGGTGCGTCGGAGCCTTTTAAGATTTGGGCGCCGTCTCCTCGTGTGAAGGCTCCGGAATACAGCAAGTGGTTGATTGAACCGGAACTAGCTATCGAGTATCTTGGCTCGATGGATGAAGATGGTGACGAGGACGACGAGGATGAGGATTCTCCAAGTGCTACGCCAGTGGATACGCCGTCAGCAACACCCTTATATGGTTCCCCTGCGCACGATATACGGGACGAAGACGATGAAGTCATGGGAGAATTGAGGGAGAAGGACAGTAGGAAGAAGTCAAGTTCGACGCCTGGCAGCATTGAGCAAAGCGATAGTGCTTCATCTGATGACGCAAGCACCGTTGCATACGAGTCTGCGACACTTTTAAAAAAGCGCGCCCGTGACTCGTCTGAAGAGGGCAGAGCGATGGTTAAATTATCATTGTCATCACTCGTGGCAGCTGACACGGTAGTTGCGGCAAAGAAAGTGAAACTAACAGCTGATGGCAAGCGTACAATCGCCTTGCAGGAAGATGATTGCGCGAAAGAAGATGGGAATACAAAAGCCAATGCTCACGAAAGTTTGCTGTCGATTAAGGTTGAAAAGTCGCTAGAGCACGAGCTTACTGAACAGACTACTGACAAGCTCAAGGATGAACAAGCATCATCACTAGGTACGTTAAACTCGGAGCGATGGGGCGATAGCGTTTCGCTTGTAGCGCCGAAGGTTGACGTGAGAAAGGAGTAGTGAGCAATGCGAAGACGACCCGCGCAAGTCTCAATCATGTCTAGTTGCTTAATAGTACGCCTAATTCTAATAATGTTGTCAGGAGGGAGCCATAAAAAATTCACGAAAATGTTAAATTGCAGCCTTTTGGTAGAGTGTGGAACTAAAAGAGAACAAATTCGTTCGTTTTTTTGAGATTCGCATTGCTATCAAGCATGTGGTTCGTGGATGATTGGGCGCGATCTGACTCTTCATGTTATCAAAGCCTCCCTTTTTTAAAAATCGAGTTTACGTTTGGTCAGCGATATCTACAATTCACAAATTTTGAGGACGGGTCGGCTGGGTAGACGTGCTGCTCGTCCAGCTATATCAAACTCTAGCCACTTTCCTTGATTTCGATCGTAGTGGGTATCGAATCAGGGACCAAGTTAAGTGGCTTCATTCAAGCATCTTAATAGTTGTCACGGCTGTGACATTGGAAGTACTGGCTGCTGCTCGAGCACATGTTGATCAATGCATTTTCAAGGTGGTGACAATTATTCTAGCGCGTCAATATCAAAGTGCGATCCACCATCCACCATTTTGTGCTTGGGATCGAAAACGCGCTTTGTACCTCGTATATAAGCCATTTTATCAGCAAAATTAATTGCTTTTCTCAATAAAGAAGCAATAATTAAACGAAATTAGAGTAAAACAAGACGCTTTTAATAATGTTAAAAGGTTATCATGCAGTCTATGGAACCAAACCACATCTTAAAATACTAACAATCATAGATAAGAGGCATCCGTCCAAACCTGCTCCATGCTGCCAAGATTGCCCATGTGCGAAGTTTGTCTATATAAAGGCATCGCAACGGGCTTAGATTGCTGCAACACCATCGGCTCACTGGCTTGATTTTGCTGCATTGGCGTGCCCCGAAAAATTGGTGCTGTGACGGATACAGGGCTGTTATTCTTCCATTGAGAACTTTGAACGTCGAGTACACGCTTGTGTGGCAAATTCACAAGAGCCGCATCGACAGGACGAAATTGCTGTACAGATCCTGAGCCAGCCATTCCCGTGTACATTCCTCCACGCAAATTATTAGTCGAGTACGAAGTTCCCGCCATCATAAAGTTGCCTGGCTGCTGCATGTGTGGTGCAGGTGATCCATACGGTGAATTCATCATATTCATTGACGATGAAGATGGAGACGTACACATTCCAGAATTTGACGGCCGTAAACGCTGCATCGATGCTTGCATTGGAACGTAGTCAAATGACTCGTTTTGATTATTTTGGTTCATGTTATCACTAGATACCGAACATTGTGACGAGGACATGGACATAGGACGATCGAAGTCTGAATTCATTCCATTGGAAAAATTACCTCCATTCAACGGATAGACCATCGTCGGTTGCCGCAAAGAAGACGCCATCATGTTGGCCCGTTCGAATTCCATCATTGAGTTGGTATCCGTCTACAAACAAATTTACGAGATGTCAGCATTTGAGTACCTTGATCAGCTCAACAGTACATAACTCACGCGTGGGGTACTACTAGAAAAATCTGTAAATCCTTTAGGATAAGAGTTGTGAAAACTTACTCCTCGTTGAGAAAACTGCTGTTGTGGTGACATCTGGCTTTGCATGCCGTTTAGTGACCGTTGCATGGGTGTTGGGACTACCTGACTGGCTAAATTCTGCACAGGCGACGACGTGACAGACGCCACGCGAATGCTCTTACCTTCGCGCAACGGCCCTTTTTTTCGGATTGATTGTCTCTGCATACGACGCATGGTTGAATAGTAGCGATTCTTGATCGCATTATCTGTTCTTCCGGGTAACATCTTCGAGATTTCGGCCCACTGGTTTCCTACGTTTTTATGGCATTCAAAAATGACGTAATCCTCCTCAGCTGTCCACGCATCTTTGCGAACTAGTGGGTTTAAGTGATTATGCCATCTTTCCCGACATTGTTTACCAACGCGACCTGGTAAATGCATGGCAATGAGTGACCAACGCTTGGCTCCGTATTGCTTGACCAACTGCATGAGCTTCTCGTTCTCCTCTCGTGTCCACGGACGCTTACTATTCGAATCCGATTTACGACGCACCGACTTCGAGCCGCCGTTATTGTCGTCGTCATCATCACCAAATGAACTCCCACATCTACTGCTAGTTGTACTGCTGTCTTCGTGCGTGGCTGTGGCTCGTAAATAGTTCAACTGGATACATAACCAAGGTAAACAAAACAATCCTTGGAAGAGAAAGAAAAATAGAAACCTCGTACATCTGGGTTATGAGCCACTTCCAGGAGAGGAAGGTCATTTGCTTGATTGCTAATGCTGTCAGAGTCTGAACGACTTAGCAAGTCTAGCGTCGAGCTTGGGCTTTCGTTATTATTGCTATGACAGTCGTCTAGCTCCATGAGCTCCAGCTTGCGATTCATCTCGGTACCAGCCGTTGCTCGAACGTTGAACGAACGTTAAAGCGAGCGTTAAAGTGGTGGCTTGGGTGGTGCGAGGGCGTTTTGCGACTGCCAGATGGACTACTGTGTCGCGTCCCAAGTTAAAGACTGTCTCGAATTTCAGGCGCGGCTCCACAAGATCGAAGAGTGGAACGTTTTTGCGGCGGTTTCAAGCAATATTGACGAATGAGGGCTCGCTTCGATGGATACTTTTGAATTCGAACAGACGCGTAATTTCCCTTGTATGACTAAATGTATGCTCGGCAGAGAAGGCTAATTCAACGGTCGGCGGTTGCACATCTCTCTCTGTACGTAGAGTAACGGGCTATCTCAGTGAACACCTGATATACATTAATTTCCACAATCTATCGTGGGTTGTAAGCACTTTGGAGTCCACAATGGATCCAAATGATATGGACTATACAAGGCTATGCGGTCTGACCTCTTGAGAAACAAAGCGGGTCGGCCTTTCACGTTTAAACCAAAGTGAAACTCCCGCATTAAGCGTGAAGAAGCCGCGACATGCCTTGCCTGTCGTCGCCAGTTTGTCCTTGCACTACTGCACCCCAAAAATTTAATAAACTCAAGTCATGTTCGTCTGCGTTACATACCGTGCAATTCAGCTTGCAACCGCAAACTGTTGCTGGCCTGTCCAATGGTAGCATAATGACTTTCACGCCCGCAAACGTTACCAGTGTCGCCGAAACCAATTCATAACGTGTCATTCATTCTTAAGCATTCACTAATCTGCACATACGATCGAACAAAAGCTTAGCAGGTCATTTCGCGCTCATTCCCTTTAATCTATCTGTTACAAATTACAGATTTAACACGAGATTAACGCTGATTGTTGCTTGTGAAGCAAGAAATTTCTTACGTAACGTAAGAACAATTCTCGTCCATGTTTTGGTTAAAGCTTACAAAAATGTCATTTAGAAACGATTTATTTAGTCTAAATCGACAATGTCATCTTGATCGCGCCATGCGGGTTGTAGTCGCAAATGTCGAAATCTTCCAACTTGAAATCACTAATACTCTCGGTCTTCGACGGATTGATCGAAAGCGTCGGGAACGGGCGTGGGGTACGCGTCAGTTGCTTCTGTAGTGGTACCACGTGATTTAAATACACGTGTGCATCGCCAATGACGTGGATAAATTCGCCAGGTTTAAGCCCAGTCACTTGAGCAACAAGACGTGTCAGCAGTGCGTAGCTAGCGATATTAAATGGCACACCAAGTCCCATGTCGGCCGAGCGCTGGTACATTTGACACGACAACTCTCCATTTGCCACATAGAATTGGCAAAACATGTGGCAAGGAGGTAGTGCCATTTCGTTTAAATCGGCCGGGTTCCATGCCGACAAGACAATTCGTCGGTCCGTTGGATTCGTTTGCAGCTTTTGGATTACCTCTGCAAGCTGATCAACGCCTTGGCCAGCATAGTCAGCATGCATGTTCGTATACTTGGCTCCAAAGTGACGCCACTGAAAGCCATATACCGGTCCAAGGTCCCCAACTTCCCGACTCTGTAGGCCTCGACTATCCAGATACTCACGTGATCCATTACCATCCCATATGTGAATGTTCTTTGCCTGTAGCGTATGAGCACTTGTATCTCCACTAATAAACCACAATAACTCCTCTGCTACACCCCGCCAGAATACTTTTTTAGTCGTCAGCAATGGAAAGACGTTTTTTCTTAAACTGAATCTCATTTGAGCTCCAAACACCGATAATGTGCCCATGCCTGTACGGTCGTCACGCTTAGCTCCTTGCGATAGAATCCTTTGAATCAAGTCCAAATACTGCAACTCCTCATGTGGCATTGTATTTTCCACCAACGAATTTGTCTCTACTTCCATCACCCCTCCAGTCGTTCTCTCCCACTCAACAAATTGGAATCGCACACCATTCTCTTCCTTGACCTCGGACTCTTTCACCACCTCAAAATTCCGCTCAAGTTGCTTCAGCGGAAAGAAAGCGTCGCACTCAAACTGCGCTTTGACTCTAGTGACATAGACCTTACAGCAGCCTGAATGACTGAGAGCTTCGGCATATACGGGACCTCCACCGACAACAAAGACTTGATCCACTTTGTCACCTTGCTCCTGCACGAGGTGTAACGCCTCCTGGAAACTCGCAGCGACGCCTATAGTATCGGGCAGCTGCTGATCTTGACGGTAGGAGGGATCGCGTGTTAACACCACGTTGTAGCGATTGGGCAGGGGCCGAATTTTCTCCGGCAATGACTCCCACGTCTTGCGTCCCATGATAACTGCGTGCTGCATCGCAGAGCCCGAAGAAGCGGTCGTAAGCACCCGAAAATGCTTCAAATCGGAAGGTAGGTGCCATGGAATTCGCTGCTGTAAGCCGATGCCACCAGTGGACTCGAGGGCTGCCACCACCACACATATGGAGCGACCGTTCATTTTTTACGTTTTTCCGCCGATGGCAGCGTTTGGTACTAAAGAATCTGATTGGTCATGTACAGTGGTCCCACACTACAATGAAATAGACATTAAAAGTACGCAAGCAAGCAGCGCTTTCTGCTGTCGCCTACCTTTAAACGTCTCCCTTTACAAAACAAGCATGAAAAAGGAACTTTTGCACAATGTGTCGTCACTTTACCAAGCGATACGATGAGAAGGTTTGAAATTGATGGAAAAATCAGTGCAGACTAGATCATTCTCGTGACGAAGTCTGGAAAGTCGAGAAGCTCAGCGGGGAGCGGAGGGAAGCTAACCTTGATAATGCACCCATAATTCAAAGGTGGCTTAAGGTGCTCCCATGTTTATTAAAATACTTGTGCATCTTGAGAAGATGTCCTTGCCAAGCAATTTGTTTTTTGAGACTTCAAAAGTAAGATAGAAACACTTTTAATTCACTAGATAGTCAATCCATTGCACACTTTAATCTATCAAGACAAAAGATAGTGAACAGTCCTATATCTTCTTGCTCGCCTCCTCTCTGCATGGCGCTGCGATTTTGGGCACCTATTATCTGCAATCTCCAGCTCTTTAGCCCACGCTAGTGAAATGTCTATCTTACAATCTCCCCTCATCCGTCAGACGCGCAGTATACGAAACTCGAAAGACTTGCTGGTATTTATAAAGCTGCCGAGTTGGCTGCATATGCAGCCCTTCCTGCCGTTAAGCAGCTCGAACGCCTCACGCCATTCAAATTTCGAAAAGTGCATATTGCGCTTCAAGGCACAAAAAGCACAGGCCAAAGCTTTTGCTACAAAAACACCACCATCTTATTTTACGCAGAAGATGTTAGGTAAATTTATTATTCAGATTTGATGGTGAGAGAAAAGGTCCATGCGCCAAATTCTTGCCTGGCGGTAACACTACTGCATTGCAGTATTTTACACCGGTAATTTGCCGAAATATTTCCACTCTAACATAGATATATCTCAAAGGAGCCCCCCCTAAGCTATAATAATGATATATGATTGGCTGGAGCGAACACTATAGAATTTAAATGTTCTGAAGAACATTCGCAATGCCAATTCGTATGGAAGCTGATAATTTGATAGCGATTGCTAAATGTCAATTTCTTTTTTTCCATGTATTAAAGTTATAAAGCAATATTGAAGGAAAAAAGTGATATATTAGAACCAACATTACTAGTCGTATACAACTTGGTACACAGATCACCTACTGATCGTACGTCTCGCAGTGTTGCAGGACTGCAAGCATTCCAGACTGAGCTCCCCCATAATGGAGACGGCGACGCAGTAAACTACCAGTAAAAAGCTTGGGTAATGGTGTAGAGCCCAAATCAATGAGGCATTCGGAGTAAATATGCTCCTCGTCTCCAAATTTATTGAGTTCAGTCCTCGGTAGTCGTGGTGTCATATGGGTGGGAAGAGCGTTAAACATGTTGTTCCATCGTGCCTTAAACACTTCTTGAAGTCCTTCTGGGTACGGATCAAGGAGCGCTTTGCCATTTACGTACAACATTTCGGGAGTTTGATCGTCCACAGGCATGTAGTGTAGAATACTACCACAAAGTGTGTTTGGGTGGAGCTCCATGTCACGATTAGGTGTAGAGGACACACCACTGACGCCCCAAGGCGAAAACGTGTACGGTACGTGGGCCAACTCAAAGGCGAGCCAAAACGTTTCCTTGTCGCCAAAGGAATAGCGAAAGCGGAATCGCTCTTCGGTAACAAACCATAACAAAATATCCATAACTGTCTGTCCAGCACGCTGTTTATCAACTAGTACGAGCGATGAATCCATCTCGTGGCAGGTTTTGCCAGTGTACGCAAAAGATTGTAGTACTTGTTGGGATGGAGCATAACCTTTAGTGACGTTAAAATGGTCATAATCGAATGAAGCGAGGAGCTTTTTCAAGTATTGTTCATCTCCATCCTTGCCGTTCAGATGTTCATGGCACTTCGAGTGTACTCGATCGTAAAAAAATGTTGTGCCCGTTGTTTTGTATGGTTTGAGATTTCGCAACATCGCTGGGTTCTTAATACTAATGTCATCGACGTCCATGAGCATTACATGGCGGACATCCGTGTGGTACATGGCCAGAGGTTTAATCCACCAATTGCGAAACTTATCGACCATTGTTTGTTTAAGCACTCCTTGCGCCGTCAAATCGCCACAGACATCGACAAGCTCAATTTTGTCGTCGACACGAAACAGCAGATCCTTATGCTGCTCCGAGAGTTCCGAGCCACAGTGATAGACTTGTACGAGCTCATCGTTTCCGAGACAACGCAATTCTCGAATGAGTGACACGCCCATTGCTACCACTCCATCGTGCATGCAAGTGATCACACCACGATGTCTTTTAACTTTCCAATCAAAGCTCTTTCCTCGCTGATAAAATCGGGTCTGTGGGTGAATCGTAGAATTTATTTGGCGTCGTAATCCCACTTTTTGGTCCGCCGAATGTGCCAACCTGCGTTTCCCATATGTCATCATTTTAAGCATCCCATACACCACAAGCAGCGAAAATAGCAACGGTATCCAGCGCCGGCTGGCCACTGCCTTTATCAGTGAACGCGGCCAATTGACGCGGCCTCTTTTGACCATTGCTCCGCGATTATTCTTTTTAAAAATGCGGTGAGCAATAAATTACGATACGAATTTTATGACCAAATAAATATAGGTGTCACAAAATTTAACCTATCATCCAGCTTCTGCACCGAGTCAAACGTTGTAGGGGGCGAGCTTAAAGGAGCGCATTTCTAAGCCTGGAGTAGAGGTTGTCAAGAAAGTGGGAGAAAAGATGGAGACTCGACTCAACTCAGTGAGGCAGCAACTGAAATAGGAGTTGATACGACGCAGACGCTAAAGGCAAGTCTTCCGATTCAGGTGCCCAGGCGTAGCAGAAGCTTGAAAAAGTAGAGAGGAACATATAAAGTAAACGAGTTTGACGTCGGAACAACAATGATGCTGTTTATATGAGTGATAGCTTTCAAGTTCACAAAGCGCACATCTACTGTACTAGCAAACCAGCTTGTACTTTGACGCAACGTGACATCGCAAGAATTGGTCAACGCAGTTTGGCTGTAAGCTTCTATGAAGATTTAAGCTTGACGTCGCTTGATCTAGGACTGCCAAGTTCGCTACAATTTGGAGCTGCTACAAAGTGAAGTTTGAAAGCAGAATGGGCGTTTGATAGCTACAGAGGCTGTCCACACTGACCCGAGAAACCCCTTTGTAAAATGAGAAGTACGAAATTCGTCCCAGAAATGAGTCGGATCGGGCAAGTATATAAGACATTTTCGGATTGATCGCGTATCATACGTTCGTAAAGATTAATAATCCGTTAAAAATTAATGCTATACTTCTTAAGGAAATACGCACAAGTAAAAGTCAATCGTAGCCTTTCAAATAGCAGTCTATTGCACTCGTTGGTCCCTTAAATAATGAACGGTTGTTCATTGATATAGCAACACATCCTCCTGCACGCCTTCACTGGGCAAGGTGCCGTTTGACTAGGTCACAATAGTAGGACTTTGCTGACATGCATCGCCTACGCGGATACATTGTTTATTTGAACCTTGCACAATCTCAAAACAATTAGAGTCTCCATCTCCTTCCAGCATCACTCCAACGTGCAGGTTGCGCTACTGAAAAGAATCGCTGCCTTCTATGGATACCAAACAGCAACTGTGATTGCAGCTCTCCTTTCTTTCGAGCAGCTGGAAAGTGTCATGGCGCTCAGGCCCAACAACTTGAATAGAAGATTTAGCACACCTCGAGGATGTGGTGTCCACTTTAAAAAACTTCTTGATTCTGTCAAACTAAGGATGCAAGGATGGCTTTGTGCGGCCATGTTCATGTGCACATGACATTTACACTTCCTTCCAAAAAAGACCGAACTCAAAGCTAGGCACTGAATCGTGGAAAAACTTTATCTGAGTTTTTACTATTTTGGGATCACATGAAGGAACGTTTAGGAATGATATTATTTTCGAAGAGCTTAATTTGTTGCCAGCGTTTACTCAAGGCTCAGCTTTTTTTATATATGAGAAAATTGTCGACCTCCATTGATAAAGAGCCACATCTCCAACTATCGAGTTATCTATGGCCTAATGGTTATACCCCTTCACACGCATCTCATTCAAGTGTAAATGGAAGAGGCAATTTAATTGCTTTTTGGAAAGATGTAAAAACACAGACAATATTTCCCCTCAAAGTTTGTGGATAGGTAATTCAGGACCCCAAGTATTGATGTTAGTGGGCTCGCTAACTCGATACACGTAAGAGTTGTCGAGCAGAGTAACATTTGATCTTTTGGCTAAGGTAGGCAAGTTGTGCATGTTTCAAAGGTGACCGACGAGGTAGACCCTTCTTCAGTACAAAACAGATGGTAAGAGCCGCTCCATAAAACATGCCGATCGCGAGTAGGGGTGGGCGCAGAGCTTGAGATAAATTGAGTCTTTAGGATGTGTCCGGCTAATACAGCCTAATTCCAGAGAGCTTAATAGAAGAAATCAGCAGCGATGAACTGCGTTGACCACTAAGCAATGCTTGTAGACGTATCTCCTCCTCGTCCGAAAGTACACGGTAAGCGTTTAGTGCAGACAAAGTAATGCCACTGCGCGCAAAGTGGCTGGTAGAAAAGTACATGCTGTATGTCTAGCGTCATATAGCGGAGGAATCGGGCGTCCTGCTCTTTGATGCACGAAAAATGCATGGGTGGGGGACCTGTCGAGCAGAGCTCTCTACTGGATGTCAATGTAGAATTCGGTTGTCAATGCACAATCGTGTAGACACAGCCAGCTACAACACAGAGCTGTCAATTTTAGCACAGCGAGGACGGTGATGCATGGCCCTTACTTAACAGTGCAATGCGTATATAGGCAATTTAATGTAGTAATGATAGCAACTATAGCGCTCATCTATACACGCTTAAGAATGGTGTATTGATACGGTCAAAGCTAAACAAATATAGCGCCTAATCTGTCGGTCAATCTCTACTTTAGTTATACGAGATGACTTTGGCGGAGCTTGATGATGCTGTCAAAGACGACAGCATACCGACAATAGTGGGTCATATGACCCGAATAAGAGATCGCTTTGGAAAAAAGGTATTGGAAGACACTAAGAATGCATTCAGCACAAGGAGAAGATATCTAATTTAAAGCTATCAATCAAATGTCATTCACTTATTGGTAGGAGATTATCAAAATGTGGTATAAATAACCCGCATTTGCGCTATCATCTGATAGAGGTATAAGTCAGGAATCAATTTGATTTCAAAAGCCAAGTAATAAACCAAAAGAGCTTTGTGACGCCACCGACGCGTTCTTCGTGCAAATCATTCGTTGAGTAAAGCAAGCTTTCTCATTTCTGCATTGTCGAAAAGCAAAATTATGGGTGACTTATTGTCCATCCTTACAATAAATTGTAGAGAAATGCGGTGATTTTCGTGGCTCATTAGCCGACTTTTGAAAGAACGAGTTGTGGCGGGATATATAAGATTCAGTGGACCCGACTTAGTCGACATACATTATCAATTTCCAATGTGAGAGAGTAACGCACCATAGACATGATCAGCCCTCCAAGCTATATGCTCAGATAGTAGTGTATCATTCTGCAAGAATTTATAAACGAGCCTGCTCGACTTGGATTTATGGGGGTGTAATTACACAGGCCCTGCACGGTGATTTGCACGCATATTTTAATGCCAAATTTGCCCATAGTCAAGGAGAGAACAAAAAGAAATACGTGGAAAGCCACATTGTGCACCTCTTAGCAATGCTCACGTGCTTGTGCACGGATATATTTTACAATAGTGTAAAAATGTGCATCACCGGAGCAGAATAGCTCTCACCTAACGGTGCGTATTGGAAAACAATGTTGTTGTGAAGAGCCCGCTTCGATCAAGACATTGTGGATAAGACGAATCGGTGAAGAAAAGATATGTTTGGCCTGGCCAATTACTTGCGCAAGATAAATACAAATAAGACAAGAAAATACTAAGCTACTGTCTGGTCATGTTATCAGATGCGAGATATGAGATTGAAAGCTTAACACCAAGAGGCATCAGCCTCTTAAGGACGGCCTATTACAAGCACTGGTAGTAGACTTGCCGGCTTAAAATGACCGTTGAGTATCGTCTGTGACGCGTCAGAGTTTGTCATTATGATAACATTGTTCCAATCAGACGAAAAGAGGTGAGATCGAGTGTACGTGTGTGAATCACGTCAGATCAAAGCCGCTGAGAATTGTTTTTTATGTCCCTGACAAACAACTACTAACAAGTAAGTATGGAGTCGTCAAGATCATAGTGTAGTTGCTAGGCTCGGAGCTATTCGTAATCGATACAGATCATGCATAATTACATTCTACGAAACAGTCGCCTTTTTTTCCAGAGAGAATTGCCGCGAGGCTACAGTTTTTAGTGTGAAGTACAAGCCAGAAAAACAGATTGCTCCGGCCATTGCATTATCACATCATACACACTTCATGTCATAGCTGTGGTTTGATCTGTACAACATCTAATTTGTGGCTCTTCGAAAAAAGCTGGCATATGCTTACTCACGTTAAATTTTAGGTGAGCGATGAGCTAAAACAAAGATTCAGACAACGATATTGTCAGCACACCCAAGCACAAAACTATATTCTTTCTCAACGAAAGCCGGGTTGTTGCACTGTATCACCGATCGAGGCGACTCATCATAAGGAGTGATATAAGAATAAGAATAATGACCATTATTATGTCATACTTATGACGAGGCTTTCAATACACCGCTGGATAGTCCTCTTAGAAAGTAAGGATGTATGGCTTGGAAAGCACCTAATATCTGCGGATAAAGATTTGTAATCTGCAAAATGTACGCATATGCGATGCATGCTAGCGAAACAAGCTATCGACAAATGCATTTCCGCGCTTTATGAATAAAAATTCCAGTGTTGTCACAATGCTGGCAGCCCATTAATATATTAAATGTGCTCGGCTTGCCGAAGGTTTTGGCAGAAAATTTAAAATTGTAGTCGCCGTTGACCGATTGTTTCGAATGACTCCTTTAGCGGCTGCTTCAGACAAAGTCGACGGTGTCAAAACACCGGCGCTGCTTCTCTACATTCGCTTTGGACGATATAACCTTCTCTTCGGATTCCTGCCTAACGCCAAGTTTCGTGGAAGTTATCTCAGACATGCCTACAATGCACAGATCGATAATCAAATAAATTAAGCCAATCACATCGTCGAAAATGTGTTAAGAAGTGAGTGCGCGGATACGCCAAGGCGTTAATGCGTGTTTGGACTTGTTGATTTTGCACATGACAGTGCCACTCGTGCTTTGAAAAACCACCCACCGATCTACGTGAACAGCCGTAACCACTTTTACACTGTAGAAGTGATCTCGTTTTAAGGGAAATAACCGGACACTTTGCTGATAACATCCCGAACAGAATGCGTAGGCAAGTCGAAGACTTTGTGTCATTTTTTGTGTGTCTTTAGACACGCTCGCGATAAAAAAATTACAGCTTAAATATTAAAAAGGATAATTTTGACGAATACATGATATAAGTAAGCAGAAATTGTAATTAAAGAGACCTAACAATAAAATCTACCTGCATATGCTTTTAATGTTGTCTTTTACACAAAATGAGCTCGCGCTTTGTTGTATAAATCTTGATGTTGTATTGGCATATTCGCTCGACATTCCAGAGAAAAAGCAAACACACTCAGAGTTGTGTGTAGTTCTTCCTTAGCCGTATCTATATCTCGCAATGTCTTTGTCCGATGTTTTGATAATGGACACCGCGTGGCAAGGGCCAAGCAATCGCGCCGAGCTATATGCGAACACAGCCAAGACAAACCGACATACAGGTTGAGCCATAATTATTGTGTAGGCATTAGTTTTTTTTAACTCAAGTCTTGCTCTTGGAGCGGTTTGGTGACTTTCCACTGCGATTATTGTTCTTCACTTTGAAGGGGGTCACAGATTGTTTTGCATAAAGGAGGCGTACAAGGAGAAAAACACTCTTCCGGTAAACATTTAATGACTGTTCTTGGTCTTAAGGGAATTGACGTGTGCAATAAAAGTAGTTTAAAGACTGATTGAGCTGATAAAATCTTAATATTCTGGCCCTTCAAAACTCTTCATAAAGCAACTGATCTCAATCCTGCAATTTAGGCAAGGATTATGTCAATCCCAATGTGTAAACCGCTATAATTCGGTCAGCCGCCTTTTTCTCAAAGCTACTTCTAGCGCGAAGCCGTCATCTGGCTTAAAAACTTTGTGAAACGGTTCACTAAACTCTTGTACTAAGAGGTTAATGTCGTCCATAATTAGAAAAAATATATAGTGCTATCTATCAATTGTTGACTTTTGTACCAGACATTGAGTTGGCATTCCGGATCAGATAAATGGGCTGCCAGTTCGCGGAATCATTTTTCAAAGAACCATCTTACTTGAAAGCACAGTTTGTATGGCATCTAGAGACCAGAAAAGGCCTCTCTGCGCCTGAAGTAGAGACTTTTGTTTCGACATAGGTAGTAAATTATCTGTAAGAGAGCCGTCTATGTTAGGAAAGCTCTGAGATACATGATCTCCCATCACGAAGATAGTACACGCCTATAATTTTCGTGATTGTTTAGTCTCCAGACACCTCCGCTTCCGCCATCGATCAATACAAAAGACTAGGAGCGCCGCAAGTACTTCACCTCACACTGATCTGTTTCTTCATCCACTAAGGTTATAAAGAAGCCTCAGGCTAACGACAGTGTTGTCAAAACGGCCTCATAGCTCGATATTACGCCCTTAAAGGTGTAGATTGGTAATTATACACATGGTGATGCGAAGTGTCTCACCCTTAGAGACAGCAAATTTCACGGTACCGAGGAGTTATGATACCCTTGTTGATGTAGTCAGCTTCTCGAGGACCAGGAAGGAAAAGTTGGAGTCTAGGCCGACACCTCTAGAAACACATTTTGGGTGGGCTCCGTGATTGAAGTCACCAACGGAATAAGCGAAACATGCTTAAGAATTCAGTGAGAAGTTTAACATCAAAGGTATGCCATGTAAAAAGGGAACCTTCCGGATGTCATATACTCGGTCGACGTAGGCCATTGCGTCAAGCAGTACTATTATTTGCTTATTGCCTTATAAAGACATAACTTAGCGTGATATATATGACGATACACTTGGGCCATTATCACAGCACCGCATCACTGCAGCAATACGTGTGTATCGAGCATCCTAAAAATCTCAGCTTGGAGATCAATTTGTCGTCGTAAGAAGCTGTAAGACTAAGGTGGCTTTTGCCCGGCCTTGGGTTCCCTTTAAGCACTGTCACTATAAGGTTTGATTGTTAAGTCTAAATCGGGATTGAATCAGTCTTCAAGAAGCTACACTTTAAAATTAATTTACATTTGATGAAGGCTTTGCATCGAACAGTCTTTACTGGTGGGTCGAACAACTCATCTTTTGAGTGCCTATACTTTGGCGTCATAATAAGCCAGGTGCTGACAATATAAGCTCCGAGCGGGGGTACAGGGTCACTCTTATCATACGCTCAAGCAGTGAGAGAGACTATGTCTTACTTATGAGACCGGTGAATTGAAACTCTAGACGGGTAAATTGAAACAAGCGCAGAACTTGTCCACATAGGTAGTTACACTTTTTCATCATTTAGAGCAGCAGAACCTGCATACGCGCTCAACAATTGCTTTTGAGGTCGACCGTGGTGGTCAGTTAGTCATTTATTCGGGGTGGTCCTGGACCCTTACGGCTTTTAGAGCAAAAATGAGCTCTATGACCGTGCAACCTATGTTTTTTACCGTCATAAGATGTTCAGATACCAAAATCGTTCAAACACGAAGGTGCCAGAACGTTTCACCGGTGCTTACTCGGTTTCCGCTTCCTGATGCCAGATTTCTGTGTTAAAAGACACATTGTGCCGTATGTTCGCTAAGACGAGACATTTGTAGGCCAGCAAGTTATCGATAGTTGAGCCCAAGCTCGACAATGCTACATCAGATCTATGGGCCTCAGATAAAGAGCCTTAAACACCCTCAAATCTCACATATCATCTGAAGCACAAGCGCTTCTGCAATTGAAGCTCAAGAATGTTTTCTTTCCGTTCGCAAATCTAAGATCGGTTTTGCTATGGAACACTTCTGTTACTTTGTAAAAAAACGGGACTACAATAATCAATACGACGAAAAAGAAAAAAAGTTCCAGATAAACATAAAAGGGGGTTCTAAAATTTCTATCAAGGTGTTGGTCACTAAAAAGGAATCGCTAGAAAGGATTAGTTCGGTATTACAAACAAATTGAGCCAAAAAATATCGGACTTCCATAGTCTTGAAAGAGGCATGGACTGGCAAACCCTTTCAAGATATGAGTATGCGCTCGTACTCTCTTGAATTGTCCATATGTTGACGCACAAAGCATTTCATGCTGGTATTTTAAGGGGCACAACGATCCTCAACACTCTTATTCCCATACAAGCTTTCAGATGCCTTTAGCCCCTCTTCGTAGCTTTTCCCCCGTTCTAGATTATGCTCGCAAGGCAGGGAAGAGTTCTCAAACGGCGATTAGTAGCGCCCATAGCCACCGATATTTTGTCCATTAGTCTGCAAGGTTTGACCGGTCGGCCGAGTCTAGAGCTCCGTACAAAAAGCGGCAATAACTTAGCGGATTTGTTTATCTCCCGTTGGAACGCGCGGTTGTCAATCGCTAAGAATAACCTGGATTTTTCTGCCTTTATTTTCTCGCCTGTAGAATTATCTTAAACACCATCTTGCCCAGGTGGCACTTGGACATTGTACCATCAACCTCCAACAACTCTTGTAAAAAGTCGATGCTTGTGAGCTTCGAGCAGTCCGCTAGTGCAGCGTTTATGAGCTTCCAGCACTCCGCTAATCTAAAACATTTGTCGTGTGAGCTGCGATTATGGTGATGTGGCAGTCTTCACAAATCTTCACAATCCACTTATATAAGTGAGGCCACCGGTAGGAGTTAAAACTGAGACTTTCGACCAAAGTGTCAGCAATTAAGAATACCGTACTTCATGTTTGGAGCAACAACTCGAGCTAGATCTGCCAAATCTCTCTTTTACTTAGGTAGAGCTACAGCGATGCAGCTGCGAACGCTGTCGAGGTATAAGCTACCCGACTTGGCCACCTTTGCCAGCGATGATTAATCGCACTAAAGTTTTGAATGGCATTGCTTGACAAATGTATTTAATACTACATCTTTTACCCGCTAATATGAGGTAGCCCTATCAGTGGCTTGCGAAAAGTGGCGTCGGCAAGTACAAAGAGTCTTTTGTGTTTGGATTTGACACGAAGGCTATATTTCGCGAATAACAAAAAACATCTAGCCAATTTTTAAATGCAGTAGGGCGCATTCATCGTGGTCTAAGAAATGCACAGCCTAAATCAAATTACAAAGGGGTTAGAACTCAGAATGTAGCGGGGCTGCCTTGGCTATTTGCTTACTGGGAGTGTAACTCGGGTATTCGACGTTTGATACATCCTTACAACGAATACGAATTGCAGTTTGCTATATTTTCTACTCCAATAATTAATATCAGCCTAACTATCAATTACTGAATCGAATGTTCACTAAAGTTTATTCAGGTGTATCGATACCAAATGCTATCAATTAATGTACTGTCTAAGACCTCATGTACTATCATTTTAGCTTCTTAGCACTGAGTAGTGCTATTTTACAGAGTGCCTCGTAATTTGTGTCACTCAATAAGATAAAAACTTATTACACAAATCTAGTGCGCATTATACCAATTACTGTAACGCATTTCGGACCCTTTTAACTCTCTTTTATTAAAAATTAATATGTTTGAGCATATGCAAGTCAACAGTTATATTTAGAGCTTTGTGCCGTCAAACTTTATAACTGTGACTTGCTTTGCTTCCGCGCAATAAGCTTAATGCACGTCAGAGCCGATTGTGTCGGAACAATTTGCTATATTATCCTCCGCACCTAACGCAAATTGGACTTCCGTAGATCATATTTGCGCCGCGCGCGTCGGAAATTCTTTGTGGGAAGGAATTAAAAAGGTCAAGCTTTACGATCGACAACGTCTTTTTACTTCGGCATTATTGAGTGGAGATGGTTAATGCTTTTGTTGACGATGTCCGAGCTCCTAGATGTTATCTTCTACCTGAGTTATATATTTGTAATCCCGTGATTCGCAAAGCGAACGATCAGTGATTTATTGCGGACTCCACCCGTTCCTTGCTTGATCGATTAAGCCTGGTCTGCAAAAGTCAATTTTGATGATCTCAATCAGGCGCATGAGCACAAACTCAGTCAAAGCTGAATAAATGTCTCTTGATTTTAAATATGCTGGCATGCCTAATGTTATTGCTTATGATGCTTCGTCGAGTAATGTAAATGCCTATGGCTTTGGGGCACGAATGCTCAGTGCAAGGCCTTCGTAAATTTAGAGTCTGTATTTCTACAAATTCTTTAATGTGCACATTTTGCGAAAGAGGATCCGTACCCACACTGCGAGTCGTACTGGCAATACTCACGCTTGAGGCTGATAAAAGGCGTTCAAACGTTTAGTATGAAACACTCAGTACAAAAGCGACATTTTTGCTCGCACTTTGGGACAGCTTCAGTAGAGTCTGTAAGCAAGGGAGAACGAAACCTTTAATTTGCATTTATTTGGCATACGAATTGTCGTCGGCTTCCAGTGGACTGAAAGGCTGGACTTCGTGGTCATACACTTAATGTTTTCTTGAGACAATCTTTCTTAATGGTCCCTGACGGGTCAGGTAACCCGACAAGAGCTTTAATTGTGTCCCTATCCTCCAGGCAAGAAAACGTTTTCTTGCTGTAGGTCATCATGATGCAAGGATTATACACTTTGACCTCTGCTAACTCCATGAAGCATGAGTGCTTCCAAGAACGAGAGGTTTAAAAGTGTTTATTTTCCAGAACTCTAATATGATACCAGTTTCGTTGCGGAATCACTTTTCTTGGTTTACAAAATCCCGAAAATTCAATTAACATTGCAAGGAAACATAAACATAAAGAATCTTCAGCTAAACATGAAATGGGATACCCAGATAGCTTATTGAAGGAGTAATGTGTTGATTAATACTGAAAACTTAACGCTAGAAGATGAAAGCTTGGTTACCACAAGCAAATAAAAGCGTTACTTCATCCAAAATCTGCTGTTTTGAAAAGGCATGGACCAGCGTACATTTAAAGTGGGTTTTGATGCACCAGATAATTAATGTTGGGCGTCAAAAAATGCACTTCGATCCTTAGGACGCCAAGTCTTACTCAGGTTCCGAGGTACCCCCAGTGTTTTTTCATAGAACAGCTTTGGTAAGGCGTGTAAGGGTTAAAGCATTGGCGGATAGTACTCCAAACCACCGCCTTTTTGGCCATAAAGATTTATGCTTTGACCGGCTGGCCGATTCTGGTGCTTCATACGAAGAAAAACGACTTTGCAACAAACTTGACTGTCTTCGAGCTGAGACATGCTGCGGTTGATCCTTATTAACAACCCCTGTGTCTGCTGCTCACTTTGTTCTAGCTGGAATATGTGCCTTGCGCACCATCTTGCTCAGTCGGCACACGAAGACCCCTGTGTTGCCACTAGCCTCTGTCAAGCCATATACAAAGTCGATGTTGATGAGCTTTCGGTAGTTCGCCAATGCACAGAGATATATAAAAGAGCGAACGTTTGAGCTTTGGTATGACCTTTTTGCAGATTCCACACGTGTTCATATACTCATGTACATATGTCGCCACAAGTATAAGTTGAGAACGAGATATTATTAGTCTCTTTAAGTAGATATGCTTCAAGTCCTCGTCGATTTAGTGCAATGACTTGAGCAAGGTCTGCTGTACTCTCCTTTCTAGTGAAGAGGAATCTTAGCTCACTTAAGCGATGCAACTGCTTACGCCGTCGACGATTAGCTACTCGACTTAGCTGTTCCGCCTACGCTTTTTTAGCGAGTCAAGCTTGAAACGGCATTGTTTGATAACTGGCAAACACATTTGTCATTAGAATTTCTTATTCTGCTGTAAGGGCCGGCTTATGGGCCGGCGTCCGCAAGAGTGCATTGGCAAATGCAATACGTTCTTCGGGTATTTATTTAAGCTTGTATTCAGCGGGGACGTTGTAGTGTTTTTTCAATTTACTTGCCGTTTTTTGCGACACGTGGGCTGTAACTAACTCTCTCCCTAAAAATGCAGACTTTAAAATAGATCAAAACAGAAATCGTCCCCAGAATGTAGCGAGTCTGTCGTAGCTATCTGCTTCGAGAATGTGACGACCCGGGTCTTTGAAGTTTGCTTTTGTCATTGCAGCGATGGTAAATCGCAGAAACCTAATTGCCCAACTTAATAGAAAGTATTAGCCTTAATATGAATGATTGATGAACCTATTACACTTATAAATGTGAAGCGAGCTTTATTAAGATCAATCAATAAAATATTTGGTGGAACGAGTAGCCTACAATTGGCATACTAGCATAGTAATTTCTACTAATATGTGGTCATATGACTATGTTATGCAAATTTTTGTTAGCGTCTGAGTACTAATTACGGCCTTGTTGATGTGAATAACCACATGAGTTATGTCATTTGTTATGAAAAGATTGTGTTTCACGAACCCAGTGCGGATTCCATCAACTGCTGTAACACATTCGGGGTATACGTAACTCTCCTTTGAAAGAATCTGAGACCCTTGATTCCATGCAGGTACACACTTTCATTAAGAGCTCTCGGTGTATCATACATTATCATTGTGGCTTATGTCCCTTTTGATAATGAGCTGAATGCAACTGAAAGCTATGATCGACCCGCTGTTTTGTCTTCTGCACCAAGTGAATCGTTGGGGTCTGGAGCAGACTTCACTTTAGCGGCACGAGCCAAGATCATAGTGATTGAACACCATGCACCATTCCGGCCTAAGTAGGCTATATTGCTGGATCACAATTTAGACTAAGATAAGCACATTTGGAATGCGCGCGTCGCAAGCATTTGTTGGACTCCTCACGGGACGCAGTGGCACGTCACATAGCCCTTTGCATATATCGATAGTGACTTCATCCACGGCATTTTTCCGAGAAATGTAAAAAGAGGTGTCGTCTTTGACTCTAACTTTTGTCTTCGTTGTCCTGAACAAAACAACCTTATCAACAAGCGTATCTTAATGCCCTGGGTATTATGGACATTGATGTCTTTATCGACGAGGCCATCTGCACGGCCAAAGTAGTTACACTTTCAAAATGCACTTCCGAGCTACTAGGCCGTTTTGATAGCATTCTTGCAAGACTGATGCTTTTTCACAGCCTTAGCGTGTGAAGAGGCGGACGAGAGTAAGGTGAAGCCCCTTATATCGGTCGAATGCGGAGGTATCTGCGACTATCAGAGCTCAGAAGAACGATAAGCGCATTTATTGTCGTGGTCAAGTGGAAAGCTTTTACAGATATTTCCTTGGCTAAGCGGCTCTTTCTCGGACAAATTACGAAATTCTCATCACCCATGACGATGTCAAACGTTTTGCCGCAGGTACAGACTAAGGCATAGATGCCAACTTTTGTGCAAAGGCAGATATGATTTTTATCTAATACGAGAGAGATAGTAGCTCTTTATCGCACTCCAACTTCTGCACAAAAAACTGAGTTGGTAATTATTTTGAGCAAAGCGAGCTGGTCATTTACCAACGACCAAGCCAACTTTCAAAAGTGGCTGCCTCAGCATATAGTGGTCAGTAAGGGTGGGGGTAAAGTGAGGTATTTTACAAAGCTTTAAAGGATGGCGTTTCAATAGAAAGATTCGTGGAAGAAAGGTAGCCGATCGGATGCACAAATCTTCCCATTAATATGAATCGAGTGGTCATAGTGCCGGTATAAATTGTAAGTTGCTGTTGAAGAACGATTTGTAGGACCAATACATTAAAATTGTACTAGTCAAGCAAGTTTTTGAACTGCAATTCTTGCACACGTCGATCACGTAAGAACCGATAGAATGAATATTTGCTCTTCAAAGATTTAATATATTTTTTTGGGTCCCCTTTGTGTAAGGTGCTATGTGAACCCGTCACAGCAACGAGCTAGCATCAATACATCATGTCTATCTGTTATGTATCTTCATCATAACAAGATTGTTCGATAATGCCATCCACTCATTCAATAATTTTGTGTAAAATATGATCACAACTGCCGACTGACCTCAACCCATAAGCCTTTGTTATAGTTGCATACATCTTGTTTATTGACTCAGTTAGTTACCCCACCGAATGGCAAATTTGATCATATTAGTAAGTCAATTATCATGTACTTCCAAACAGCTTGTTTAACATGGCTCGATACTATTGAAAAAGTACGCAAACCTTTGTTATGTAAGGAATGAGCAAAACACTAACGGCTCTTTAGATTTTCTTGAGGTGTGTTGCGCTTTAAAGCTGGATTCTCTATGTTTTTCACTTTTCAAAAGAAACTATCGAGTCACAAAAAACGTTTTAGTGGTTGAATCTCTGCAATTCTAATTCTATGCAATTTCTTTTTTTGTCTGGTTTCTGCCAAACGCAACATTTGGATGACAGGCTTAATGCCGTCATAACAGCATGTTGGCATAGTAATGACAGCCCTCCCAGCTTTTGCAGGGAATGAACTTTCGGTTTTGTGTTCTATTGACGCCACTGCCTATGGCAGAGCTCCTGGCAAACCTTAAGTATATATCGACGTGTAATGAAGTGCAATAAGATATAAGAGAGGGTACCAGTCGCTCTTCACTCGCAAAGTATCAATATTATTATCTAACGAGTGCAATGCGATAAGGTAAGTGCTGGTCGCGCCTTCGTAATACAGCGCGGTCCAGCTCGCACGCTTTTTACGCAAGTTTGCTTCGGCTAAAAGTCTGCGTGTCGGCTTTTCGTTTATGCTCAACTCCGTGAACCGTGATTTGCTCAAATTAAATTTAGCACCCATATTTCGTAATTTTAATCATTTTTATTCTCCACATGAGGATTTCCTACCTATAATGAAATGTGCGGTAAGTGCGAGTACCAAGATTTATTATGTAAAGCTTCAAAGTAAAGCAAGTGTGGTAGTGATTCTACTTCCCACTCTTTCGCAAATACATTCCTTGCAAACCCCTCATAGCCTTTATTCTAGTGGCATAACAATTGCAACACTCACAAATTACAAAGACCAGACGCGCCACAATACACATACTCAGGTTTTTACGCTCTACCGTTTCTGTGGCTCTGGTGGTCAAAACGTTTTTGGTTCGATACCGATTGATACTAGAATAAGGCAGCCGGAGATAGCTCCTTGAATTGAAACCTAAAAAGTGTGACTGCCCTGCGCCAAAAGGGTGTATAAGAGTTGGGTACATTAGACGCCAAATTGACCAGGAAAGGTTCATAGTGTTATAAGTGTAAAGAACTTGGTCCCAAATAGATCGGTTCGCCACCAGCATCTCGCAGCCTAGTCCTAGCGCTCTGTAGTTGTAACGTAACCGTTCCGGTAACGGCATTTACGCAAAATGATAAAAATATTCCGAAAATACATATGCATTAGTACTATCCATAAGTATAGGCGATCATATCGTTGTCGACCAGAAGACAGTACTAGATATCCCATAATCATTGAAGAATTTTCATTGTATAAAAGAAATCTAGGATGTGTAAAACAGCCAGCTGAAAGAAAAAAGAAGGATAGCTTTTAGGATGGTAGCAGTGGATGGCTGATAGCCACCAGTAAGGTTGGAAGAGCTCTTCGTCTAATATCACTTCTCAATTTGTTTTAAAATACAAACACTCCTCCTCTTCTACATCTTCACCTCGCCTGCGCCTCAGCCTCGTCCGACGACCGACTTCAATCGGCTTCCTCCGCGACTGTGTTACAGCAGTTAGTGTTCTTGTTTTTAGAGAGTTATCAATAAATCCATCGTAAATATTGAAAGTGTAGCATCTTTGTAAGATTGCTCTACGGGACTTAAATCTTTCAGACCATCACGAATGATGATTATTAGATGGTCTGAGTGATTTAAGGACTTCACTCTTCTTGTGTGAAGTCTTCAACCTGCCTCCCGCCCCAATAACAATAACCGTGGCTTTCAGATGCAGCTTCAATTCCCCGCGATGTTTTTTCGGTCAAAGCGTATCAATCTGACACCTAACACGTTGAGCAGACAAGCCTTTTTCACGCTATCAAAGCAAGAAAAAGGTCTGGTGTCGAACATGACTTTGAAATCGTGTGACAACAGTTGTTATGTTGAACAAGGCGTTTATTTCGACGCAGCAAGACTATCGACCAGGGCGTTCAGTTTTTCCAACGATGGACGCTGCCGCTCCAACGGGTCGAAGCATAAGGTAAAAGTTTTACTTGTATAAACAAACCACCTTGACGAGGTGGAAATTTGGGGCATAAGGATTTCCATTCAGTCAGCACCTTTTTCGTTCGCGCGAAGAAAATGACAATCCACAGTGGTGGATAACATAAGCAGACCCAAATATTAGACGGCTGAAATCGTGCAAGGCCCCCGCATGTCAAATTGACGTGGTAAAGTAGTCCACGCGGCGTCTTTCAACGAATTAAAGCCTTTAGTGTTTCTGTTTTTCCTGAAGCTTAAAAACTTAAGTATTCACTTCCGCTGTGTGCATGAAGCTTTCTTGAGCTTCAAATCGAGGATTCACTTGTGGCTTCGGTCGATTTAAAAAAATGTGCTGACCTACCCAATGCCATGGTCTAAAAATGGCTTGGAGGTGTGGCAATCCATTACAAAAGTAGTCCACGAGGTTTTCAGGTTATACTTACAGAACGTGCATGTACAGCAAGCGACAAAGAAACAAAAAATTGGAGCAAACACTATTGATCTTTGAATCTTTTGCCGCTTATTTTCTTTTATAAGTCCACCAAGATCCAATTTCTTCCGTTACGTCACTTTTAGATTCAACCGACCGAAGCCAAGATCTGTAGGATCTGTGTCCAATCGTAAAATATTATCGTTACGTATCATAGTTGTAGCGTCCTTGGTCATGATTTTTATAAGATAGGTGCTTGCCGCTGCCATTATTTAAAGTTGAAAGCTTCAAAATCCAATTCGGGCGACGAGCTTTGGAAGGTAAATTGCCGAATAGATCCTTATGGTTGTGGCTGAATTCGAAAAAAATTCGTACATGATGATTAACTTCACATGATAGGCCTCCCGCAAATTCTCCAGATTATCTGGTAACACCAGATTTTCGTTTGTTAGCAAATATTTCACATCTGGTCCCAACGGTTTCTTTAACTCTGCATGTGACTGCAGAGTTACCAAAGCCGCGAATGAATCAATGGAATGGTGGTTGCTCGGACTTGACTCATAAAACTTTTCGGCATTTTTACTCATCTTAGCTGTCTCAAGCGGATACTGGTGGAATGGCAGATTGAAGGCCTCGAGAAATGCTTTGTGGAATTTATACACCTTATCAACCGGCGGAATGTATTCACGCAAACGGGGATTGACTTGAATCGTTCGATCTTTCGGGACACTATGACCATTTACCGTCGCGGGATGCGCAAATATATCGTTTCCTTCTCGCAAGTGCAAATGGTGCCCAACTAAATGCAAATTTGCCTCGTCAAAGTGTTTGGTCATGCCAAATTTAAATGCCTTCGGGTTCATTAGCTGGTTGTTATGTCGATCAACAGGAGCAGCGGCGCTGGTAGTAAAGGATCCTGAAGGCGCGGGTCGGAAGTCGTGGTGCATTATACAATTTGCAGCATTATCTATAATGTCTGTCACGTAATGTCTCCCTAGTCTTTTGGACAATACAAGCGGCACGTCACTTGCCACCCACACCAGAGCTTTATCTCCGGCAAAGCAAACAATTTTTCTCCGCGCACATCGTAAGGCGTCGGGCCGATGCGCTGGCGCTTGCTGTTTTGAAACTTCACTTCGCCACTTTCTTTGATCATGTCTAAGTCCAACGCATTCTTGTCGAGTCGAGCATCAGCGGAGGCGACACTGCTCGTAGAAGGGCTGGAAAGCGCAACTCGTAAGTCGTGATGCGTTCTGCTTCTTGCACCATTTGCCATCATGACTGCCGGCGCACCTCTGTCCAGTCTTTCGGACAATGTCAATGGCAAATTGCTCGCTGCCCAAACCAAATACTCTTCTGGAGTTAGCAAAGCATGTAGTGCTTGTCCATTCACATTGCTAGGCGACGGGTCCATGCGCTTACGCTTGCTGATTTCTGCCTCCACCACAGGCATCAATTTTTTATGGTCTTCGATTGGCTTTGCAGCATTTGCGATCACAATTCTGTATGCGTATTCATCGCATTTAACGTAATCACGTTCTAGGCTAGAACAAAATGTCGTGATTACGTTAAATGCGATGAATACGCATACAGAATTGTTCGTTCAAGGTATCATGTAAAGCTGAAGGTGCGCGCTCTTCATTGAGCGCCAAGTCGTGCTGGGGACCACGACTTTCTTGATGAGGCAACATCTCATCGACTGTGCCACGAGACGCCACTATACTATTACTTAGTGCTTGCACAGGCTCGCTTTGGTTTAACTCTGCAGCTATATGGCTGCTGGCCGTGATGAGAAGCGCCGTTACCGCGTGGTACACAACTCGCATGTCCACCAGAATTATAAACTCACACATGGCTAGCTAGCTATACATAGAATTGATTGGTGATAATTCGGCAGCTGATATACCGATATAATCGACATCTTAATATACAACTTAAGCTATCGAGCCCTTTCATGCATAATCGTATATAAACAAGGCAATCCTGTTGACTACACTTTTACATTACACGAAAGTTTGCAAGCAACGCGTAGCTGACACAGGTTGTCAGCGCAAGCAATGTGTTTTAAACTCAATATTGATGCTGCCTCTGCGTAAAGTATAGCTAAATTCTAAGGTAGTACAGAATTTATGCACACCCGAAGATGCCATTTAGAGCACTTACGGATAGCTATTTGTCCCCAGGTGTGGCGCGGACAAAAGAGGTATTATCGCGGCTGTCGAATAGTCGCCTCTGCAATTATTGACATCGAGTTTGATGCGTTGGGTAGCTACGAGATTACTTTAAGATAGTTGCGACTCAAAGAACGACCTCACGCTCTTTTCGAGCGATAAAGAGCGCATGCTTTCAGGTCTAAGAAGTCTCTTAAAAGGTTAAAGCAAATAATAGGTAAGGAAATTTAGATATCACTCGTTCTTTAAGACATCTTCAAGGTTGCACAAAATAATACCATTCTCTACCTACGAAGAAGCTGTCCAAGGCAGGAACGCCATGGGCTTTATTAATTCGTATCGGTATTTTCAATCTCCAACCTACTTTGAACCCTGTTCATGATCGATCATCGATCGCGATGGAGTTTTAATGGCCAGCGTTGATGCTTCGTGTAGTCATTTGGCCAAAAGGCGCATCGAACTAATGCTGAACACTTCGAGTGGACAAGACTCAGAGCAAGAAAAAAATCAATGTTTACAAATCTATTGACCGGCGCCTTTTGGCTTTTACATAGTAAACGCCACCGCTTCTGCCAGTCGACTCAACAACTAATAGATCACTCAATTGAGGCGTTGATGGTTGAATTGTTGAAGCCCATGACAAGAGGATTTGAGTTTAGTCACTACTTTTTGCACTTGCACAAAAATTGACATCCCACAGTTGTGAGTTTGGACGGCAGGAGTCGCGAAACGCCTTGAATTCGTAGATAAATTAGTCCACGCGGCTCTCCTCGAGAGACTTAGCCTACCATTTGACCAGTGTCCGCCAGAGACGCTAAGATAGTCATTTATGTTAGTGAGAAGGACACGTGACTCAAGTCCAAACATTTGCGAACCCCTCCGATTATTTCGGAGTTTGGAAGACAAAGGCATTATTGTTGTGCCAAATTTGTTGGGCGAGCGTCTCAAGAACAGTTTCATCAACACCAATGACGTGGTGGAAAGCTTTGGTCAAGGAATTGCTAAGACTGTGGGCAACCAGCGTAGAGTTGAGCTCAATTTGGCCAACGCGATTCTCGCGCATTCTAAATGTTTCTGGTCAGAAGCACTGGATAGCTGCAGTACGTGCGCTACGTTATCTCAAATTGACACGCCAGCATGGAGATATCTACCATGGTGGCACGGGTACGGTCACGCTCGAAGCATTCTCGGACGCAAATTTAAGTACGGACCTAGATGAAAGATGTTTCGTCTCGGATGGCATAATAACGATCGAGTGCGCCCTCGTGGAAGTCCAAGTTTCAGAGGACCGTCGTTCTCACCCAGCGGAAGCTTAGTACATAGCCTTAAATATATGAGTTTATAAAGAACTTCGAACGCGTGCGATGCGAACAGACATGGGCACGCTTCAGCGGAACGTTACAACAATCTGGAAAGACAACCAAGGCACGATCGCTCTGACTCATAACGCTGGCTACCACGATCGGACAAAGCATGTGGACACCCGCCGTCACCCCATCCAAGAGACTGTGGAGCGCGGAACATTCAAAATCGAGTACATCGACTGAATGAACCAGTTGGCGGGCATACTGACTAAGGCTCTCGAGACCAAGACGCTCAAATTTCTGCGCGACCGGGATAGTGTTAAGGAGAACAACAACGCGCAATCGAGGTACCGTTCTTGCACGGTTCAGTCATATGCTTAGCCGGATCACCTTGGTATGTTCAAGGGTTGGCTAACCTGATCGAGTGACTCAGGATCGAAGCTCGTGGTGCTCGCACAAGCACGAAGAAGAAGACAGCAAGAGAGGTAGAAGGGTAGATGGGTAGGAAATCGTAAAGGACAACTTTTAAGCTTTCTAATTTTTCACTTCTGTTACCTAACAAGCCGCATCTGAACAGTCTTAATCACGTTGCCCACGCTGACAACCTGCGTGATGATGCCTTGGCTTCTAACAAGTCGCGATTTCGTCGCTTCCATATTTCAAAAAAATTATGTTTTTTTGTTTATGCTTAACGGGTGGAGATCTTGCTTTGCTTAGCCGTAGTAAGAAGGACTTGCTCAAATGCCGATTCGAGAAAATCAGGTACGGCATTGATATCGCTAAATTTTTGAATTTTGATGAGACGATTGCTAGCAGATAGCCTAAAATCGTTTATAAATACTGCATAATTGTTAAGACCGATTAAAAATATTTCAATTTTCGCGACATATCAGGAACCAAATGATTACTGCTTTTACTCATCCTGCGGTTCACGACTATCATGAAAATGCAACGTTTAATAAATGTGCCACTGGACGCCACATATTTATCGTCACGTATTTGCAGAAGCTTGGTCTGGTTGAATTCTGCAGCTGGCCGTGACGAGAAGCGCAATTACCACGTATAATGCGCCGCGCATGTCCACTGAGAAAAACTGAAACTAGAGATGACTATATAGAGCGGCCAAATTGCGCGAGGTCCTCGCATGCAAAGGTGAAGTAGTCCACGCGGCGCTTCTCTACATATTCAGCCTGCTATATGACCAGTATCCGTAAATGACGCCAAAGGTGCTTGATTAGTCAGACGGAAAAGTAACCCAAGTCGAAGCAACGCATGATTCTGTGATAATTTCCAATTTTGCTGGATGCCAAAAATTTAAGGCCTTATTATTAGCGGGAGGCCTATATCAAGGATTCGATGATCGTATACAGTTCAGCCTGTAATGTTGTCGTTTCTTCCGAAGTGTTTGTTTCTAATCCATGAAATCACTTGCGATGTATTTCCAACAAATTCATGAGCGTCAATAATGTGCTAAACTCGCATTACGCGATTTGAACTTGTAGCCACAAACATTCAAAATCGGACTGAGGCCCTGACAACTGCTCAATGTCATGGTCTCACTTATGGCTCAGAGTAGTAGCATTCCAGTAAATAAGTTGACCAATGTCACACTTATAGAATAAGCAAAATGTATTATATTTCTAATCGTGTGAAGCAAATGGATATTTTTCTCACAAAGTTGTAAGTCGATCACTAAACCCGTTCTATGTTCCCTGACTTCACCGACTTAATCTTTTATCTCTGTCGATCGCGGATGCTTCGTGGACCATCAATTTTACTTTTTGAGGATGTAGCGCCTTGTCATGAGGAGTAAAGTTTGATCCTTGCTGCTGCCACACTTTGTAGCTGCAACGAATCTTTACGGTCGACTTTACGAGGCAATTCTTTATATAGATCCTTACGGATGTGACAAAATTTGTAGCACGGTTCGTTCGTGATGACCAACTTTACAAAGTTGGCGACTTGCAAATTATCCTCATTTATCGCCAGCATTTGCTTTTTGTTGTACAGCAATTTTGTAAATACTAGACAAAATAAGTGTGTTAATTTCGCTTTTTGCCAAACTTTCGAATGCGTTGACACAATGATAGTTTGTTGGACTTGAGATCGACTACCATCATCATAACAGCCGTTTCTTGTAAATTTTTGCGAAATGGTAGGCTGAAGGCGTTACGAATTGCACTGTGGATCCTAATAACGTATTATTCGCGGAAAAGGGTTCAAACACGTAGACATTTCGCAATTAAAGACCATCAATCAAAAAAGACGTTTTTACCATGCACCGTTGCGGGATGCGCAAACTTAGCAAATTCATAAAATAATGTCGTTTCACCTCAATCAGGACCGTTATTCATGCTGAACTCAAACGCTTTCCGAGTGATCTGCTAGTTGTTAAGTTAAACACCAGGAGAGGTGAAGATGCTTCTGAATCGGCTTGTGGGCGTGGGGCGGAAGTCGTGCCATATTAGTCTTTGCAGCGTTAATTATAAAGCTGTCGGCGCTTCTCCCTTCACTATGTATGCTATCACAGATGGCACATTGCTTGCCTCCAACACCGTGTATTTTTCTGGTTCTGGGAAAGCAGGCAAGGCTTGTTCATCTATGGGCGTCAGATCGATGCGTTGGCGCTTGCTGGTACTGGCATCCAGGTAATCAGGTTTCATGAGCATTAATTGCTTCTCATTTTTCGCAATACATCTTTTACTTCGTTTTTAATTGAATTAGCCGTCAACGCATTACATTTCCAAAATTGCGCGTAGCTAATGAATCAATTCTACGGAGTTGAGACTCCGGGGTCATACGAGACTGGGTATTTTGAGGGTAAAGATGACATCTCACGTATAATGTTGTGTGCGGTGATCCCTTTCCATGAGCGTAAGAATTCCAAAGAAACGAGTTGTATTTTTTGAACTAAAGTGAACCCTTTCTCTGCGACTATCGCTAATTTTGGTATTTGAGAATTGGCCAATTACGATGATTATTCTTCAAATAAACTTCTGTTCAGCTAACACATGAAGCTATATATGGTGAGCTTGTATTTCTTTCTATTGACATGACTTCGCTTATGCTCATATTCAAAAAAGTGATTCTAAGCATCCCTTTTATCTGCTATAGTAAAAAAAATCATCAAATCAAGTTAACTTTTCTTGTTGATGAACTTTTGATTGTGATGTATTGATATAAGGTCGGATAAATTGTCGGAAAACAAAAAAAGAACGTGGAGGGAAGGGAATACATTTATTTATATTTCAAAAGATTTTACTATACAATCGGCATACACATGTAAAGCGAAAACTGATAATAAAAAAATCAAATGGTAGTGATCTAATTAAAAGTAAGGTAATATTAAAAAAACTTCTGACTCCGCCACATCAGCAAAAGGATCGTGTACAATTTCTTATCTTTTTGTGCACAAAACAAAATGTTTGTATTAGGTCCGAAACTTTGCACACTTTAACACCAATGAGATGTCGAATGCTGCTTTGTTAATCACCTTGTCTTGTGGACCTATGCAGAACTTTGTTAACCGCGGGTAGTAGTGTTATTTAATTATATATGAATCCATGTAATATATATTATCGTCGGCGTCTTTGTCAGTCGGTGCTATCAACAGATCATTGTTATCCGCCAGATGGTTTAGAACGTCATCTCGTCTATTTTTCTAGCCACGGCACATTCAGGCTCAAGCCTTAGTTGTCTATGTCAAAAACAGGAAATGCCTCCGTGCTGTTGAGATATTTAGGTCTCAAAGCTATTTTTTTACCCTTAAGCGTCTAAAACCTTTTCATCAGCCATAAGATCCAAAGTCAATTGTCGGTGCAAAGTTTTTATGGTCGTCGTCGTATATCTGTGGAATTCTTCGGCTACACGCTGCCCCTTTTACCGATTTATCCCACCCACTAAGTTTTTTAAAACACAAAAAACCCGACTGCCTTTCGACCTTAATTTAATGGAGCTAATGATCATATATATATGCGGAGAGGGTCGGCTTGTAAGCTGGGCGATTCCTTCAACTTGACCGCATTGGTAGACCTACGCTTAGCCTTACATGGTCGGCATTGTACTAACTAAATCCACAACATCAGCCCTTTAAAATCTTGGGCAGCGGCGAGCATCTCATCCAACCCTTGATAACGACCCTGGCGTTATGACTACGAGACTTTCGTAGCTTGTTCCAGACTGGGCTCCCTGGTGTTGTCTGTCTTTAATTTCGCACAAATTCAAAGCTAGTGTAGTGCTTTCATTTTTGCGATCAGACTCGCCAGGCTGCGTCGAGTTCACAGTTTGCTTCATCGCCTTAACTAAAAGTCTTGTTTTCAATTAGCTGTGTCTTTCATTCTCCCATCAGCTGCGCACCACGTCTCACTCGCACACGATCGCTTCTAAAATCTTAAATTGTTACCCTTATACCCGAGAACTGACACTTTACGGAACAAGCGGTCAGATTGGTGCGTCTTTTTAACAAAATGTCACATTTGTATGACAATCGAAACCCTTCAGATTTGTCAACATTATTTCTTACTTGTCCAGACGTGATGCGGCGACGGTGGCACTTGAGGGGCAACGGTGGCACTTGAGGGGCAACGGTAGCGCAAAAATGTAGCCGTCATTACCGCTTCACTCAATGCAACTTGATTAGATTAGCCTGTTGTCTAATGCATCGTGCACATTCTACTAGTATTAGGCTCGTTCGCTTGGAAACTCCGTTTATATAAGGCTGATTCGGAGTCGGTAACATTTGTACAATACCACGACGCTCGCAAAACTTGGCCTACGCGCCGACGTCGCCACCAATGTCACTCTGATGTATTGAAAACTTTGCCGTTTTGTGAGCGCAACGAATCAGCGAGTATGTTGGTCACTTCCCATTTGTTCCAGAGCAAATATGCCGCACAAATGTTTGAGTACTCGTCTGTCGACGTTACAAAGACGCTTTTGCCAAAGATTCCGACGTCTTTATGAGAATACACACATCACTCTACATGACTTTCACCCGGATACGACAGTATCTTAGCATATAGCTTGCTCACGTTTGCTTGCGGAGTGCACACTTATCACACACCTCTCACTGCTCAACAACGCAATGCCGATATGATGGCATATCGGTGCCCATGTTTTGTGTGATCAATTTAAAGAGACCGGATTACGTGGTATCCACTTTGCGATCTTCTGAGCTTGTTGTGCTGGCCTCGTCGGCGACATTTGGTGTCACGCACAGTCTGTAGAGTCATTTCCACTCAAAATCACACAACTTTAGCTTGAGAACCATTGCTTCCGTAAAAGCCCACCCGTCTGGAAGGCTAGAAGGCTAGCAATTTCGTTAAAACAAACGACTGAACATTGGTTGTGGACAATTCGAAAATGTATAACAGGTTTGTAAGCATAATTTTATTTGCTTTCTGTGGTGTCTTATCGACATCACAATATTATCGGCTCTCTCCGCCTGATCTACACCGTCGTTTGTAGCTTTTACGTCCACCAAAGACATCATCTTCTTGTACCTCTTTATGTATTCTTCTGAGAGCGTCATGTGCTGTGTCGCAGCTGCGTCAACCAGCCTCTTAGCATGGCCTTACTCCCATATCAGTCAAGACGAGACAATCGGCCAGAAAAAGTTCCTTGCACGCGATGCTTGTTCGTCGCGGCCTCTGAAAGCTCCGCATTCTCGCAAATTTTCACCAGACACTTGGAAATCCATTAGTTTGTTTACCGCGGTAGTTACGCGCTCTTGTGAGCGGTGCCTATCGTGTCTTGCCCTTTTGCTGTCGCTCGTCATAAAAGCTTGTTTTCGTACCTGCACCCTGCTTGCGCTTCATTTTTCAAATGGCAGTTAAGTCCCCATGTCAGCGGGTCATCACTCGACATTAACGCGGTTAAGAAGAACCAAAACAACTCGCTCAAACTTGGTAAATGCATGATTATCAAGTCGTCCTTGCTGACCGGAGCACTCAGTGCGTCGAGTTTTTTCACCAGCGTCTTGGTTGTTTAGCGCATCATCACCATTTTTCATCGTCTTGATGAAGACATTTTTACGAAGGAAGAGTTCGATGGTCAATCTTTTCTTCTATAAGTGTTCTACCAGCCTTGACCATGCTCCATGAGCGCCATGTACCGACCAAACCAACGGAGCTGCAACCCACCATCGCGGAACAGGTGATCACCAGCGCCTTTCGTGACTTTCGCTTACTTGTCGCTCGGACCAACACGGTAGCGCAGTGCTCCATCTTGGTCTTGCCGCTGCCAACCTCCTACGGTAAGGTCGTGCTCCTCTTGCTCGCTTGCCTCTTGATTTTTCACGCGTAGATAACTCCATCGAGCTTGTTAATGCAGGCGGTCCCAGTCGAGGTGACGTTCATTGCATAGACATGGTTTTAGGCAACTTTTCGGGGGACTTCGGTTTATCACTACTTTAAAAGGTGTTTGTGCTCTACTTGAAAAATCACAAAGACATTTGTGTAAGTTTGCAATGCTACTTCTTTTTGTAATTGCGGAAAGGAAATTGTACTTCGATTTTCTATGTTAAGTAAGTGCGTACAAAACAAGAAGTAACTAAAGGGGTAAAAAATATACGCGGCGTTCAAAATTTAAATTTAACAAAAATGTACCGAGTACTTACGCACTAACGCATAAATTGACATACCGGAATACCAAAAAAACAACTTCCATTGAGACCATGAGTTGGATTCTTTTTTATCATGGCACAAGATAGAAGATCGTTATCACATATGAGTATCATCTAGCTGCTGCTTTAATACATCTCCTCATATTTTTCTCCTACGAACAATTCCCCCGTTTTCTCATTAGCTGGTAATGAAACCGCTTTAAATCTCTACGTTTTCCTTAGCAAAGCACGTTCCAGAAATTTTGCGGCTTTCTTATCGCAAAAGAAATCGACGATCAGCAGTTCGGAACGTACATTTCTTCTGTTTTCAGAGCTGATTACAAGATTTGAACAGCAACTGCACAATGGAAGTGTTGCCTACGTTTCGGGCGGCGCCATCTTGCAGCACTTAATGAGTGTTTATGTGGCTTTACCACCTTTAATGTAATCTTAAGCTCACGGCGGGTTTTACCACTGCTCAAGCTAAAAAAAAATTAAATAAAATTAAATTCTGTTGATCCCACTAAAAATCATTTCCACATCACCTCGTAAGTATTTCGACTGTCGAGTTCTTTTATCTTGTACAAAGTTATCACTGTGACTGATGCTTGATACCTAAGATTAATTAACCTGCTCGAGTAGTACAGTGTTTTCCTCAACACTAATCGCTAGCTCGCGAGCATCAAGCATACCTTGTATCTGTAAGATAGATTTCTTCTCATTCTGTGAATTATTGCGTTCGAATTTTGACCGTTCTTGAAGCAGCAGTAGTGGGTCTTTTGGTATACTCTTCTCTTCGTTTAGTAGTATCAAAGCTTCGTACGAAGCAGCCGTTTGTCGTGCCATCTGCAACGCTTGAACAGTGTCGTTATGGAGAAGCTGCTTGAATCCTTCTAACTCGGTATCTACTTTATCATGACCGTCTCGCATTCCTTTGTACCGCTGCTCTTGCTCATCAATGCAGTCCCTGACCTCATTACCTCCCTCATAAGAAATGCAGCTTCTTCGTATCATGCTTCAAGCAAGGCAGTGTACTTTTAACAGTCCATATTGAGCGTTTCCAAGTTTTGCAGCGATGATATTGTTGCAGCCTTGTATTATGTCATTCGTTTTCCATCTTTTTCTTTACCTACAGCCCAATAACACAATATAAATTAGACAATTGTATTTTCGGATATAAATACATAATGCCAAAGTCTTTTGATCATTATCCAACTGATCAACTTGCGTTTGCAAGTCAACGCAACGGATTTTGCGGCTTTAGATTAGTTTTGTAAAGGCTTCTATCTTTTGTAGTCTCTTAATTTTAATTTCTAAGATGGTTTCATGATCAATTGCAGCAGTAGACGCTGCTGCACGTTTAGACATTTGCTCATCAAATCCAACTGCCGATAACCTCAATTCTGTATGCTTTTTTTAAAGGCTGCTTTTACGCACTTTTACAGCGTCATGCTCGCCTTGATAACGCGTCATTAAATGATCGACATGCTTCATATTTTGCGTATCGATCGAACACCACACAAACAATTTATTAAGCTAAACTTCTCTAATAATACCGCTTACACTCAGCTTTTTGACTGCTGGATGCAAATCAACTTTCACTGATGACGGAGACAAGATCGTGTTGTTCCTGCTCTTTGCGTCAATTGAATGGACATCGCTAAATTTGCTTAAAGGCCGGGACCGTAAAGCTGAGGCAGGACTGCAAGATATTTCCAAAAACTTTTCGTCGAAATTAACGGCAAAAAAGAAGTGTAGGACGCTACAAGTGCGACGAGCTTCAGCCTCTGTGTAGAATTAAGTATCGTTCGAAAAGCTGTATCCTCATCACACGCAGAACTAACAATATTTAAGCTTCTGAGAGGATGTTCGATTTTTATGTTTAAATTGCACACTTCTTAGATCTCGTACTCGTCATTGTCATGACTCTCACCGAAACTCCTCATCCCAGTATAGACTCTTTAATGTCGATATCGACATTCTATCCATTGAGTTGCGTTAGTGCACACGACGGCAGCTTTGGTCTTTTCACGTGTTTACAATTCCTTTTGAGGCGTCGCTATCGGCTTTTTCTGACTTACAAGTACCAAGAGCTTGTTGATGTAATTTAAGAACGAGAGGAAGGAAGCCTTTCTATTTTTCTGGTGGTTATTCAAACTTTGGCAGTACATGAAGAAGAGAAATGGATCAGCAACACCGACCGTTTCAACTACTAAGGCAACATGCTTCAAGCTTATTTCTTCTTGGCACCACCCTTAGTCGACGGTTCCTTCTTGTTTACCGACTTGATAACACCGACAGCAACCGTTTGACGCATGTCACGCACAGCGAAACGGCCAAGAGGCGGGTACTCAGCAAACGATTCAACAGTCATAGGCTTCGATGGCTCCAAGATGACCATGCAGGCATCTCCCGACTTAACGAACTTGGGAGCCGTTTCAAGCACCTTGCCGGAACGACGGTCCATCTTCTCCGTAATCTCTTTAAACTTGCTGGCAACGTGGCATGTGTGACAGTCCAGCACAGGAGTGTAACCATTGCAAATCTGGCCAGGGTGATTCAAAACAATGACTTGGGCCGTGAAGTCCTGTGTGCCCTTAGCAGGGTCATTCTTCGAATCCGAAGCCACGAAACCACGACGCAGCTCCTTGACTGACACATTCTTGACGTTGAAGCCAACGTTGTCACCAGGGACAGCCTCTGGCAGAGACTCGTGGTGCATTTCAACAGACTTGACTTCTGTTGACAGTCCGGTGGGACCGAACGTGGTAATCATACCAGGCTTGATAATACCCGTCTCGACACGGCCGACCGGGACCGTGCCAATACCGCCAATCTTGTAAACATCCTGAAGCGGCAAACGCAGAGGCTTGTCACTTGGACGCTTGGGAGCGTTCAAATTGTCAAGGGCTTCAAGAAGGTAGGGACCCTTGTACCACGCCATGTTGGGCGAACGGTCAATCATATTGTCTCCTTCCCATCCAGAAATGGGCACGAACGGAATCTTCGCAGGCTTGTACCCCACCTTCTTCAGGTACGTAGTGACTTCCGCCTTAATCTCTTCGTAGCGGGCCTGGCCGTACATGACGGAGGAGTCGTCCATCTTGTTGATAGCAACGACCATCTGCTTCACTCCAAGCGTAAAGGCGAGCAATGCGTGCTCTCGAGTCTGGCCTTCCTTAGAGATACCCGCCTCAAATTCACCCACACCCGAAGCAACCACGAGAATGGCGCAATCGGCCTGTGACGTGCCCGTGATCATGTTTTTAATGAAGTCACGGTGACCAGGTGCGTCAATGACCGTGAAAAAATACTTGGGGGATTCAAATTTCCACAGCGCAATGTCGATCGTGATACCACGCTCGCGCTCGGCCTTGAGGTTGTCAAGCACCCAGGCGTACTTAAACGAGGTCTTGCCAAGTTCCGCCGCTTCCTTCTCAAACTTTTCAATAGTACGCTTGTCAATACCACCGCACTTGTAGATCAAATGACCTGTAGTCGTCGACTTGCCAGCATCGACGTGACCAATCACGACCAGCGAAATGTGAACTTTTTCCTTGCCCATAGTTGAATTACCTACATGGATACAAGTAAGTAAAGTAAGGTTTTTCTAAAATTCAGTATTGCACCGTACCTTCTTCTCCGCAGAATGAATAATGATCGCGAAGGGAGGGAAAGCGGGAGGCTTTTTGGCTGCGAATGGATGGCGCAGGGACGTTTTGCGATATTGCAATTCTAGCCCGAGGTTCAACACTTTCTGCCAATAGTTAAGTGAAGAAGGAGGATTTGTACCTGCTATAAAACCTCGTCAAGTTTGAATAGAGAGTCCTCCAATTGCACTTCAAGGAGCGATTTGAAGAGTCAATTTTATTTTAAATTTATCTTCCGTTGCCGTAAAGCTTAGCGCTGCCACCTACGCATTCGTCGCTGCCGACGCTAAAATTGTACTGGAACAGCGGCATCGAGCTGCACGATGAGTCATTGTACAGATTAAATGATGGCGTGACGTCCTTTGTATTCACCCGAAAGCTAATGCTGGTATCAATTGTTGAATGGCAATTGCTATCGACGCGATAGGCAGTGATACCCTCAAGATTTGCGCAATTGCTGTCAGGAGTGTAGAGTTCAACTAAAACAAAAGAAGTGTCCTTGAAAGTTTCGGCTGCAAATGCACGGGGGTCGTCTGTGCAGTTGCCTGAAGCAAAGATTCCCATGTCTTTGGCTTCAACTAAGCAATCAGGGGATTTACTAACGTTGCTGCAATCGGTCGTGGGTGTGAACGTGATCTGAAGCGGCGCGCCAGTACACGTATCCGCGTCGTAGACTTTGACTACGGTCATATTAATTGCTAGAGTGTAGGTCACAGGTAGTAAGCTGCACAGGATGTAGGCGCAAAGTTGACAAAGCCGCATGCTGAACAAGTCGTAAGCGATGAAAGGAGAATGAACAATAAAGGCAGAGGTTGTAATAAAGACGACTCTGACACTTGCCCATGTAGGCTATTCCTAGCTATTCCAGGAGACGGCTACAAGCCGCATGAGGCTATTTCTGATTGTCATGTTCATCTCATTTTCACTGTTTTTACAGACGTTACGACAGAATAATATTATAAGTGGCAAGATAAATAATATATAAGTACATGCAATCATACTTTGATGATAGGCCACAGCAATATTTTAAAACTTGGCTTCCCTGATCTTTTCAATAAGCGACTCTTTAACTTTTTTAATCCTCAAAGATAAATGGACGATGACGGTTACAAAGGGGCAAGTTGGCGACGACGAGGTCGACGTTAAAGTCTTCGAAGATCATGATGATGGTCAAGGATCCGGTGAGACTGCAGCCAATGACGACGAAATTGACCTGTCCAATGCAAACGATTGTAAAGGTAATGCCTGGATCGATTTACTGCTGAAGGACGAAGAGATTCAAGGTGACGAAAGCCAGGATCTAAGAACGACTTTGTCAGCTAAACTTGCTCGAATCTTTGACAAAGAAATCTTGCAAGTAACAGCGCATTTACAAATTCAGATGCATCGTTTAAAGACGTGTGAAGAGCGAGTTCAAAACGCTGTAATTCAACGTCGAGCATTGTTTAAACGGCATGACGAATTGCAGCTGAAGGTTGAACGACTGCAAGAAAGGTGGCAACGAGAACGGGACGAACGAGCGGAAGAACGAGAATGGATCGCCAAGCTTTGGCCCGATCATGTGCCGCTACCTACACTTTTACGCCCGAAAGCTGAGATTGTATTTGTCAAAGACTTGACCGATGAGAAAGAACGAAAGCGTTTTGAAGCCTTGATAACGAAGCGAATCGAACGAGAACGGATTCGCCAACTTTTTGAAGAAGCCTTGCATTGGAAAATGGTGATCCCACGAGTTCTTGAAGAGGGAGACAAGCAATTGCCATACTACATCAACACAACCACAGGCGTGAGTGTGTGGGATTTTCCTGTGGCCATCGGTTTCGAAGCCCCAGACGGTTGGGATATGACCACTATGGACTGGAAAGAAGACTACGGGCTCGAACATTTCTACCCTAAAGCTCAAAGGCGAATGAGTCAGCCAGACGATGAAAAAGACAATACGCGTGGCATGACAGACGCAGCACAGGTAGGTCTTGATACCGCTGACGAAGGTGACAGTGATGATGAACCATTGGATCCCATGCCAGCTCGCGAACAATTTGAAGACGAGAAAAAGCGATACGAATCGTTGAAAGCACAGCTGGAGCTAAGTGCTGCCAAACAACGTACGTTTGCAATGGAAGTGCTGACTGCGACGCGTGAGTTATTTGCGCAAGAGCAAGAACAGTTGAAAAAAGAAGACGATGCAGTGATTGCCGTTGAGCGTCGACGAAAAATGGCCGAGCAAGTGGAAGTCGTGGCAGCAAAAGCTAAAGCAGATGCACAGCAGCGTAATGCTCAGAAAGTTAAAGCAAGCGGACCCGTGTACACTAGAATAGATATTGTCAAAAAAGACGTGCTTCCTGCTGTAGACGAGGTCTTTGAGCAAGAACTCGGTCAGTTTGCACTGCAGCAACGTCTTGATCGACTGTATCTCTCTATGCCCCTGACGCGAGACGTGCGTGTTCGGAACCGTCACCGATTAGAGCCCGAGTTTGTGCACATGAAACATGTCGAGGCACGCGTGCTAGAAAGTGAGCATCTTGAGTCCAAGTTGCTAGAAAAGAGTGCAAAACGTCTTGACGAGGCTGCAGCAAAAGCGACGGAAGGACGACAACTTTGTCACGACATTCAAAAGCAGCAATTGAATGCGCACGAAGAACTTGTGCAAGTAGAGACTTTGATTGCTACGCTACAGGCAGCTGTGCCATTCCCCGAGGCACGACGACCAAGTGAAGAAGAGCTCGAGCAAGCAGCTAAGAGGGAACTGACTGTCACTTCTCTTTCTGACGACGACAATGACGTTGAGACTCATGGCAATTTGAAAGTCTCTTTGGATAATGACGTTGTGGGTGAAAGCGCTTTTAAAGAGGACACGACTACCTTGCTGACTGAAACTGCAAATGCGGCTAGGATCGTTGATCACAATCTTGATGACACTTCAATAGTTAATATGGACGTCAATGCTGCTCTGATGGTTAAGGACGAAATTGAGTTGCGCAAGTTGAAAGCATTTACTGATGCTGAAAATGCATGGCGTCGATGGGAAAAGTCGGAACACACTCGATGCTCTACATTGGCCAAGCTAAAAGATCAACACACAATTTTAACAACGTCTCTGAGGCAATTAATGGTGGATTTAGTGCGTTACGAAGAGAACACTTCATTCTTCATGCAGTTGAGGGATTCAGAAAAGGCTGCGAATACGCGACTATGGGATCTACAAGCCCAGACACAAGTAGAGAGAGCACGATTTCTTGTCGAGCGAACAGCTCATGAGGAATCCGTGTTTCAACTCCAAGACCGTCTTCAGGAACTCCAGCAACGATTAGAAGACGCATACGCGTTGCCTGTGCAAGCTATTGGTCCTCTTGAACGTATTAAACTGCAAAGTCAATCGGAGAACCAAGTTGCGCTTTTGAAGAAGCAGAAAGTAAAGCTGCAGGCGACTTGTGCCAAAGAAGAGAAAGCGAAAGCATTGCTTATGGCTTCCGAGTTGCAATCATGTGACTATTTAGATAAACGACTGCAAGAAGAGTTTTTATTGGCTGACGAGAGGCAAAGGCTCTGGGATCTTCACTTGACGCTTATGGACGAGATTCAGGCTTGTTGGGATACGAAAGAGCAGCGACATTTGTTGGCAGAGCCAAACGGGACGAAAGGAATTGATTGTTTCGACGATCGAAGTCAAGAAGCTTCTCCAAAGCAGCTGTCGAATGAGAGCGTGCATGTGTTTGAGACTAAACTTCAGTATTTAAAGCAAGTGCGGCACTTCCTTCTCATGTGTTATGATCGAGAAGAACGTTGGCGAGCTCTTCTTATGAATCCTCCAACATTAGAGGATTGGATGCCAGATTGGCAACTGTCGCGTCAAGAGAAGGCTCTGGCTTTGTTACGTACACAATGTGAAGAACAAGAGCAGTTTCTACAGCATCGTATCGACTCGTTGACTCAAACAAAGGCTTCTTTGCAAGCAAAAGTTGACAAGCTAAACGGCAAGATTTTTCGTTTACAGTCGGAGTATCAAGCTGCAATCGAGAGCGTACGATTGCAAACGCTTGACGTCATTAGCGCTTTACGTAAAGAGACGGAAGAGCACAAGAATGCCCTTGAAAACGAGAAACAAACCTTTCGTGTGGAACGAGAGCAACTCATTTGTACGCACGATGCAATTCGAGAAGAACTTGAGACGCGATTGCAAGAGCTGGAAGATGTGAATGAAAGACAGACACATTGGCTTACGGCAGTGAAGCGGGAGTTGAAGGCTCAACGCATTGGCAACGAGCAACTACTAAAGGCATATGAGTGTTTAGAGAAACGCCGAGCAGCGGAAGTGAACGATATGCACTTTTGCATCACTTCGCAATCGAAAACGATTCACAATCTTAACATGTGGAACCTTTCGCTAAAAAAGACAGTGAAAGGTGCTCAAAAGAATTACATTACTTTGCAACAAGACATTGAACGTGATCAGCAGCGACATAAAGAGTTGCAATGTGGCTTGCGACTGATTAATTGGCGTCACCGCGTGACAGCACAGAGTATTCTAACAGATGTAAATTTGCTCTTTTCATTCTTTGCACACGGGATTGAAATCCTCGCGGGAGCTACGGTCGACAGTAACGATGCACTTCGTGAAAATGCTGGAATCGAAGTACTCGCTGCTCTTGCGCAATATTCGAAGCAGCAAACAATACGTGCGATTTGTGCTCGTGCACTTGGTCTCGTGTCGTGGAATGCCAATGCTTCCATGAGATCTCTAGGATGGAAAGCAAAGGTTGTATGGTTTCAATGGATTAAAAGGCAATCCGAAGCGGTGCTTTACAAGATATCAAAAACGCCATTCGACGCCGTTGCGGACGAGGAGAGTACGGATTTAAATTGGCTAGCCGATCCAAGTGCACCAACTGAAGACCTTTCTGGCGAAAGTGATAACGATTTTAGCTCAAAAGGAGGACGAGACAATATGAAAAAGATTAAGTTTATAAAAACGTGGCAACACTTTGATGACCTAGTATTTCCAGACATGAATGTGACGAATCAGCAACACATTGGCCTGTCCTCCACTATTCTTCAAACCATTTTAGAGCTGTGCAAATCACCCGAAACGGATCAACAGGTGAAGTGCAACGCGTTGCATTCCCTCGCTTTGATTGCTCGAAGCTCAAGCAATACTTCAATCATTGGACGCTTAGATGGAAGCATTTCATTACTTGTTGGTCTGTTGAAATTAAATTTCAAAGACGCCCAAATGGTTCGACACGCAAGTCAGGCTCTTGCCAATTTGGCCTTTCAAAATACTCATAATCAGCAGATTATCGTAGCCGAAGGCGGTATCTCCTTTTTTCTTTGCATCTGTGAACGAGCTCTGAGCTCGTTCGATGGTCTCGAAGCAGACGTTGATTTGGTCTTAGCAAGTACCCAAGTTCTATCACATCTAAGCCATGATCACATATTGTCTTGTCAAGTGATTGTCGAATCTCGAGGAATTTCAATTTTGACAAAATTGTGCAATTCGCCTCGTATTTTCGATGCGATTGACTTAGAAGTCGGTGAACTTATCCAGACGTACGCATCGCAAGTGATTGCCAATGTAAGTACGTTGTTGGATGACGAGAAGAATGAGAGCGACCAGCGCTCGTTTAATGTTGCTGACTTTATACTACAAGAGGAGAAAGCCGTATTGAATGATGATAAAGGAATTCAAACTCGAGAGTATGACAATCAAGAGATCAGACAGACACTAAAGTACGCGGGAGTTGCGACTTTTGTCTTGATGTGTGCGTCTTGCAATCGCAACGTTGCATTTCACGCAGCCGTTGTATTGGGTAGTATTGCTCAACATGATGCAATTCGAGGTGCAATTGGAGCAGCTAGTGGCATCGATGCTCTCTTCTTGCTAACAGCTCGAATTCATGACTTGGCCATCGTGACACAGGCCACTTGGGCCCTTGCAAATCTTACGTGGAATCGCGACAATCAGTATCGTGTTGCTCGATATATCGACCAACTCTATCAGCTTTGTACTATCAAAGATGACCGTACAGCCAAGGAGGCCCTGGAAGACCCCATGGCTCCAGTAAATCATGAAGACCTCTCAATCCAGATTCAACGACACGCTCTGTGTATTCTAGCCAACTCTTTATTTTACAATGAAGCTAATCGTCAACTTATAGCATCGCGTTCAGACTGGATGCAACTTCTTTGTCGCAATGCCTTTACATCCGACGGACTCTTGTTAGAAAATTCCGCTCGAGCCTTGTGCTCAATATCATACAGTGATGCCATTGCCTTACAAATGGGCTCGGCGATATTTATTGATCCTTTAAACGGAAAACTCGTAAACGGGCTTGATATCTTCTTTCAATTATGTGGTCGAACAGGATTTGTCACTGCCCAGCAGCACGGTCTTTTCGGTGTCATTAACATGTGTCTCCACGACATGAACAAGACGAAGATGCTTGAAAATTCTTACGGGATTGGCATGCTCGTGACCCTAAGTGGTCACATGAACAAAGAGTTATCTGTTTCTGCGCTGGAGGCTCTAGACCTCTTGGCTGACCTGCGTCAATACGAACAGGATCAGACAAAATCTCTCACTCAATCTTTCAAATCGTTAGAATTGGACAAACTCATTGCGTTGCTGTCGGATGCAACGATACCGTCACTTGTTGGTATGATCAGTGATGCGATCGCTGATAAAGTTTGGATACAACCAAAAGCTCCGATTCAACTCCCAAATCTCGAAAAATTGCTTGTAATTTGTACCAAACCGTCGCCGTTGTCGTTAACTATACTGCCCAAGACTTTATCATCCGACAACGAAACACGAAAACGAGTTTCTTGCTTATGGGCGCTTCGAAATACAGTGGCTAACAATGTACCTAATCAAGACTTTGTCGGTGCTTTGAACGGCATTCAGCAGCTTGTCAGTATCTTTGATCAAACAAGACAGAGTGAAGAAGTATTGGAGGCTTTGCTTGCTGCACTAATATCTCTTGTTACGCAGCACGCTCGAAACAGTCAGCAACTCGTGCAATTTGGAGTTGAAATGCTCATCAATTTGGCGGATACAGCTGAAGATAGCGAAGAGCAACGCACGCTAAACCGTGGTGTTGTACTACCTTCTTTAATGCCTTCATCACGATTCGATAAATCGATTCAAAATCCGGCTGAAAAGCAGCTTGAAAACGCCTTGCTTGCACGTGAACTTCTGTTTTTGATAGCGCCATACAACACGCGCGAAGAGGCTTCGAAAGTTTTGCTGCTACCAAATACAAAGTCAAGGAAAATGCATCAGTTGCAGTCTTCGTCGACATCGCCATCTCCTGTTCATAAACGTAATAAGACGACGAGCTGAATTTTCAGTCCGTACCATAAATCAGGTTCAATATGCTAAAGCTGCCGTATATTCCGGATGTATACGGTCTTCCCATCTGTCTTAGAAGAATCTAGTTGTGCATGGTCTCTAAATACTCCTTGCATTCTGCCAACTCTTGTTCCCGACGCATCTTTGACCAACCAAGAAGCTCTCCCATCATATGCACTACACGCGGCATCATCTCCGTGCTCACACCGCTGTCAATAAAAGCCAGACGCATCCGACGGCCTATAATGTCGGTCGCTTTTTGAGCATACTCTTGTCGGACAGCAAACACCACTTCCGCCTCCAAGTACGGATACTTTGGATGAAGACGACGAGGGTGGTCGCTTTGTTTGCGGTCCAAATAACCACTTCGTTCGATCTCCGCGACTTGTAACGCACGTGTTCCGTAATTACGCATCAAGTGCTCAGCCACATCCTTGTCCAAGTTATAATTCTCACGTAAAGTGACAGTAATCTTGTCAAACTTCTTGTTGCACACTTCGCCAACCCGATCTGCTCCTATCATCCCCACGTCCTTTGTCTTGCAAGGCGTAGCCTTAGATCGAATCTCTGGAACCGTTTCGACCAGCTTGTCAATCGCGTCTTGTGCCATGCGACGGTACGTCGTCCACTTCCCACCAGCAATCGTTACCATGTTCGACTCAGACACTTCCACAATGTGCTCACGTGAGATCTTGGCTGTCGACCCATCTGCGTGTCGTGGGTCTTTAATTAACGGACGGACTCCCGACCAGGCCGACTTGATGTCGTTGCGAGTCACGTTTTTAGCAAGGTACCGATTGGCTTCATCCACAATAAAGTCCACCTCTTTTTTTGTAGGGGACGGTAGTATAGTGATCTCCGACTGCGAGTCGGTCGTACCAGCCAGAGTTCCATTTTCCCACGGTAGAAAAAACAAGACACGGCCATCGCTTGTTTTGGGGACTATAAGTCCCATCCGATTGGGACTAAAGTGGTCAGGTAGCACAGTGTGTACACCTGCAGCAGGAACACAGATTTTGTCCTTCTTAGGATCATCCATCTGTCGGATCGTGTCGGTGAACGGACCTGTGGCATTCACGACGGCATGAGCTTTTACGTTCCATTCCTCGCCGGTTATAGTGTCCTTCACGTGAGCGCCACGCACTTTCCCCTCGTCATCTTTCAAGAGATGCATCACTTGGACATAATTTGCAATTGTAGCACCATACTGCGTTGCTGTAAGGGCAATCGATACGTTCATACGCGTGTCATTCATCTGTCCGTCGTAGTATACAATAGCACCTTTAAGACCTTCTTTACGAAGCATAGGAAACTGAAACAAGGCCTCTTCCGCATTGATGTAGTAGCTACTGGGCACAAAACGTTTGCTCCCTGCTATCACATCGTAAGCTTTGGTTCCAACCCACATGTACGGCACTTCCCACCACTTGTAAATAGGAATCATGATAGGAAGAGGACGATTCATATAAGGTGCAGCCGAAAGAAAAAATGCGCGCTCTTCCAAAGCTTCATCTACCAGCTTATAAGCTGCGTAATCGAGCTTCATGAAAGCCGTTTCGAGGTAACGAATGCCACCGTGGATCAGCTTCGTCGAGCGGCCAGACGTACCCGCTGCAAAGTCGTGAGCTTCAACGACTGCTGTGTTAAGACCGCGTGTGGCGGCATCGAGTGCACACCCAGACCCTGTGGCACCACCACCAATCACAAGTACGTCAAACTGTTCCACCTTTAGGCGCTGGAGTTGCGCAGTACGTGATGGCGTTTCGTACGGAATGATGGTCGAGCCGTCCTCGCATTTGATAGGCGCTACGAGCCGCTTTGGCTCTTTGGCGGATACGATGGAGGATCCTGCAAGGCCAGTAACACCAACGATACCTGCGCTTATGAGCGCCACGCGCTTCGAGGCATGACGGAAAGCAAAGGAAGCCATAGCAGAGTGATGGTCGAAAGCTTGTATCGAAATTAGTATTTGAGAAATGATTCATGTGCCGACCGACGTGTATACGTAAACTGGGAATTATACAATCCGGTTTTGACCTAGTATTAGAGTATTAGCCAATGAACAGCCATATGACGTAGTGACTTCTGAGTTGATTGCTTTGCCACTAAAAAGTACGTAAAAAATAATGTACACATAACATACCAATACTCTCCTCAAAAGTTATAACTATATTTTCGAGAGGGTCAGTTCGTACCCACTATACGAGTAGGCACAATTTCCATCGAATGTACGTATACCAATGCACTATACGAAGTGGTTTGTTGTACTGATTTAAGTGTCGCACCTGTTCTACATCGGCGAAAGTTTCACGGATGAGTCACGCAATTGTCTAGGCCGCCATCCAAACATTTCGTGACTACAAGTGCATTATAATGGCTAAGACGCAGTTTAGCAACTATAATACTTTTTTGGCATTGAATGAGTTGTGGAGCTCAATGTTTTCGGCATTTTGTGCGTGAAAGCATTATTATTGTAAGTTGATCTTGTGTGTACTTTACGATAGCACTCAAAGTCGTGATAGCGCAAGCAGTAGTGACGATATGGCTACCCACGCCATAGCACAACAAAGCTTCGACAAGAACAATGTTTGTCCTTCGGGCCCTACAACTGCAGCAGTAGTGGCTTGCATTGTTAAACTATCAAACTTTAAAATTTATGACAGTTATTGGAGCTTCTACTGCATTTTTTTACAGGCATTAGCACTCATCAACCCACCTCCACATAGGCCACATATAACATTTTTTTATATTTTACAAAACAAAAGATGCTGATGACAGAAGTCGTATAATATTTAACATCCTACGCCTCGTACACAGGTCCCATATACGATAAATGTTCGTATCCAGTTCCCGATTAACACACGTAAAAGTTGCATTTTATTCTGTTTCGGCACTACAAAAAATCCCTTTTTTCACACGCCTTTTTTATCGAGGTCCACACGGCGTTTGTCCGACTAAGATATGGGGCGAACTGAACTTTAACGACCAAGTGCTGACTCCATGGTCCTTTTACGTACTCCTGACTCCATGTGCTAAGCTTTATTTGCTGGTACCTTGGACAAGTATCGCGAATGTCAACTTTAGGCTCCAAAGCTATCTACACAAGTGTCTACTATGCAAATAGTAGCTCGATTCAATTCAAGACTCCAAGACTGACGCACATCAGTCGTAATTCATTGCGTATTCCGACAGACGAAACGACCGACCATCGCTCGCATTTGAATACGACATACAAAAACAACATCCTACCCGTTAGCACCCATCAAGATCTTGCAAATACTTACTACAATTTTCAGTCACGCATCCACTGCCCCACGATGTGCAGCAGTTGTTTTGCAGCACACTTAGATTAATAAATAGGGGCGGACTTTGTATGCAATTTAATCATGCTAACTTGATTTTAAGATCAAAAATAGCCTTTCGGCTATTAGACATTCCGCGCCATTGTGTTGCCTCTCTCCGATTGTAAGCCAAACAACACTCAGCACTCAGTCTTGATGCTGTCTTCACGAGTGTGAAGTGTTTAAAAAACATCGTTCGACATAAATTATACAGCTTTAGCGCATTGCAAAATCACTTGAACTTTCACGACAAGGCTTGGAACTCATGCTACACGTTTAAAGATCCATTAAGCGTTTGAAGCGTCAAGAGCTAAAGCAGCGTCTCTACAAAATGTTTGCTGCCACATTAGTGCAGCTGCATATAGCAAGATTTTTGGGCTTCAATTACCGCAACGTTCGTCTACACCGCACGCTGATATAACGGTTTTTAAGTCTCAGCCAGCCGTAGATTATCCAGATATGGATGGGAGCCACTAGTAATGTATCAAAAGAAGAAATTGATGGCTTACGTGTGGAATTTAATAGAAGCTATTACTTATTTGTTTTACTACGGCTAAAAGCTCTCAGCAAAACTTTTCTTGAGGCCAAAGTGATTGCAACTTGCTCTCTAAGCAAGGTGACATCTATTGGTCACTGATGAACGATACCCAGCTTCATCATCACGAAGATTTGAACTTGTGGAATGCTGACGATAGCAACGTTTTGTGATCTTCCCCATGAAAGCTTTGTATTCTCTTTTTCTCACCCCACAACCTACTACAGAACCTTAGTTTTTCTATTTCCTTACGGAGTTCGAAAATAATTCAGAAGACTCTGCGACAACAGGTGAGTGCAAGGATGCAGCTATTTGATTATTATCATATTTTTGATTTTCTATACCAACCAACACTACTTATACCCTATGCAATCCTTCAGTGACAAAGCCTCGTCGCCTTGGTACGCAATCGCTAGTCAGCCATAAGAGTGTGCCGGATAACATTTATTTGAGATCACTGGCACTTGCCATTTCCGAGATCTTCCATGCAAGTGTGACGGCAGAATTTGTTGTCGCTCTCCTCCATCAGGCACTCGCCGGTGTATTCCCGTAAGTTTGGCATATAATAAGGCGTCCATCAGTTGGATGGTTTTTCTTGGCAGAACGCCTCCAAAAGTGTGCATTGTTTTAAAGGTGTAAGCCACCGCAAGCCGCATTGAAAGCACTGATAATATTTTGTCAATTCATGTGCAGCCTGCAGAACACGGACCACACTTCTATCCGGGTGTCATGATTCGATTCCATCACTTAAGCATTTGAGACAGCTTGTCGTGCTCTATATCTGCGACAAAAATTTTGCGCTGATCGTCATCGGATTTGTTTTACATCGGTGAAGTGGATGTATTTTTCTAAGTAAATCGCAGTGACCACGACCTAAATCACGCGCTTCGGTGTTAACCGGACCGCATTGGGGCTTGAACAACTTTTGTTGTTCATTTTTAGAGGTGCTTTGAGCGCTGCTTCGCCCATGGCACCTGCTTGTGCGCATCGTCGAACGCCTTTGCTTGTTCTCGAAAGGTCTGGTTCTTCCGCCCAATTTTTCCCTACGTCAAGGTGGTGTAGCTAAATCCATCTAATTTCACCACTAAAAATTACTGCCTGGCGAGAGGCACTAATTAACCGCAGAACTGAACCTAGCCTAAAGCTTTTTCCGGTCAATTCGTGAGGCAAGGCTGAGCTGACAATACCAATTGCGTACAGGGTCGGACAATAAGCAGGTAATTTTTTGTGAGAACCTAACAGAACAAGAGAGTGGCCTTTGATTTATTGTTCTTAGGCTTGCTCAATCTCAACCCGATTTTCTACAAAAAAGATATTGAATCAGGGATCGGCAGCATTGCCTGCGTACCAGTTTTTGCGGGAGTGGCCGTCACTACGGGTTATCGTGAGCTTTTGAGGTCTAGTTTATCCGAATCGTGCTTCATAGCGTGCGAGACAGTAGAATCCATGTAGATTTTCATTTTCACGCTAATGGTGAGACCAACGATTAGCGCTCCCTCGGGTGTCTTTTGTAGCGATCCGTGTGTCATCAGGAGCTGTTTGATAGCTGCGCTAAACCCTTTGCGTTTTATTAATAATGTTTCGATTCCTATGTGCTTAACAAACTATAAATACGTGCCTGTAGCATTGCCGCTGAAAACATATTGAGCTGCGTTCGCTCTTGAACATATTTAATGTACGTTTTAGCTGCTTAAACCGCCAAGTCATACGTGAAGTGCTTTGCAGATCCGCTCCACAGCCTTGCCTCTATAGTCTGCATTTGACGAGATGGCTCCATCTTTGCTTAAATTGAAGTTTCGCTTAGTACTTGTGGGCGCAGATTCTGATCCAAACCAAAGTACACTTCTTGATTAGATCATCAGTTTTTATCATTTATCGATCCTGACCAACGGTTCGGCCGTCATCATCGACACTTAAACAAGGGTCTGCGATGCCTGTACAGGTCTAAAGCGTAGCGCGCAAGACTCCGAGATTAAGGCCAACATGTTATACATGCTGTAATGGCTCAGGGTGACCCTAGTTCTCTATATCGTCTGCAACGAAGCATTCGCGGTCGTCCGCTTATCCATGGTCGTCCTCGTCGGTATCAGGGCAATAAATTTCATCAGCGATCCGCATATTTGTGGACTCAGAGCCTCTATCATCCAGTTTTTAATCAGCATTACTTTGAGGTTTTCTTAGTGATGTGCGTGCTCCAGCCGCTCATCTAACCACGTCGTAATATGTTCGCCTTTTTTTTGTGCTATCAGCTTTACGTACAATGATTTGATCTTCATCTTCGCAGTCCATGCAGCTGTGCAGTGATGGTTGATGAGAGGTCTTCGGTTTCTTTCCTTAGACTCTCATCAAGTGGATCATAGTACAATCCACAATCCACAGTTTTCACATCATCGATGGAGCCGGGTAAATCTTCGTTTCAACAAGATCTTCCACATTTTTCATTTCGATTAAGCTTCTACCAGCGCTCTGCCAATTTTAAAAATTAGAGGCGGCATAACCTTTCCTGCTTTTATAGTGTGTCCACCCCTAGTTGTAGGACTCACAACCCGAGACACCAGAAGAATTCGTCATGCGCAACATTGTAGTCGAAAAACGTTCCTAAGGTTTACGAGGCCCCGATCGCACACAGCACGCCAAACACACGACTATAACAGGCGTTACTGTGGTCAACTTAAGGCTCTGAATTTGTAACCCGCTGGTAGGCGTATAGCAAACTGTGTTTGACGCAAGCCTGCCTGCAAATTTATTATATGGTACTATTACATACTCAGTTCCACACTTTAAATTTATCTAAATAACCGAGGTTGCACTCTTGCGACCAAAGTTATGTAAATTCGGTCAGCTTGGAGCGCTCTTCTACTCTTCAATATTTTGAGAAAATCGTTTTAATGTTGTTCATATTTGGCCAGCTCTTTCTGTAACTTGTTGAGCTCTAGTTAAGCTCGCCGCCATACTGCACTTTGCTGATTACGCCAAATTTAAGAGGGCTCAAAAGATGGCAGTTCATTAAAATTACCAGATCGATGCCACAAAGTCCGCTTATCTTGCTACAACATGTTGGAGGAAATTTTCTGCCAACTTCGCCGTAAAGACGTCAAGAAGGGAACTAATTAAATTCGAGTCCGAGATCGCTTACGATCTTTGCTGAACTTGCGCATAACAAGGATCTGATCGGTACTGCAGGTAAAAGCAACTCAATCTTTTGTATTGTTTACACTATAAATTAAGTCAGTCATATACAGATACAATACCAGGTTTAGTAGTCTGTAGATGTGGAGCTTTTATCAACCGCGCCACTGCTATTAGTTTATAGCCAACCAATAGAATGAAGTTTAGTTTTCGAAAGCTCTGTTCGATTCAAGAATGTAAGGACAAGCGAAAAATTGCCGAGGTTATGCCTCTGAGACTGTACAGCAGATTTTAAAGCTCGTCAGGAAGGATCGTCAAGCAGAGGCTCTTATGTATTTGCTCCAACTCGGGAATTGTCTTGAATATGACAGAGCTTCGGCACCAGTTTTTGCCGACAATAATGACTTAAACTTTATGATTTCGAGAATAAAAACGGAGCTGAAGTGTGGACTGCTTCGAAGATCAATAAACGACTACGTCGGTGATATAAATGAAACAAGAAATTTATTCTTTGGCGTCGGCTATCAGTAGCAAAAAGATCTCTTTTCCGCTATTATCACATTTGATTGATGCATCAGAAGCTAGTGTTTGACCCAAAGCCCAAATTTAATACCTAAGATAAACTCCAAGTCTTAGCTTTGTATCGTTTGAAACCTAAAATTTCAAGGATGCGCTGAAGCGGTTGCCAAGATACGCTTTAAAGCCGCTATGAATTTAGAATTTGGAACGTCACTGGTGAGACCAATGGTGACCCGCAAAGCTATACGATGAGGTCAAAGACGGCTAAAATTGACTTTAATGTTTAGAAAACATTCGTTAACACAGTATTACATACTTTCTCACCTATAACCAAATTACCACGTCTCTTCCTATTCAAATCAATTTTGGATAGCTTCCAGAGAGCGTTGCACTGACGAAGCTAAAAAAAATGGAGCAGTAGACTCACTTACAGTACTATATTATATATGCAGCTTCATCTTCTACCTCATTAAATAAAAGTTAGACTCAACAGCCAAGAATTTGCTCTCGATTTGCCAGATTAATCCAGATTTTAATAGCTCGAAATGCTCCAATTCGTGAAAGCATTAAGTTGGCTGAATATTGTTTGCGTTTGGTCAGGTCATTTTGCAGCTAGCAAGCCCGCTACCATGTCACGCTTTGCCAAATTCTCCCTACTCGAAATGGCTCGCAAGATGACACTTTCAGCACCGCTCTACTGTCGTCACAAAAGTCCACCCATCTTGCTACGAAGTGTCGAGATTTTTTTCTAAATGACGGCGTCACGAAAAACAACGTTTCACTTCAACGCGAATACCCCGAAGATACGTTTACATGTTTAGAAAATTTCTTTCGGTATTGTAGACTTCTATTTATACCAGTAGTCGATAGATTCGACTACGAAGGCTTTACATTATAAGGTACTCACACCTGAAATGAATGGGCATGTGTATGCTCAAGAGTAGAGAGCAAATCGTTTGCGGTAACTTTTAAAGCAGCCTTCATCTTTTATAATCCATTGATAGCCACCTTCTGATGCACATGCTGAGGTATTCGCGGTGCCAGAAACTTCTTGTTCTGCGCAAGCTTTGTAAGAGTCATGGACAAGCTTAAACCCACGATACATTGTTTGCTCTATGACATCGTCATTTTTCGATTTGTCAGCTATCTACTACAACAGAGACAAGCCCGAGCTTGCTCCTCCGCTTCTCCAGCCCACAAATCGCCCCGTCCCTCATCAAACGGATAGAGCTGAGACTCAGATCCAGCCTTCGCAGCTCACGTCTACTCAGATATTTAGGCGCCTAGATCTTTGTGTAGGCTTATCCCTGCTAGAAGACAAAAATAAAGTGCGCTGGTCTTATCTTGAGGTTTTACCTGGACTTGCTCTAACATCATTGTAGTGCGGCTCATCAATTAGGACGCCCGGCCGCATTGACGTGAGTCAATCAAAAGCTTAATTTCAAGCGAAATGGGAGAGAGCATACTTTGTGGTTTGCACCTTAATTGTGTCCGTGTATCAAAGTACCGGCTTAAATGCCTTCCGGCACTAGAGACACAATACACGAGTTTCCATAGCTTCCCACATTACACTTCCAACTTGCAATGTTTTCTGCTAAAGTACTCTTCACCCATGACGAATCCTCACCAAGACAAAGCTTGGTGCCAGACATGGCATGAAACCGCGACGCGGGCCAAATTTTCGCGTCCAAGTGGCGCCATTTGATAGCAGCAGTCCTGCAAAAAGCTACTCCTACCATTTCAGATATTAGCTCGGGAATTGTCTGCCACCTTATCGAATACCGAGTGGGATCGACGCCACAAACTGATACATGTACACTTATCTCGGCAATTTTTGCGACTTTAATACGGCTCGCAACGCTGAAATTAGCCTCTATCGTAGTCACCGCAAAATTTTAGGTAATGGAGGAGAGAAAATGTGATTATATGAGGTCATAAGCTCGTAGACAAAGCGTACTTGAAGCACTCTCATTGCTTTTATTTAGACCTTTAGCTCCTCCCTGACGACGCAACGGATGGCGCCATCTACGACTGCTTTGTCAACAAAGGCACGACTTCGATTTACATCCCGCCGGCTCATACTGAGGGTGGTTCTCGTTCTTGTAGTCGACCGACATACTTCTGTCGAAAGTTACCCCCAACGTCGGTGATGCTGACATATCAAATTCCACTCCGCCAGATGTAGCATACTGAACAAGATTACTCAGTGATTGTAACAGGACTCAGTCCGACTCAGCCATCGCAAAGACGAAAAGCTGTGTGACTCTGACTCTGAGTAAATATAAAGCAAACAAAACCCGCACATAATTGTATGCCGATGCTAAATTTGATAATCTTAAGTCTCGGGCCTTGGGCTTCGAGATGCAGGCGGAAGAGGAAGCAACTAACTACTCCTTAATGTATTTGAAAGGTACTTAAAGATTTTACTCGTGCCATCTTGCCCCTACTTGAAGATTCTATAGCTTTGATATATGTATAATCTTGAGTACCGAGGTTTGAACCAAAGACCTTGAACTTGGTGTCTGAGATTTTTAGCGTGGTTGGTCTCGTCACTCACACAAACCTGGCTGTCGCGTCTCCAGTCCAGTTCCAAAAGCTGGACCACCATTTTACACATGATTACACAAGTAGTGATTACTCCGTAATACATTAATTGTCTATGTTGGAATGATCGTGACTTCATCTGATGATGTCACATGTTCACATGGGTATTGGCAGTATTACTGGTATTCGATCGGTCATGATAACTCATGGCGCATTGTGAGGTGATGTGTACAACACGAGTTCCGTTAAAATGCCCAACCTGACTTCTTAGCATCCTGAAGCCTGATAATATATGAAAAATCTCACATTGTGAGCTTACAGATTCTTTTGGAAGCACCGACTGAAAATTCTAAAGCCCTGGCTGTCTACTCGACGAGAATAAGCGAACTCATCTTCCCTCGAAGACTCGTTCTCTTCAAAATGACTGAATGCCAACGGATACTTGGAGACCTTTACATCTAAGCAAATGCTCTTCAGAACGCTCAGACTATTGGCCCGATCGGAGAACCTCGAACAGCTTGCGGTCGCAAGGGCCAAGCTTAAAAAATTGAAAAATTAAGCCATTAAGCGTCCTAGCAGAAATTTGTTGCGGGTCTCAAGCAATTTAAGCGTTGCTCAAAGCTCTTCTTTCGGCGGCCCCGAGTTTTTCACAAGATGTCCATTCCTGTGGAGTTTGCTTAAGAACTCGTACGAACTTACAAGACTTATGCTTTGTATTGATCTGGTATCTACTGCTAGCCGTCGAAGGAATTCGGACTCGTTTGATCCAGCCGGAGCAGCTCAAATTTTGCTCGTATTTTCTAACTTTACCAAGGCTGGACTACCGCCAGAGGCACATGCATACTTGAGTATCCCCTTTACAGCAAACGTGCTTTGTTGAACACTATCGCAGGATGACGCCCGGGCATGACGACCTCTCAATAAAGTGTTACATACTGGCCCCTCTATAGAGTCGCATGACGAAAGAAGAAAGTGCAGCCCAGCTTCAACTTGGTCGGAAGACCTAGGATCAAGGACGTGCTCAGTTTTAATTGATATACAAGACAGAGGACCACAAGATTCCCAGCACCGACCGATCACGCTCCTGGTTTTGGATACCAAGCTGGGAGTCTTTAGGCTTGATTGATACTATACGCCTTCTGTATTCAGACCATTACAGATTTTTCCCGGTGGTCACGCGCACCTAAATTTTCCAACCATAGATATCCCATTTATTTGACAAGTGACCCAACCGCCAAGGCCTCTAATAGTGTCGTGCAGAAAGAAATTGACTTGTTCCTGATGCACTTTAATATCAATGACACTTTCAGGCGATGGATTGAGTCGGTATCGCTCATGTATAACGGTCAACCGTTGAGCCTGTTTAAAGTTGGTGCTGTAGTTCGACAAGAAGATTTTCTCTCTCCATGCTCTATCAAACCTCTATTAAACCGATAGAGGGTACAAATTAAAAATTACGGCTTACGCAGTGGGCCCTATAACGCACTCTGTGGTAAGGCTTGCTGGTGACTGCACTGAACATTCTTACAACTTCAAGCACACTACGTTTTTAACAATGTTGACGACTTTGGGTGGCTTTATTTCGCGCCTTAGCAAATAAGAAATTGTGATATCTCCCTTTTGATTTTCGACGGCTAATATTGAGCCTCTGCGCCAGTCCTTGGTTGGGAATTTAGGACGTCCTAAACTGCTGGAATTCTCAACGGCTCAGCCCGACTCTTAGCGATGTTGATCGTTTCAAGCATGTATGGAAAGTAAGTGCGTATCTCTGGCTCCAACGAGCACATACACTACGAGAGCAAGTGGCGATACTTCAATGAATTGTCTTGCTAGCACGGTAATATTGGACAAGTGTCTGCCATATCCCTCTCCACCTGGAACTCAAAATTAGCTATCAATGCTTGCTTCGCGCTTTCTCTGCCGGGTCAAGTTTTCAAACGCTCTACCCGAGGCGTGGTGGTTTCTTCCTCCTCAAAAAGGGGAATTGGGACTTACTCCCATCCCATCCCCGACGCAACCCGGAGCCTGCCGCTACACATGCTCTGCAAAGAGATTTTGCTAGAAAAACTGCCACCCAGCTGACCGTTTTGATCGAGCTTGTGCCTGTTCGACCAAGCAAAAGTCTATTGAAATCGCTGTACTGTACGCGCTGATAATTACTAGCCCGGACTACACGATCTCGCGCCGGTCTACTGGCTGGGCAACTCTTGGTGCCTAATGGCGCTTAACTCGGCACACCCACCTCAGGTGCATGCCATTCTTTTTAGCAAAATTGTCTTGAACTGTATATGTTTAACAACGTGGACCAAAAAGATCATCAAGCAGAGACGATTAAGTCTATTAGATAATTGAGTTCGCCAGGAAGCACAGACCCCACGCTTCTGCTCTTCGCGGATGATCAGCTGTCATACAATCCCATGATGGCGATACATACGAACATGCGTGTTCGTGGTATTGCTTAAAGAGCAAAGTCCTAATCACATGCCTTTCTTCGTCTACGTGAAAGGCGCTTTTTGCTTGATCTAATTTATCAACAATAACTTAGAAGCAGTAGCAATTGTTGATCGTGGGTCGTCAGTGACACACAATATCTCGCATCGCATTGCACGGTATTTCACATTGTAAATATCAAGCAATATTCTAGCTCCCGTATGTAACACACGTTCGAAGCGGTGACCATTCGGAGGCTCGTTACATGTACCAATATGGTATTAGTACTCGCGAGTGAACGATGACAGAGCGCTTTCGATGGGCACTGCTTTTGATGCTCCGCTACTGGTGTCTCACCAAAGTCCAAGGCTCGTGTCCGTCCAAATGCAATCGCCACGGGACCTGCGAAAGCGACAACACGTGAGTTCAATCAAAACCACTTCTGCTATTCCAATCATTTCAATCTTGTCTGCTATAAATTGGTACTTGCTCAGATGCACGTGCTATCCTGGATACACAGGCTACGACTGCAAATTTCGATCGTGTCCGTACGGAATGCCTTGGGCCGACTTTGCTACAGGAACCGATTCTATTCGTTCTATTGCTCAAGAGTGTTCCAATCGAGGCCTTTGTAACCGCAATACTGGCAATTGCGAATGCGATGTCGCCTTCACCGGCCCTGCATGCGAGCGTATACAATTGTGCCGTGCGAATTGCAATGGCCATGGCAAGTGTTTGTCCATGCGCGCAATGGCTGCTGTCAAGAACGATTACAACCTTTTCTATTCCGCTTCATACGATACGTCTTGGGACGCTGACCGGATCTATGGCTGCGTTTGTGACCACGGCTACACGGGTGCAGATTGCTCGCTACGGCAATGTCCGTACGGTGATGATCCTGTTTCAATGGGTCAACTTGATGAAGTGCAGTCACTTTCCTGTCTCTGTGATGGCTGCACCGGGACTTTTACTATAAGCTTTCGTGGGGAGACTACACGTCCACTTGACGGAAACGTTGATACAGCAGCGACACTGCAAGCTGCCTTAAAAGATTTGAGTACCATTCGTGGAGTCATTGTGACTTTGAATGGTGGTACCACTCTATGTGACTCGGATGGTGTATCTGCAATAATCACTTTTACATACGAACATGGCGACGTACCAGCTTTAGTTATAACTTCTTCGCTTTCGGGTGGAACCATCTCACTTACGGTCGAATATGGTACAGCATACGGTAAACGCACCCAGCATACAGTGTCTTCTAAACACTTTATACTTTGCAGATGGTACACAAGTCATGTATGGACCGACTCCACCATCAACTGTGCGGGGAACCAAAGAGGTACATGTTCCGCTTGACAAAGATTAGTGGTGAATGTGCTTAGTTCTTAACATCTCCTTCAAATTTAATTAGTGGATTGAATGTTCTGGTCGAGGAACTTGCAACACTCTAGTTGGTCTCTGTGCATGTACAGCAGGCTTTGGGCCCAGTGACGGTAAGTAAACATAAGCAAAGTTATGGCAAATTTGGCATGACTGATTTGTGTAATTGACAGGATTGGGCAATTCAGGAAATGTCCTGGACTGTGGATACTACAGCGGAAGCGGATTAACTACGTGTGCTGGTACAGTGCGACATTCTTACGCTTTGATCACAGCTAACATTATCTCGATTAGGGCTTACAGGATCCGTAACGCGCTGCTCTAACCATGGACGATGCATGGGTGCACCTTTGTACCGATGTTTGTGCGATGAAGGGTATGAAGGCTATGACTGCTCTCAATTACAATGTCCTACCGGTCGTGCGTGGGTTGAAGAAGCAGCACTCACTAATGTCGCTCACACGTCGATTGTGCCCTGCTCAAATGCGGTACAAAGTCACTTGTTTGCGCGTCAGGTACCATTGTAGCGGCACAAACCATACTGTGGACGTTTTTTTAGGGTCTCTGCAGCAGTGGCGGCACTTGTCAATGTCTTCCCGGCTTTGAAGGAGCCGCTTGCAATCGAAGTAAGTAGACTCATTGCCATTTCTCGTATCAAACACATCGTCTTAGCGTGTATGCAAGTGTCATGTCCGACCCGTAACGGAGCTGTTTGTAACGATCGAGGAACTTGTCGGACACTTCGCGAGTTGGCAGGGCTCACGCTCACGTCCGCGTTCACGCCGGCAGGTTTCGTGTATGGAGTCAATCCGAATGCACTATTAACCTGGGACGCTGACATGATTCAAGGATGCTACTGCGACAAGGTTCCGCTTGATCGTGGAAAGAACGTGCGTTATTTGGGCTACAGCTGCTTGAAAAGTACGTAAATCGCTTGTGAAACCAATCTGCTGGCCATCTTAACGCCTATGCTTCACCTTTATCAGCTCCATGTCCGAGTGGCGATGATCCTTGGACACTAAATCAAGTCAATGAAGTCCAGACCGTAACCTGTTTTGCTGACGGTGGAAGCTTTACGCTATCATTTCGAGGAGAGACGACACTACCAATTGCGTCCACAGCATCGAGTGCGATTGTCGAGTCTGCACTTGAGCAACTTCCTACGTCCGTTTGATCACCACTTTGATGTTTGTGGGAGCTTGGCAATACTCGGAAATAAAAGTAATGGTTTGCTAATTTTGACAGAATTTCAAGTGTGAGTGTATCATTTTTGATCGGTACACAGGCGTGTTCAAGTGTCGGCAATGGTACTAATTCCAAAGCAGCCCTCTATGACATGAATGACTAATGGAATGTTATTCGCTCAACAGCGATGGAAGTGACGTTTTATTCTCCATCAGGAGAATTACCGCTGCTAGGTATATCAGCTGTGGCATTGACCCACTCGACGACTAGTGTGGTTACTCAGATTGCTCAGACTACCCAGGGTACCAAGGAAGACATTGTTTGTAATAATCGTGGTCGATGTGGTACAGTGTTTCTTCATGCTACACGGTAAAATGTATGATAAATCATTAAGAGACGTGTGCTTGCTTGTAGATGAAGAGACAGGAACGTGCCTTTGTTCTCGGTACCATACTAGCAGCAATGCATTGGGAGATTTTGGTATCCTCGATGACTGTGGCACTGTAGACGCCTTCATGACGCATGGCGAGCTCTAGTTGAGCTTGAAAATCGCTCGAACATAAAATCAAGTCATGGATGGAAAAACTATGCCCTTGCAGCTTATTAAAAGCTATACCGCGCGTTAAGGTATCGTGCACAAAAAGAAGAAGCATACCCTTTGACATTAGTTCCGTTAAAGAGATCCCAACCTACGTCTACAATATTAAATTGTCATCGACTCCCAACATTATCAAACTAAAAAGGGTTTAATATTTCGTCTCAAAAGCAATGGTATACTTGAACAAGCTCTTGCTTTCACGATAATGTAATTCGAACGACATCCCAGCATTATCATTCATGCCCATGTGCATGCCTTTATCTTCTTAGTACTAAGCGAGATTTGTCATGTAGTGCATTTAAAGCTCTTTTAAACATGTCGGACCTTGTACTGTTTAAGAACGTAGAAATGTCGAGTTAATTAATATCTGACTTGGTGCCAATATGTTTAGTGAGGAGTCGGCTGCATAAAAGTACTACTCTTTCCTTAATATTATCGTATGAGTCATCAAATCGGGTTCTAATCCTTCGCTCGGACGGTTGCTACAAATGGAGCCGTCGGATGCCGCTTCGTGCCTATCGCCGTCCTTCGCAGCACGCGTCGGTCCTGGCAACATTCGTACACTTATATTAGAAAAAGAAAAGGAACTGCACGACATCAACGAGTATCGAATTCGCACCTTGGAAGCCTTACTACGAGACAAGGTATTCATGTTGTCGTCTGCTCCCAGTTGGTAAAAGTACTATTCTACAAAACACTTTTTTCTAACTTAGGAGACCATGACCTCTGCAGCAAAACAAAAACTTAATAAATTACAAGAAGATTTCAAGTATAATTTAAAGCTTCTAGAAGGACGAGATGAGGAATTGACGTTATATGACGCTAATTTTGCTTCGTTAAAGAACGTGTTAAGGGATCGAGAAATAGAGCTAAGTGAGAGTAAAGCACGCGAAGCGGAATTGCAGGCTGAAGTCAAGCAATGGAAACAACGAGCAAGTGACGCCGACATTCACTACCAGCAAAAGCTTAAAGATGCTCGCGCTCAACTCAACGGTGCAAAGTGGCAATTTGACGATGAAGTGCGACGTCAAGAAGAAGCGATGGAGAAGTTACGACAAAAGTTGGAGCAGCAGATGCGCGAGAAAGAGGACGAGGTGGACACTGAACGGAGGGAGTTGACAGTGACATTTGACGCCATGATGAGACAGAGAGAGCTGGCGTTTCAACAGACGAGGGAAGAACGTGAGAGTCAGTTGAGAGAATTGGAGGTCAAGAATCAAGCACTTGTGCGAGAAGTTGAGCATCAACGATCAAGTGCGGAGGAATTGACCATCAAAAAGGATACGTTGCAGCAACGGTTGCAGGAGAACGAGAAGGATTTCAAAGTTTTCGAGTGGACGGTTGCGGATGAAAAAGCGGCAAAAGAGATGAAAATAAAAGAGTTAGAGACGGAAGTTGCCACGTTGAATGAAGTCAAGCAGAAATTGCTGGATGAGTATGAAAGTAAAATGGCAGAATTGGTGCAGTCACTCCATGCCGTCGAGAAAGCTTTTGTGCACCAGAAGATGCAATCGGACGAGGAAGTGCAGAGGTTAATGGAGCGAAAGAAGAGGGAAGCTGATGAAGCGAGTGGGAAGAAGGACGCAAAGGTAGAGAGTCTCAGGGCGAGGTTACAAGAGAGTGAAGAGAGGGTCGAAGCGCTTCAGGATGAGGTGAAACAGTCAAAATGGGACGCAGAGGATCAACTCATGATGAAAGAGCAAGAGGTGGATCGTTTAAAAAGTGCCTTGCAAGAGGTGGAAGATAAACACCATCGTGTTATAAATGAGATGCACAAACAGCTTCGTGCAGGAGAGCGCGAGACACAGATAGCTCAAGAGAAACTACACGATTTGCAGCGGCAATTGACGTTATTGAAAGAAAAAGACAAGGCACAGCGTCACGAATTGCTTGAGAGCGTGGAGAAGCAGGAGGAGTTGCAGCAGAAGCTTGTGTCCATTCATTCACGATGGGAACTGCGATGGCAGCAGGAGCAACAAGAAATCAATGAGCAACATGAAGTCCAGATCAATGAATTAAAACAAGCTAACGAGCGTTTGACGAGGCAAAAGGAGCTTGTAGAGGAGCAAGTAGCTCACGCGGAAAAAAGAGTACAACAACTTTGTCTTGAGCTGTCCATTTTGAAATCAAGCGCTCGTCTTCCCGAGTCGTTTAGCCCTCACTTTGTGGCATCTACGGCCAGACAGGGTGAAGAAGCACGACAATCCTCCAACTCCGTTCCTGCAGCACCCTCTCCATTGTGGAGTGGTGACCCAGGCACTCTTTCGCCCGTGACAGGTATGTCGCCATTGCTGACAGACAGTCCTCAATTGAAAGGCAAAACGACGAAGAGCACCAGTGCGAGTGCGCTAGAACATGAAAATGAAAAGTTGCGGGAAATCATACGTCAGATGAAGGATTCTTTGACCCATGAAGCCAACGGGATGGACGTATCACCACGAAGTACCTCTGCACAGCTGCTAGCAGTCCAAGAGCGTTGCGTTGGTTTTGAAACCAAGTTGAATGAATCAACAACAGAAGTACATTCTTTGACTCTGCAGCTTGAAAGCTGTAAACAAGAGCTTTTGGAAGCCCAACGAGTGATTGAAGCCAAAAACACGCAGGTTGCAGAGTTCCAAAGTCGACTTCAAAAGCTCGAGGAAGTCCAAATGGAGACAGCATCGGCGTTTCAGAGCCAACGAGTTACTCTTGAGGCTCAAGTGATGGAACTCAAGCAAAAGGTGATCGCGGCAACTTGTGATCTCGATCGTCTCGTTCGGGAACGCAGTCAGTTGATGGAACTAAGCAACCAACTTCGGGCTGATTTGCGTAAGAGTGGGATTGATACTGGATCAAAAACATTGACCCCTCGAGTGGAATTTGCTGAAAAACACGACTACGAGTCGATGATTGCAGACCTCACGCAGTCATTAGAGGAGGCTCGCATTCACAACAAGACGCTTAAGAAGGAGCTTCGTCGCCTGGTCAAAGCACACGTCCAACTTCAAGAGGGTCGAGAAAGTTTTGACAACGAGGTCAAGCAGAATGAGAATGTTTCGGTGGATCCTGAGAGACAACGATCGAGTACGTTATCGATGATGAAGTCGCTCAATCCTCCTGCTCGTTCGAAAGCTCGACCAGGTACGTCATCAATACGCTCTCTACGTGACCGTAAAGAGGAAACGAGTGCGAGTCAAAAGGATCTCGATCAAGAGCTGCTATCTCTGGCACGAAAGAAACAGTCCAATGATGAGCTTCCAACAACTTTAACGCGTGATCGTATGTCAATACTAGCCAACCATGGTCCGGATAGTGACGTTGACATAATTGTCTCGGTGGATGATGAAGATGGAAATTTAAAAGCTGGAAAGGTCGAGTTTTCTCGAATCAGTGCCACTCGCTGTGCCCCTCATCCACCACTTGAAGCAGAAGGTCCAGCAGCGTCCATGACTTCCACTCCAATCATTAAGGAAACATCTCGTGCCAAGGTCACGGATGCGCGATTGAAGCTCCAGCAAGCCAAGGAGATGCTTTTGTTGTCTGGAAAGCAAGCACCGATTGCAGGATCTCGTGCCACCTTGACGACATTGTCTGCCCAAACTGCGCCTGCAACCCGATTGAGTGATCGTGCAACAAGTAGCCAACGATCTGCCGTCCAAAAGCTCAAGCAACTGCAGTCAAAGCGAGCTGAAATGGTGCAGGAGCGCAAAAAAGTGCGAAATTACAGTCTTGCCTAAAGTTTCGAGTCGAGATAAGGTTGCAAAACGTCTCGTTCTTCTTATACGTGACATTGTGAAAAGCAAGCTGAATTTATTTTCTATCGTTAAACCTTTTAAAACGTGCTAGGAAGAGGCATGGATTATGACACAACATAGATGAGATCCAGAAATCCCATTTGCTCGTCTACAAAAAGTAATCTGGTGTTCGACGCGATACATGGGGCTCACCACGGCGCGGCGCCGGGTCAAATTGTAAGCTGAAAGGGCAAAGAAGAAACAATGGAAGGAAAACACAAACACATAAGCGGGTAGGCCTCATCATGCATGCTCTCAGTCTTTTGTACGTACAAGGTATACTGCATCTGTTCGTCCACTTCCATAATCGCGGCTTCGTTCCCACAACGATAACAATAATTCGGAGCACTGAAGATCGTAACCACGTTGCATTTATGAGACCAATTGTATCCCTCCATAACAAGCTGATGGGCTCTCGCAATGAGTGTGAGTCCATTGGCGTGGTTAAATTGGTCGGAAATATCCTGACCAAACGTATACCCTGCTCCTCGTGGGGAAATCCCCCAACCAGACCGATCGTCTGGATCCGACCACAAGAGATCGCACATGGCTCCTTCATGTGGCACTTCTTGCAGTCGATCAAACCCTCGAATGTAATCGAGCGTATCAATGGACGGCGACAGGCCTCCATGAAGACAAAAAATCTGATTTTCAACGACTGCAGTAAGCGGTAAGTAGTCGAACACGTCCGTGAAGTAACGCCAGACATTGGGACTACCGTACTTGCGCAGACATTCGTCGTAAAAGCCGTATACTTGAGTAATTTGACGACTTTCGTGGTTTCCACGGAGGATAAAAATACGGTCCTTATAGCGTACTTTAAGACACACGAGAAGCGTGACAGTCTCGACGCTGTAGTAGCCACGATCTACATAATCGCCCATAAATAGATAATTCGTGTCGGGTGCAAGGCCACCAATACGGAAAAGCTCCATCAGATCGTGAAATTGACCGTGCACGTCACCACAGACCGTCACGGGACAGCGGACGGGCTGGACGTTCGATTCCTGCACTAAAACTTCTTTGGCCTTCGAGCACAGCTGCATCACCTCATTCTCGGTCAATGGATTACAGCCAAGAAGCTTCTCACTCCATGCATCCAGCGTGTCGATGGACAAGTCGAAGGCTGTAGAGCTCATCTTGCTGTGTGATAGAAATAGAAAAAAATCCTATCCCGCCCCTTTAATTCTTGGGATGTCAAGATATCCGTAGGAGTTTTTCTTATTACTAACTAAAGCTGACCAATGAACGCGCTAAATTTGTGTGATTTTCACCATTTTAAAGTACATTCTTGACCATTAGCTCTATTGCAAGGTTCTTTTCACTCAAAAGCTCTGGATTGGCAAAACTTTCAAGCACCCCACTAAGTCCATTGCACGAGTCAAAGCACTTGACGATGCCAACATTAGGCTAACACTTGCAATGGGTCAAGGAAAGACTTCCCTTTTATTGCTGTAAGCAGTGTGTCTTGTTCTCAAGCGCTAAAAGCGCGTTCTCTATTCTCCGGGTAATGGCCGAGTACAATGCCTTCTCACGCTCTTGCGTCTCCCATGGAGAGGCACCAATCACGCGGTCATTTGAGTACCGTTCAAACAAATCGTCAAATGAGATTGGTTCACCCACGATCACTCCGAGATTTAGATTTATTCTAGGAAGCACACTAATAAGTCGGTTGTTGTCGTCTTGGGGCATGAGTTTTTCCATGTTATAATGATACAAAGGCACAACGATCGGCCGCGTCGTCGCACGAGCAATCAGTTTTCCCACTCCCCATTTCAGTCGTCCAATCTCCTCTCGATGCGGACTTGGTCGACCACCGAGCGCTGGTATTCAAATAATGCATAATATTACAGTCATTGACAATATCATGTGCCCAGACACTCAATAAGTAAGTTACCTTCGTCTTGTACGATCTTGCCCTCGGGAAAAATGTGCACCCATGCCCCCTCCTCTACCTTATCGTACAGAGCTCTGATCATCTAAGCAACAGCCAATTTAATCCCATCCAGTAAAATAGCAACAACGTTGCATAGCCAAGACAGTACCGGATGGTCGACACCAGCTCCTCGCTTCACCGGCAATGACTTGGCTCCGAAGAACACAGCCGACACTAGCTTTCCTTTTGTATAGCAATACTCCTGGCTACATTTAATCAGCTGCCCATTAATATTTATTGCCAGCACCATAAAGCCTTGGTTCCGTCATCTCTTACCTTGCCAAACTCCATCGTCCGCTTCGAGGCCACATAAACTTCCACGGCATCATACTGCAATAAATACCCCCGTAAGTATTGTAACAAATATTCTGTCAACAACGTGGATTCGTTCATTAATCTCTTACGTGGCCAAGATCGCTGGGTCGTCTACGGTAGCCGAGTGATTGGACACTGTGATGACGGACGTGCCTTTCGGTCTCTCCTCTAGCTGCTTAACCAAGATCTCCACGCCCGTAATTTTTGTTTCATTCAATAGCTGTAGACAGAGTTTTGAAGCTAACGTTACGAAACTGAACAATGGCACTCGAGCTACGTCGTGCAGCCACTCGGGAAAGACCTCGGACCGTCGCTCGCCGTCGTAGCGACCGTCTGATATGTCCGCCATTGGTGCATCCACGTACAGCGCCACGGCTCCCATACCCACAGAGATAGTACTAACGGCAACAGCATTTCGAGAAAGCATGCGCATTATACGCGAGCCAATGTAGGGCTTGGCTGTGCGCCGCAGCATCGTAGCTGTTAAGGAATGTCTCCGCTACTGAGTGTATCCAATGATACACTTGGTAAAAGCAAATTTCTGAAATGTGGGAAACCATTACACTACCAAAGAGTATTGATTAAACAATACTTCTGCGAATCTAGGGTAAGCGAAAATAAAAAAATTACATACTATTCTATAAAACTAATAAACACATTGCACAAATTACGTTTATAACCTATCCAATGTCACTAATATCTGAGATGTATTTTTTTACTCGCTACAATTCTTGTGTACCAAGTAAAGCAGCCATCTTTTAGCCTAAAAAGAGCGAAGGTAAGGCATATATTTGCTACATAGCCAACCTGTTGTCGAGCTTTTGATTGATCAAAAATAAAATATTACATCATAGCCTGGTGAAGAAACAAAGAATGTCTAATGATATCTATAATTTAGTATGTCGTCAGACTTATTTATGATCAGGTTAGCAGAGATTTGAAGTAAAATCCTTTTCAATTGGGATTCGATTCACATGCTTTTTGGGTGGTTCACATTATGTGAGTGTCAAATGATTGCAAGACTTGAAGAAGCGACGAGAAAAATTCAAGTAACAAAGCAACGTTCCCAAGTCAAAGCGCTCACGAGATTAAAACACGGCGGCTTTGTCTAAATGCCTGCTGCCATGGACTCATGTCACCTTGTGGTCTTCAGATTGCGTATTGAAGACATAAGCGGAAGCCTTATTAGCTGCCGTCAGTCTCCAACCTTCGCGATCAAAGAGCAGCTTCATTAAAGTAAAAAGCACCGCCACGAGGAAATCAATGTGATGTCATACTTCCGCCTACTTTGCGACTTGGCCAGAGCACGCTGTGAAGTTAGAGGCTCCATCTCTAGACATTATGTTATCAAGCGCTTTGTCTAACTTGCACTGTTGTATTTAATTTTGGATGAACGAGTTTTATAAGCAAGGTGAACAACTTGATCGGGTGGTAGTTGACTGAATAACGACACAGCGACTGATATACCAGAAGTAGTGCAATTGCTAGCGGCGAATACGAGACGAATTCATCAGCACGAAACAGTAAAAACCTCGTTCTTCGTAGTCTTTATCTGTGACGTAATCGATGTCACCACTACTATGGATATAATTACACTATTTCCAAAATACATACGCATCCATAGAAATAGGCGACTACGGTCCAGATGTTTGAAGATCATCAGGAGTCAAAAGACCTCATTGGTTGAAACATATCCAGGACGAGAATAAAGTCAGACGGAGTAAAGAAAATTGATAGTCGTTAGAAAAATAGCAGTAGATGGCTGAGAGCCACCAGTTAGGCTGTAGCAAGACAAAAAGTTGCAACAGCTCTCCACCAAATATAACTTCTCAATTGCTTAAAGTACCTAACACTACTTCTTTGCCTACTTTGCCCCGCTCGACTTCTCAGCCTCGTCTGATGACCGACCTCCAAAAAAGCTTCCTCCGCGACAGTATCACATGATAGCATTTGTTGGTCAAGTTCAATTTAAGTGTTCAAGGTAAAAAATGTTCGTGGTCACGTTGTGAATGTGAGTCATCCTGTAATTGTTAATACGAGTCACAAAGTGGGAAGTACTGGATTGAAAAGGTAAGTCTTTTTTATACGAACTGAATGTCCAGTGGTCGGTAAGCGTGGTTGCCCTCTAGTGTGGTACACGCATCTGGAGCTCTTCCAGTTGGTCTGTCGCTCAGTGCTTTTACCTTCTGGTGAGTTCCTGTCCCGCTGATGAAAAGACGTAGAATAATTTCGAGATAGTAACCATTTGGCTTGCTTGATTTACATTCGTTATTATAGAGCGGTTTCGTTAGGATTCGTCGTATGAAAAAAACGAATGACAAGTAATTCAACAAGTCCGTTTTCACTGAATTCATGACAGACCGTAACAAGGAGTTTGACATAAACAAAGATGAAACAGCTAAAGCTTGTCGAAATTATCCGAAACGAAGTCTCGGATCGTTGAGACTCAGTGCCAGAATCTAGTGTACGACATCGCTGAAAAAACAAAAACGCCAAATTCAGCATGACTAAGAGCTTTAAATACATTGATTAGAACACTTTTTCCATCTACACGAAAATCGTAGACTGTATAACAAAATTTAGACGGTTTCCATGACATTCTTTTTCAGATTTTACGAATAGCGCTGAGAAGTCCAGCAAGTATGACCTAACAAAGAGGCCGTGCGACTGAGCATCCATCTCCAAGCTCAGGACCTCGCCAACAGAGCTAAATAAGTGCTCTCGATGACAATGAAGCTTTACAACCAGCGTTGCGCACAGGTTTAGGAGCGTTGACTCCGCAAGATGCGGCGAGTGCCAATGGCCAAGCGGATTCAATCGCTAAGGCGCGTGTCCGTGTAGCAACTACTGTTGTATTTCACTCAGCAACAACAGCAATGTCAAGCCCAGGCGCGAGCTCGAATGCAACAAGCTAATGAGTGCTTCGAGATTCTCGTCGCATCAAGAGGCGAGCAGAAGAATAGAGGTTTTCTTTTATTAGAAAGAAGGCTTGGTGAAGATATTGAAATAAAAATCTTCGCAACGAAACAGTACTTCGCCAATAGGCGCCACTTGATTACAACAGAGTCGTCAGACTTTAAGACGCTTATCTCAAGTAATTCAGGCAAATTCATGCTAGATTGGTTCCGTGTCTTTGCGTGCGCATGAGTATGCACAAGCCACGGACACGGTTCAAAACTCAACTGCGCATGCTCTTCGGGCATAATGATTTCTTTAAGGCGATTGTTTCGCCTACAACAAAGGGCTAATATTCACGAGTATGCCTTTGTGTCTTAGGACTTGATGTCCCAAACAAGATTCAAGCTTAGGGAAGTTGTTATATGCTTTGTTTGCAGAATGGATTACGGGAAGAGACCTTGAAGATTACTTTCCAGGAGATTATTACATTTTGCCTGAATTTTCGTGTATGCCTATAAATTGAATAGGTCAGATCGTGTATCGGCCAAGTCTTTCAAGACGGTACCTGATGAATCAAGCTGTCGTGCGAACAAGTCACGACCTCAGAAACCAAAGCGATTTAGAAAGAGGAAGGACAAGAACGACGACTGGACTAAATTGGCACTTTGCAACAATTGTGACGTTGCGTACCGCCGCAGTGTACCGCTCCAAAATAAATGAAAGCAAGTCGCTATATTAAAAGCGCACTATGTGCTATCCTCGAAGCAGAAGCTCAAGCTTTTAGAGACGTTGGTCACGAGAGACCTGGCACCGTCTACACCGACAATGAAAGTAGTTTTAATGGTGTTTCTGAAGATTTGGTGAAGCGGCTTCAGTTTGAAGCGATCAAGGGTGAGTCGGCCTCGGCTTCGACTAGGTTGTTCACCACCCCCGACGACCTATGCATATGAATTGGCAAGTTCCTGTTTTTTCTCTTGCATCACTAACGCCTCAAGATGTGCCTCTTCCTGAAAATAAGAATATCATTATCGGCATGATGCGGCTTCGCGAGAAAATTCCAGATATCAACCGGACTACACGGCGCATGAATCCTCGCATCAACACGGAACACCACACAGCAGTTCGACTTAAGTCTCAGAATTAAGGTTCGATCGAATAGGCTGCTGGATAACGCAAGCCTAGCATAAATCAGAGACGCGAGATTTTCAAGTACAATAGGCAACAAAACCGCCATGGCCAACACAAATGATGCAGCTTACTTCATCTCACAAATTTCTGAAAAGTTGCGTTACGACAAAGACATTGTAGCTGTCTTAGTCGTCAACCGGCATGGAGTACAAAACGCTACGCAAGTATGCGGACACAATTTTCGCACAGAGCTTTGTAGTGAGACACCTCCAGTACGGAAAGAGATTAAGCACTAAAAATTTTGCTCAAGCCAGTTACTATGCCGACATTCACGCCGGAGTCTCAGCCAGCGCAGGACAATCCAAGGTTGAACCAAAGAGATAGCTCATGCAGGCATTACTCGACCAAGTCCGTCTGTCTTCTCAGTACCAACGCTGAGTGTCAAAACGCGTGTAGGCTAGCGTATGCTGCAAGACAATCATCACCTAATTGCAGCGACAATCTTGCTGGCGATACCGTTGCCGCGTAAGCAAGACATCTTCGACGCCATGCCTAAAGTAATTCATTTTCGCGGAAGGAGCTCCTTTTGGGCTACTATTAGATCTAATTACGGTGATCGCGAACTCGATTTACCGCTTTTTCGACCCCAGGTATTCTTTTGAGTGTCTGGTCACTCTTATTGGACCTAGTGGAATTTCGAGTAGCTTTTGCAGAAAGTCTTTCAACATCTAAGTAATGTAACGAGAATCTGTTTTGACAACATCTACGTTTCAAAGTAATGATTTCAAAGACCACGCCTAAAACCGTGAACTCAAACGGTCTAAAGAACAGCAACTTTACATCAAGATGTCAATGTGCCACCTTTGCGTGAATGCCTGGAAATTTTTGTCGGACTTTAGGCGTCCGATTGAAGCCTGAGAAGGTCAAGATCGTCGCAAAATGACCCATGAGCTAGACAAAGTACCAAATAAAGTGCTTCGGGGTACTGGATTCAATGTCTTAAGGTGTTTGCAAAGATTCGCACGGCCAATCGACGAAAGTACAGAGAAAAACTGTCTCGAGAATCAATCGAGCTCTCAAACGAACAATAACGCTGCTCCACCGAACTCAAACGTCGGTTGACGCTTCCCCCATTTCTTTAACTTTCAGATTGTCGAGACCATTGGTATGCAAATAACAGCCTTCAATTTTGCATTCAGGAAAGTCTAATTTCAAATAAGGGAGAGCTAGAGCATCTGGTTATTGTCTCGCGGTTCTTAGCCGTCTGCAGTAGCCCTTGCAAGCTAAAATTGGGCAGCTTTGCTCTCGAATTTCAGAACGCGTGGCAACGCATCAGCCACAGTGTTAAGCGTCACCGAAAATTTACTTAGACAGAAGCTGAAATTCAGCAAGCTTATCGAACCATCGAACTACTCTGCGGTTTATAAACACAGGCTTCTGCGTCAGAATAATCTCAATACTTTGTAATTCGTTCCGATATTAAATAGTTGACCGAGAAGATCGAGTCATAAATTGATTGCAAGCACCTCTTGCTCACGTACAGAGTTGTTAAACTCGACTGCAAGAAAAAGATGGTGACAATCAATACGAACAAGGCTACTATTGCTCGATCCACAACGACAAAGCATGCGTGGATTAAAGGCCATTAGTATATCATCAAGGAGCTGGAGACAGGAGATGCTAAGCCAAAGTACTCATTACAGGATGGTATTTTTACTACATAGCATAGATGAGACTTATCTAATGTATATTCCCGACGATGAAGATTTAGAAAAAATCGCGTCATCTGTGAAAGCCACGATTCTGTATCGGCAGACCTCTTAAAAATTTTTAAGACTGGGTTCGTCGTACGTCAAAAGTACTACGAGCCAAAAGTGATGAAGTACATCCAGCGCTATATCAACGCTTGGAATATGTGTCAGCGCAACAAGGCTAGGCATATTGAAGCGCCAAATAAAGAGTATTCCGAGAGGCAGATGGATCAACATTTTATAGACTTTATTGTGTTCTTACCGGAGTCGGAGAGTGGTTTCAATAACGCCATGGTGATTGGTGATCACTTAGCATAGAGGGCTATGTTTATCGTTACGGAGACAACAGACGATATTGCAAAAATCTGAAAGTCTCCACGAAGGAACATATGAAGGGCCATAGCATCAAAAGGACCATCGTGTCCGATCGAGACAAAAACTTCATATCTAGGCTATGGCAAGCTGCTATGAGAACGCGACACGATTCGGCTTCGTCGTCTTGGCCACAAACGGATGGACGAATGGAATGAACTGACCGTTTTATTGGAGATTATCTCCGAGGTGTCGTCAACCCAGCGCAGAATGGTTGGTATACCTTATTTGTCTTTGGCTGAGAAAGCCTATAATCGACACGTACACTTTCAAACCAAAATATCACCGTTCGAAGTGGACCTAGGAAAGGTTTTTATATGCCGGAAGATTTGGCATCAGAACCATAATCTTATATGTTGGAGAAGCACAATTTTTTTTTTTACTGAAGGTCATATAGAAACGGATGAGCGAAGCACGAGAGCACATAAATAGACTTTTCCAGTTCTTCCAGATCGATGATGTGGATCTTTTTGACATCAAGAATGAAGATGTCCATCACAAAGGTAATTCAATTAAAGAAACTCGCGCCAAGATATTGGCCCATTCCCAATAATTAAGAAACCTTCGTGAAATTTTTATAAGCTGGGATTATCGAAGAGATTAAAGCTGAATACAGTGCTCCACACTGACTGCTGAAGCCGTATTGCAAGGACCCCAAGCGTCGATTAAGGGTGGATAAGATCATGTTGGCCGATGGCTCTGAGAGGTAATTTGTTGAAGCCGTACATAGACACCGTAAGTACAAGGGAAACCTGCAGTACAAAGTTTGATGGCTAATTTTTTTTTTTGAGAGATATCAAATGGGAGCCCGTGGAGAGTCTGAAGCATATTTCCGATATTGTTGACCATTGTTGGAAATCCAAAGAGATGGCCCAATCGTTAAGGATTATCTGCGGCGTGACCGTCGTCACCGGCAGTTTTGACGGTAATGGCATTTACGCCATATGGTTCCATTGTTCCCAAGATACGTACGCATTAGTATCAAATATAAAGAAAGGCGATTACTTAGATTCAAACCGAAAGCAGGGTTCAAACGTTCAACACTTATTAGGAGTCAAAAACCTTATTGATTGAAAATAATTCAGCTTGTGTATATAGCCAGATGGTGAAAGGAAGATTGATAGCCTTAGGATGATAACACCAGATGGCCGAGACCCACCAGTTGGGCTGTAGTAAGGCAAACATTCGTAAGTGCTCTCCAATATAATATCGCCACTTATGTTGCTTTAAGCTACTAACACTACTCTTTTGCCTACTTTGCCTGCTCGCTGCCCCAGCCTCGCCAGACGACCGCTTCGTCTGCGACAAAATCAAAGTCACAATGTTGGTAGCTTCATACTTTTCTTCAAGCTTGGTGGCTCTGTTGATTTTGGGTAATATTTTGGTTGCTTTGAGATAGGATACACCCGAAAAAGCACTACTGCGGCTACATTAAGCAATCAGCTACAGGTGTAAATAATGTGCATTTGAGCATAACGTTTGCAGATGGTGGCTATAAAATTGCTGGCAACAATTAATTATGAACTAACAATAATATCTAAATAAAGCTTTATGTCCAAAAAAAGCTCTTCGGAAAACAGACTGTCAATTCCGTATCAGCGCGCCAGGATATCAGTTGTTTACCCATTAAAGACTGCTTTTCCGACCCAGTCTAACGCTGGATCTGCTCTAACTCTCCATAAACTATTGGGCTCCTTAGCTCATTATTGTACAGCCCTTTTCGAGTGCATTTGCTGGATCACTGGCCTAGCAATAGTTTTTCTGAAGAAAATATTACCAATATCGCGGTATCGCTTTAAAGCACACTAAGTCTAGATAGTCCCAATGTTAATAATCCTTCGTTCAGACATCGATTCTCTACTCCTCTTCTACATCGAGCTTTCGTCGTCAAATCTGCTACTGGCAAATTTACCTCGGATGTTGTAAATTATGGTTAAGATTATGAAGAAGGAAAAAAATAAGCATCATCAGCCACAAATATAAGGCAAAAAAGACTTTATACCGATAGCTGCCTCACGTTAAGAATTGACAGCAACTCTACAAAGTATCACGCATTTCAAGTACGATGACTACCAATGCCGACTAAAAAAACAATTTCAACAAGTACTACATTAAGCAAAGGACAAGCTATCATATCATGTCAATGAGCTAAACCACGTAGCTACTGAAAAGAGACAGCCTGACAAATTGACCGACTTTTGGTAAAGCTATCTCCAAAGGCAGGCCTCGCCGAGTAGTGAGCATGAGACGCCCAACTTAACGAAAGAGATTTAGATGATGCGGTTAGCATCGTTGAGTTGATAAAGATGGGATCCAAGTTGCTTCACTGTTCTTCGGCGTGACATATGGACGCTGTTTACAAAGCTTTTAAAGGCAAAGAGCGGTATTGGTAGGTACATACTGTATATGATGATACTTAATTGACATCGCTAGCTGGTCAAATAAAAGCTGATTCATTAAGTAAAATAGCATACTAAATTTCTTGAAAGAATCATGGTTTTTTTGTCTCTGGCTTTCTTACCTAAGGCCACATCTCCTATCCTAATTGTAGATAGCTAGATCAGACCACGAAATTTAGCCGGCATTTGTTCTGAGATCCCGACAAGTCAATAATTGTAAAATTTAAGTAAATTGGTTTGTTTATGTTTATATTTTAAAGCAAGAGCATCCTCGTATAAGACTTGCTTAATTATGCCCCTCGGCGATCACTTTGATGGGCGAGCTCTACAAAATAAGCTTAAACCACTTAGCCAAACAATGCAAGCTACTCTGTTCCACTCAAAGTATATTCAGTTCTTCAATATAGACATTTTATGAAGTAAGTTGTAAAACGAGTGTGACCATGGTGGTTTGATTAAATGATAATGTAGTGATTCACCGTGTTTGTTCATTAATGCATGCAGACATTTTAAAGATTTGGGACTTAATAGTGTACGACGAAGGTCAGATTAAATGATAGGCCAGTGGTTGCGGGGATTTTTTGAGCGGTTATTGCAAAAAATGCAACGCGACGATGATGAAGTCGGGAAATTTCTCTTGTGAACAGACGTAAGGCACTTCTACCTGAGTCTTTCATATTGTTCGTCAAGCAAAAAATCACTTATGGAAGATGTTTGCATCTTTTCGTTATATTTTCACTAATATCGGTACGTGCTCGCGATACATGGAAACTTTGTGCTACTCACTGTAGCACGAGAAATATGATGGAGAGACTATAATCAAGCCTCTCGGGAGAGAACAGATTGAGAAACTCGGCATTATAAATAAAGTGTGGTACTGAAAGCGAAATATAAGCTAACTAAAAATGCTGTGTACAAGGTATTCTCACAATTTATAGATAGCAAGTATGACAGAAAGCTTGCACCATCGTCCTTTAAATTCTGGTTTTCTGTACTCACGGACAATAGTAAGAGAAGTTTGGTAATATAGCGCAAACTTTCAAACAGAAACTCCTTGTTTGTCTACTTAGTTCATAGAATGTTGTTTACAGCAGTGCGTTCATGCAGGACATACTAGCGTGTCAGTACTCTAATTATATACGAAAAACCCAACCTCTTGCTCCCTCACAGCATTATAAATCTTTTGCTGCGATATGCATTTCAAATAGTGTCGTACTGGTCAACTCGCACTTCATTTGAGATTAATATTCTAATGTAGTTTTTTTGCTCATACCGACATGTTGGTCCGCGCAGTACGAACAAAATGTACAACCATCTTGACGCAGAGTAAACTAACCTGGTTTATACTATTTCTTTACTATAAAAAAATCTTGGTGGACTTCATACTTTAAGAGAAGTTTATCGCAAAAATAGAAGCTCAGCGTCGCTCCGAGACCGTGACGATCTCTTTACCAAAAATTGAGGATTGTACGAAGCTAAAAAAAGTGCTGCAGAAAATAATTTTGCTTTTGTCTAAGGAAGAAGATCTCGGTGCTTATCTAGGTTTGTCGTAAATCATCGTAGCGAAACTCCTATAGTAGTGAAGTTATTATATACCAGGTCTCATAAAAATCGTCGATCTCTTTTACACTGCGCGCTTATATTTCTTGACCGCCGCTGAGCAAATGAACTTTGCGCTCATCGCATGTGCTCAATGTATAGTAGTGCAATAGAATCAAGATCAACAAACAAGATTTTTCGTTGCTGGGCCCGACGTTGCAAGTCTGGATTATTTGCGCAAATTTTGGCGTGTCTCTTTTATCCGTAGCGTTCACAAGATAAAAAGCAAAACAGTGTTATACTGCACTTTGTAATGTTACGTAAACAGCGGTCTACGAAGCTCTTATTTTGGTTATTATATGCAACCCTGGCACGATTCTAACATTGACGCAAGCACTGGCTGAGTCTTTTAACGTGTTGCCTTCTATAAGCTGAAGTGGCGAAGGAAGAGCAACACCTCGTGAGCAATTCCGGGACCGAAGATGAATTATATCTTTTATTTCCATATTGAATCATATTAATGTTAAATTGTCGTAAGAAGTTCTTTACGACAACACCAGGAGACTCGTTAATTCCTCTTTTGTGCTCACGTTCACTCCGTAGAGACCATGCGGTAATAAGACGATAGCATCAACTTAGTTCGCTATCTCAGTCTCTATAGAGCCGCTGTATTAATACATTGACGGTATGGGTGAGCGGATCTCGAAAGTGTGCCCGGCGATTGGCTGTGGCGCAATTGTCGTCACCGGCAGGTTTGCCTGTAGCAACCTAGCCATATAATTACATTGCTTAAAAAATACATGTGCGTTGGTACTGTCCAAAGAAATCTGTGGCTGCTACAACAAGACCAACAATTAAGAGCAAGATGTCCCATTATAAAGAAGAGTAAAATGTATAATTGGCTGCAGATTTTCTAGGATATGTAAGAAATCCAAATGGAGTATAGGAGTAGCTTAGACTTTAGGATGGAAGCAGTAGATGGCTAAGCACCATCAGTCAGTTATAGCAAGGCAAGAATCCGTTAGGTCTCTCCATTCGATAGCACCTTTCAATTTGCTTTAGGCACCTTACAAAATTCAGTTGCCTTTTTTGCCTCGCTTGCCACCACAGCCTCGTCCGATATGCGACTTTTTAAGAAGTTTCTTCCGCGACAGTGTTACATGGTAGCACTTGTCGGTCAAGTTTAATTTTAGAGTTTGCAGAAAGAGTGCTCGTGGTCACATAGTGAGGTGCGAGTCATTCTGTGATCATTGATACGAGCCACATATTGGAAAGCACTAGATTACAAAGAGTAGTCTTTTTAGCGCGAACTTTACGTTCAACGCTTGGTTAGTGTAGTTACACGCTAGTGTACTACAAACATCTGGAATTATTTCAGTAGATCTGTGGTTCAGTGCTTTTGCCTTTTGGTCAAGCCCTATTTGCTGCTGAAAAAGCAAGGAAAGCTCCCGAATAATTACTTATTTGGCTTACTTGATTCACATTCGTTGCTACTGAGCTGTTTCGTTTGGCTTCGTTGTATGGGAAAGTGGAAGAATAGTGAGCCCACAAATGCATCTATTTATACCACTGAGACCCTGACAAATCGTAACAAGGGACTCGACAAGTTTCAAAAGAACTTAAGGTAAACAACGATGAAACAGCTAAAGCTTGTACAGCTTATACAATTTTTTTTTCAAATTTGTAAAGATTCGGGTGCCATAAATTTAGTGCACGACATCATTGGAAACCTAAAGCACCGTATTAAGCAAATGCAATAACTTTTAAAAGGTTGATTAGACCACTCTATCCATTTATACAAAAATCGCAGACCGTAAAACAGGATATATTAGTTTCCAGCTTGTTCTTGTTTCCTACTAAGTCCTGGTAGATTATAAGAAGAGCGCTGCACTATAGAGGCCATACGGATGAGCGCCCATTTTAAAGCCGAAGACCTCATCAACAGAGCAGAATGAACGCTCTTGACCACAGTGCAACTTTTCGACCAACGTCGCGCTCGAGTTGGTGAGCGCTGCCTCCGCAAGATACGTCAAGTGCCAATGGCCAAGCGCATTCAACCGCGCAGGCAAATGTAACTTCTTCTCCAGCGACATGACATGATACACTGTTCATGCAGCTACTACTGTTGTATCTCACTCAGCATTAACAACACTATCAAGTCCAGGAGCAAGCCCGAATGCGACTGGCTAATGAGGGCTTCGGGTTTCTCGTGAAAAATCCTCCCAAGGTTTGGCAAAAACATTGAGCTATACATCTTCGCAAACGAACAGTACAGCATCAATAAGCACCACTTGATGACAGCAGAGTCGTACCACTTTTCGCACGTATCTCAAGCAATGCAGACAAGTCCATGCTGATTTTAATATTATGACTTTATTGCCGACTGCGAATGCTCGATCGTGCACAAGACATGGGCACTGTTTTAAGTCCAACTGCACACACGCTGCGATAAAATATTTTTGGTATGCTTTTCGAGAGCGGATATAAATCTAAAGGAAGGAGATACTATTCACGAGTACGTCACTGAGCTTCAGGTCCTAATGTGCAAAACATGCTAGAGATCGATATATTGAAAAAATATATCTCTAAAATAGATTTCGGAAAGACATTGCAAAGAGAATAAAAATAGAGATGCCGAGCACTTTCCAGAAGGCCTCCATTACTCGGGCAAACCGCTTGATCTATCGGCCAAGCAGTCTGAAATGGTGCCTCTTTAATCGGGTCTTCTTGTGAACAAGTCATGACCTAAAAATCAAGGCAGTCCGAAGGAAGAAAGAAGAAAAGGGCTGACTGAGGTGAATCCACAACATGCAACAATTGCGGCGCTGTCCACATACTTCCGCAATGTACCGCTTTTAAACGAGAGGAAGCTAATCATTATATAAAGAGGTGCGCTTTACGCTACCTCAAAGTAGAAGCTCAATATTTCACGATGCACTTCAAGAAAGAACCATCACATTGTTTATCGACGATGGATGCAGTTAAAACCGTCTAATCGAGGTGGAGAGACTTGAGCTCGAAGTGAGGGTGAGATGATTCAAGTCGACCTGAATTACGGCTGCATCCCCAGCAAACCGTGCCCATTATTCTGCAGCCAACCACTTTTCTTTTAACACCGGAAACATTCCAGGTAATGCCTATTCCTGAAAAGAAGATTATTATCATCGTCATTATGTGGCCTATTGAGTAGTATCCCAATATCGACTGGAGTTCGCATCCACACGGAGCACCACGAAGAATTTGAACAAAGCCTGCCAAATCAACGCCTGGCTAGATGGGTTACTGGACAACGCCACTATGACCGTCAAACAAAGACGCAGCTAATTTCATTTTACCAATTTCTGAAGATGTACGTCACGACATAAATAAAGAAGCTGTAGTCATCGTCAATCCTCATGGTTCTGGTAAGGCTGATTGGTTTAAATATTTGGGCCGGGAATCTCTTAAGAACAATTTGGCGTCAAAATAGCCACGCAAGTGTGCGGATAATGTTTTGCACTTATACTCCTAGCGAGACGCTTTGCCGGTATCCGTCAAGCAATGGCTCCAGAGTGTAGGACAACCCAAGAATGGACCAAGGAGATAGCTCAAACAGTCATCATTCGACTGAGTACGTCTGCCTTCTCAGCACTAGCGTTATGTGTCAAGATGACTGTAGGTTGACGTATTCTGCACGACCAACATCAGCTAATCCATTGACAACCTTGGTGGCGATACCGATGCCGCATAAGGAAGACAGCTTCGGCGCCATGTCTTAAAGCAATTTGTTTTCGTGCATGGACCCAATTTATGGCTAATATTAGATCTTAGTACACTGATTGGAAATTTCATTTATCGCTATTCCGACCCCAGATGATCTATTTGAGTGTCTGGTCACTCTGATGGAAATTGAAGCAAGCACTTTAGCTCAATTGGCTTTTAAAAGTCTTTTGAGATTTAATGCATATCTAGTTGGGCGACATCCGCGTTTTCACGCAAAGTAAAGTTGTCGGAAACCACTTCAAACTGTGTAATTTAACGATGTGGAAAATAGCACCTATACGCTTAATTGTCCAAGTATCCACTCTGTGTGGATGGATTTCTTAAGAATAGAAGACTTTGCCGGACAAATAGCGTCCGACTATACCCCAGACAAGGTAACAACCGTTGCAGAGTGTCCTGTTCTCAGAGCAAAGAAAGAGTTGGTGTGCTTCTTAGGCACTACAGTCTATGTCATAAGGTTTTGCAAGGACATTGCAGGATTTCTACGACAGTGTTAAAGGATAACGTCCACGAGAAGCGATCGAGCTATAGAATGGTCAACTATGCTGCTTCACCGAACATAAACGTCACTTCACGTTTCCACCTGCGTTTAATCTTCTCGACTTCTTGAAATCATTTGTCAGCCAAATAAACGCCTCGAGTTTTGCAATTGAAAGAGCGTCGATATAGAAGGAGAGAGAGCTAGAGTATCCTATTGCTCAAACCTGTCAAAATTTGAAACCATCCGAGCTAAACTACTCCCTTCGTGAGCAAGAACTGGTTGTGACCACGCATGCGTTAATAAATATGACGTGTCTCTTCTTAATCAACCATTTACGATCAAAACGGATCACAAGCGTTTCGCAGGAGACTACAAAACACACAGTGGTTTAAAGTATTACGAGCTTGCTAAAAATCCGTCTTTTTTATATAGATTCCTGATAATTATACACCGTGGCTGATGCTTTGTCGCACAACTCGGAATCTAAGCATGAAGTTTCTAGGATAGCTTGGAAAAGCTGCTGGAAGCGGTTAAAAATCGTAAAACTGTGACGACAATCAGATCGGACATGGTCACAGTAGCTCAAACCGCGAAAGCAGTGTATGCGTGGAATAAAGACCTACAGTGGTACTCTAAGAAGCTGAAAAGAGGAAGAGATTTGCCAAAAGTCTCATCGCAGAATGGTGTTATGTATTAATAAAAAAAGGGTTTTATACGAATGCAATTTCCCAAAGTCGAAGATTGAAATTGCGTCATCTGTGAAAACCACGACTCTGTATTGTAAATTTAAGACGTGTTTGGCCGTACGGTAGCAAGCGGATGAACAGACGAAAAGAACTGAAGATATCGTTGATGATTATCGTCAATTAAGCACAGGATGATTAAAATGAATTTCTACATCTGGCTGGGATTGCCTATATTTGACGCTTATACTGCACAATTGAATTGTAGCGGATCTTGGAAACGTTTCCTATACAACTGACGATGTGCCATCGGCTACAGAATTTTACAAGCTGGCAACATAGTGATTTTGGATGGCAAAAAAATCGAATGTCCGTCACAAAGAATTTGCTTCATCAAAAAAACTCGCGCTCGAATAAATTCCTCCAAACCGGAGCGAAAGAAAGCTTTCGCGAGATTCCTATGAGTTAAGATTATAGATGGGATTGAAACCGCATCTAATCTTTCACACTTCACTGATGAAGCCGTTGCACGAGGACCTCAAGCGTCGGCAAAGGGTGGATAAGATCATGTTGGCCGATGCTTCGAGAGAACACTTTTTAAAGTCACTTTTAGTAAAAAGAAAGCCAGCAGTACATTTTTTTGTGGCTTAGTATGGAAGCCACTTAAGAGCTCGTGGAGGATCTGGAGTAGAATAATAATCCCATTGGCCTCTATTAAATAATCCAAAAAGATACAATTTATCTTTTAGCTCAGGCACTTTTTAAGATAGGTCGTGTGGCGTTATTGACGTCACCGGCAGGTTTGCGGCAACGAACTGCTCCAAAGATACGCATGGATTAGTACTATCCACAGCAATTTGTCGCTTCACGGTTTAAGACAAAAATTTAGGTTCATATGACCTACAACCAATCGAAGTAAAAAAACCTTATTGGCTCTAAATGTTTCAGAATGTGTAATTATGCAGATGAGGGAATAATATCGTTACAAATGGTAGTATAAGATGACTGAGAGCCACCAGTTGGGCTGTAGCAAAAATTAAATTAGAAAGATCTCACCGTCTAATACAACTTCGTAATTTGCTTTTGCAACTAATTCTTCATCTTCACCGACTCCGCCCCGTTCGCTGTCCAAATCCCAATTGACAATCGACCTACCAAGAACTTTTCTTCGCAACTATGTTCCATCGGCAGCCTTCTTCGCACCAGCCTCACCTTCAGCTAGACGTCAGCATCGAGCCCTATGCTGCTCTTTTCTGTATGTTTTGTTTGGCGATTCTACCCGGTGACTTCCATTGCACGGCTCTGCTCGCTTTCAGCACTCTTTTAAGAGCTTGGTCCGCAGCGTTTCAATAATTCTTTGACGCTTCATATGTAGCTACCAATCAGTGAAGAAATCACACTTAGGGGTTTTGTGCAAATTCTTGGTATTATTTGCTCACAATGTAGTATTGCAGGACAAAGTGGTGAAATTTTCTATGGAATGCTAGTGGATGCCAGAGGGACTACTTTTCGAAGTGATTGTATAAGTATATTTGACGCATATTACGCTCACGTGCACCTCTCCTATAAGATAATCGACAATGCTTCCACCGTAGCGATATACCTGTACGTGGTGTCGTATTTGGAGTCTCTGACTTGCTGTGTCAATATACCCCTGTGTGCATATTGTTATTAGCTGTGTCGAAACTAACTACATACCCAATTGGCTTTATTATGTAGGCTTTAAGAGCGATAGAGCTTCTTCATTCAACGCATGCTGCTCTGTCACTGATGCAAAAAGCATCACGCCAACGTCCCCATTGCAAGTACCGATCCCATCAAAGATCGGCATTTACCACTCGCCTAAGGACAGACAATCATTGTAGACTGCCTTTTTCCACCGTACCTGTCTCCCCAGTAACTCGTTATGGGGCGACTATATATCAAAATTTCATTGGATGGAAGCATTGAAAAAGATATAAGTGAATAGTATTGAACCTCCGATTGTGCTATATTAGGTAAAAGGACAGAATAGAAAACAAAAAACTTTACACTATACAAAGCTTTAATACTTACCATTGTCCGTTGTATTTTTTCAAATAGCATTAAAGCTCGACACTTTCGGCCTCCTACTTGCAATCATAGAGCTTTGCGGTTGGTTATTAAGCTAGAATACTTTGAGATGTGCGAGCAGCATGGAATCGCCCCACACCTATTTCACGCTGTAGTAAACAAATACGGCATGTAACTCGATTTGTCGACAAAGCGCCAGCATGTTCAAAAACGCTATTGAGCAAATGATGACCCTTATCCTTTCAAGTGTTGTATCCACCAGCTCAACGCGCTGTTTCGCTTACTCGGGTTCTATTTGGCCGTGCGTTAATTCTCACCTGCTTGACATAATCGGGCTCCGGCAAAATATATTTTCGTGTGCTTTATTTGGGATAAATAATTTATTCTGAGAAAGTTTTTCTAAGCTCGGTCTTCGAACGAAGCTCGGGCGGCAAGCGGGAAAATTTAGGCGAATGAGGAATTTAATTTGCTTAAAGTAACTTTGATATGTAAAATCGAATGGACAGCTCTTACGGACTTGTCTTGCTACAGTCTTATTGGTGGCTCTCAACCCTCTACTGCTACTATATTTAAAGCTATCATTCTCTTTTAATCCATACGCATCCTAGATTAATTCCAACGAGTACGGTCTCTGGTCTCCCAAGGATTATAGTACACATTCTTACAAAAAGCATGTATGCACAGAAATTTTGGGTACTATGGCGTAATGTTCATTGCCGGCAAACCTACCGGTGACGACAGTTACTTCACAGGAATTTTCTTCAATAAGACGCTTCATTTAAGCGATAGGGCTCATCTATTTGGGTTCACAATAGAGGTAGATGAATCCGATATTTTGCTTTCAATTCTTTACGGGCTCCCAAGTGGCTTTCTTGTTAGTTTCATCAAGACAGAAAACTTTGTGCTGTATGTTTACCTTAAGCACACGATGCCTATTAACGGCTTCAACGAGTTGTTCGTTGGAGCAATCGGCTAACTTGACCCTGTTCATCTCTTGCCGACGCTTGGGGAACTTGTGATACGGCTTCATCAGTGAAATGTGGAACACTAAGTGCAGCTTTAATCCCTTTGATAGGAATCTAGCAAGTTTTCTTCACGACCGGGAAGGCGTCAATATGTACTTGTGCGAGTATCTTGGACTGAGTAAAACCTTTGTGACACATACCCAAATTCTTGCCGTCGAAAAGCACCATGTCGCCAGACTGAGAATCTTTACAGGTCTATTCTTGTCGTATTAATGCTTCAAGAGCTCTTGTGATTTGCTCATCGTGTCCTTTGCAACCACGATTAGATTCTATTGAGGTAGTAAGGATCCATGAATTATTATTTCAAATTGTAAAATTTTGGATCCGATGCCACATTATCCGGCGTGGAGAACTATCTTAGATCCGCATCGATCGATAACATTCTTATTATAGACTTGCTAAGCCAAATGCATATAGTCATCTCAACCATTCTGTGCTGGCTTGACGACACGTTGTATGTAATTTCCAATGAAACGGTCAAATCTAACTATTTGTTCATCCGTTAGTAGCCCAAATGCCGAAACCAAACTGTGTTGCGTTCCCGCAGTAGACACGATTGCTTGTCAAAACTAAGATGTGAACTTGGCGCCTCGGTTGGACACAATAAACTTTAGTGTGCCGTAGATCTTCAATGTTTCTTCATGAAGACCTCTGCGATTAATGCAGTAATGACTGTTGTCTTCGTCGCGATGAGCATAGCCCTTTTTGCCAACCGATCAATAATCACCATGACGGCATTGAAACGCCTTTTCGTCTTCAGCAAATACGCGATGAAGTCCATTGAAATGTCGACCCATCTGCCTCTCGAAACATCCTCAATTTGGTGGTTTAGTCTGCCTAGCCTTGTTGCGCTGACGTATTCCGCAAGCGTTGATATAGCGCTGGATGTACTTCGTCATTTTTGGCTAGTAGTACTTTTGACATTTGGAGAATCGGGCCTTGCAAAATCCTGAGTGGCCTGTTGATACTGCATCGTAGAACTCACAGGTGTCGCGATTTTGAAATTTTCGTCGTCGGGAATATACAGTCGCGAAGTCCCATTTTGCAAGGAGAACTTCAACACATCGTCTTCTTTCTTCAGCTCCTTGATGATATACTGTAGGTCTCTATTTCTCGCGTTCATTGTCTGTGCTATTATAATTTTCATTCGTCTTGATTGTCTTCTGCTATTACTGGTAGCCGAGTTTAACTTTATTAGCAAGAGCAGTTTGCGATCATGCATACGCTAAAAGTATACTTCTCAATCGGCCATTTATGGTCGAAACGGATCACAAAAATATTGAGATGATCCTGACACAGAATCCTGCGTCTACAATTTCAAATCCTGCTGAAATTAGCTTTTGAATACTCGGCGACACTGACACCGCAGCTGATACATTACCACGCAAAACAGAATTTGAAAGCAAAACTGCCCATTTTGGCTTACAAGAGCTACTAAAAGCGGCTATCGTGGTTACTATCATGACGAACAAGATTACAATTGCTCAACCCGCAAAAGACAATGTATGCGTGGAATAGAGACCTACCCTGAATCATGAAGAAGCTGAAAAAAGGAGATGATGTGCCAAAGTTGTCATTGCGAGAAGGTGTTTTGTATTACCAAACAGGAAAGGATGGGCTCGTTTGTGGAAGTTACGATTGTTAATCGGCAGGCCACCTAGGATTTTTCAAAACCTTTCTGGCCGTACATCAAAGAAACAAGTAGCCAAAAATGACGAAGTACATCCAGCGCTATGTTGGCTTTTGCGAATGTGTCAGCGGAACAAGGCTAGGCGGATTAAATCGCCATGATTATTTCAGTCCTTAACTGTTTTAGAGACAAATGGATCGATATTTTAATGATTTTCATAGTGTTTTTACCGAAGACAAAATTAGATTTACTGCCAGCAAGGTAATTGCTAATCGCTTGGCAAAAAGGGCCATATTTATCGCTACGAAGACAACGGACTATACTGCAGAAATCGCAAAAGTCTTCATAAAAAACTTATGAAGAATGAAGGCGTATTAAAGATTGATGTGTCCGAGCGAGACTCCAAGTCCAAGATCTTAGTAATAACAAGTAGTCGTGTCTGCTGAGGGAACGCAATACATTTCGACTTCGGCTTTTTGGTCACGAATGGATGGACAAATGGAATAAAATGACCGTTCAATTGGGGATAACCTAAAGGTGTCATCAACCCAGGATGGTTTTGCATTGGCTGATATAGCCTATAATCGATGCGTAGACTTTACAATCGGAATGTCACTGTTCAAAGTAGATCGAGGATATGTTTCTTTTATGCCGGATGATGTGGCATCAGTTCTCGAATGTCAAAAGATTTAAAAAACAGCACACGAATTTTTATAGCGTCAAGAAACATTACTCATCGTCGCACAGGATCGGATGAGCGAAGCACAATTCCGGAGGCTTCGCGCAAATACTTCAGCATCTTGGTACTAACTGCCTTCGTCAGCGTATCTGCAAGCTGACTCTTCGTGTAGATATAATTGATCTTCAACAGTCCTTTTTGCACGTTCTCACGAATAAAGTGGTGCTTGAAGTTCACATGCTTCGTTCTAGCATGGTATCCGGCGTTATTGGCCAACGCAACAGCACCTTGGTTGTCTTCCCAAACCTGTGTTCCTTCAACTTGTTCGCGACCCATGTCTATTAGCATTGCCCGTATCCAAAGAACTTCTTGTAGGCATAAACTGAGAGCCATATCTTAAGCTTGCGCTGAGCTCAGCGTAACACTCCGCTGGTACTTCAGCTCGAATACCTCCGATGTGCTCGCAATCATGACCATAGTTCCCGAGACCGAGTGTCTGTCATCCGTGTTGCTACCCAATCTGTATCCGAGTACGCTTCAACCGCAACGCTTCCAGTTCCTCGGTAGACGATAGCAATCTGACGCGTAGTCTTCAGATACCGTACTTCTCGAAATGCTGCACTCCAGTGTTGTAGTTCCGTGTACTCCAGAAAACGTGATAGCTGTGTAGCCACGTACGCAATATCAGGCCGAGTACATGTCGTTTTTTACAGCAATCATCCAATCAAAGAGCGAGAGGGCTTTGACCGCATTGTCGACCGTCCTTCTTCCGTTGTTGATGACTGCTTTGACGACAACTTCAATCCTGATACGCATGATTTATCAACGCTCTTGGCATCTTGTTGACCGAATCGCTTGACCACGTCGTCGATGTAGCGAGTCTATTTGATCATTAATGTCCCAGCTGACCTGTCGTGGTTAATTTCCATACCCAAAATGAATTCCGCCTTACGCGGCTCCTTCATCTTGAAAGCATTCTTGAGTACTTCCTTTACGTGGTTTATTTCTTTGCTGGTTCTTGCTGCGATAATCATGTCATCCACATATAGTCCAACGTAGGCAAAAGCTTTTATAGTGCTCTTGACATAAACACACTGATCTGCCCCGCAACTCTTGAAGCCATTCCTGACGAAGACACGATGTAATGTCTTGTTTCAGGCACTTGCTACTTGCTTCAGTCCGTAAATAGCCTTGTTTAGTTGGCATATGTATCCTTGAGAACTGTCCACATCAAGCGGAACTTCCATAAAGACGTCGTTCGTCAAGACGCTTTTGAGAAAAGCCGTATCGACGTCCAGCCGTTCCATTTGATAGTCGCAATCAGCACATACTGCGAGAATTATTCGCATCGAAATCATGTTGGCAACCGCGAAATAAGTCTCGAAAAAGTCGACGCCATACTTCTGCTTGAAACATTTTGCGACCAGTCGTGCCTTTTTTCGCATGATTGCGCCATTCTGATCACGCTTTTTGGCAAATGAACATCGTGATCCAATTGTGCGTCCAATGTTTTCTCGTGGCTTCAATGGCCACGTTCGATTCTCTCATGGAAGCAAAGCTCAGCATCCATTGCTTCACGCCATTTCATTTTTTTGCATCGTCGCTTGCCATTGCTTGAGCATAAGTAGTCGGTGAGTCCGTATCGTCGTCAATACTCACAGCGTAGGCAAGAATGGCTTCCGTAATTAATCCATCTTCGTCAATCCTAGCACGCCTCGGAGTCGGTGGGCCCTCACTGTCTTCTGTCGACTCTCCACCATCGGAGCCGTTCCTTAGCATTAGCACCGGCTCACGTCTTATTCGTGTTCGCTCCACTTTATGTGGAAACACCAAACGATCTTCTTGTTGCACATGGGACGGTCGATGTTACTCCGTTAGCTCAAGTCTGTTTGCACAGGACTCTCAGAAAGCATTAGCCGCTGTACAACGGCGCTTGGCGTACGATCCATATCATCCATTTCGATATCCGCGACTGGCTCTTCGACTGCTCCCATGGGATCGTCCGGAACTGGCTGTCGATCCACTTGATGCTGAGCCTTGACTTTGACATCATCGTTTATTGTTTGAACAATTCGTTTCGGCTTGAGCTCTTGCGTGTCGTAAATGCCGCCCGCCTCACGCTCATACAACTTTACAGAGCGGATCACTTCGATCTTGGCATTCTCCAAGAGTCAAACACACGAAAGCCCTCGACATTTTCTGCGTAGCCGAGAAACATACACTTAAAGCTCTTGGATTCCATTTTGGCCCGTTTCATATCGTCAGTATGAGCGTAGCATTGCAATCCAAATACGTGCAGGTGATCCATTTGAGGCTTCGTCTTGGAAGCTAACTCGTGCGGCGTGATGTCAGGATAGATCGTATTGCTGGAGCGATTAATTGAATAGACCGCTGTCTTTTTCACTTCCGCCCACCATTCCGTCGAAATGCTCTTGTTGTGTAACATGCTGCGGGCTTTCTCCATGATAGTCCTGTTCACACGCTCCGCCACTCCGTTCTGCTGAGGGGTGTATTGAACGGAGTACTGGTGTACAATGCCGTTCTCTTGACATATTCCAGCTATTATCTTGTTTACAAACTCGGTTCCGTTGTTGGATCGCAAACATCTCAGTCATGCACCCCACAGGTTTTCGTATAACGTCAGAAAATCCTGGAGATTGCCAGCCACTTCACTCTTGGTCTTGATCAGAAAAAGAACAACATATTATTAAAAACATCCACAATTGTGAGAACGTACTTGACACCACCCTTCGAGGAATTGCTCATTGGCCCCATGACATCTGTGTGAACACTCTCTAACCCACGTGTCGTCTTTGTCATCGAACGAGACGGTAACACCGTGACTGTTTGCTTGCCCTTCAAGCACTCGGCACACAATGTTTCCACACTTTGCTTGATAATTGGAATACCATTGGTTATTCGCTGTGTCCTGATCAGCGCATCCTTGCTGGGGTGCCCCATGCGGTCATGCTAAAGCTCGCACTGATTGTCAGCCCCGTAATAGTCAACGAGACATGCTTCTTCTTGCTCAGAGTCAACCAAATACGACTTCTTAACTTTTGTGACCGACGCAATTGCTTAGTTGTTGTTCCAGATGACGCATGACGAACACGAAACTCCACACTGAAACCACGCTCTGCCAGCTTGCTAACTGACAGCAACCTTCTGTCGAGACCTTCTGTCGAGTCCGGCAATGTGCAGAACTTCAACCATGCGAATGCCCATTTCATTCAGACCAGTCAGTTTCATCGTGCCGGCTCTTTTGACGAGCAACTTCTTCCCGTCTGCAATCGTAACTTCGATGTTAGCTTCTTGGCCCTTGTAATCAAACAAGTCCTTCCTGTGAGGCGTCATGTGGGAAGTTGCTCCACTGTCAATTAGCCATCCTGATGACTTCCCTTCACTAACAGCAAATACTGTGTCGTCGCTGTTGAATCTTTTACTGGCCAGGCAGTTCTGCTTCATGTGTCCAAACTGGTCACAGTTGAAGCACTTGCCCTTAAATCTGCCGTTATTGCGTGGAGGACGACCTTTTCGTCCATTGTCCCGTCCATTGAATCTTCTAGCATTTCCTTTTACACGAAACGCTTTCTCCGTAGCTTTTATCCTCTGCAGCTTCTCTGATTCTTTGAGAGCTTCTCCTTGACTTCAATCAGCGAAATATCAATCGAATTTTCCACAATCGACGAAATTAAGTCATACTCCGAAGGTAGACTGCTGAGAAGTACCACCTGCTGGCGTGAATCATCAATTTGTTCTCCCGTAGTCTGTAGTCCCACTACTTGCTCGTCAAAAGAGTCCAGATGCTCTGTCATGCTTGTTCCACTTTCCATCTTGAACTCGTGTAGTCGACGAGTCATCACCACACGATTGTGAAGAGTCGAGCGATTGAAAAAATCGCGGAGGGTTCCCCACGCCTCCATTGCGCGCGTAGCCGACCGAATCTTTGTCTAGTGCTGGATCTCAACGCCTTGAGCAATGATGCCTAGCGCCTTGGCATCATTTACCAGCCACGTCTCCGTGACGTCCTTCTCTTCCTTGACTGCCATGATGTGTCCCAGGAGACCCTTTCGCGCCAGGGTCATCCTCATGTTGAACTCCCACTGGTATTAATTACCACTTCCAAGGAGGACTTCGGTGCGCTTGTTCATAGTGGGCGAGGACGTTGCTTGAGGAGGAAGGCTTGTTGCGGCTGTTAACCTGTTGAGTAGAAAGTATAAACCGAAGTGAATATTTTTATCTAGACCAATGAGCGGCTACCGTATGTAATTACGTACTTGTAAGTACGGCGGCGCCATCCGCCTGGTCAACATGCATTCAGCGGTGATATCTTAACAACACACGCTAGGAATGACGCTGCCTCGTGTGACACAGTTTTGAGACGCGAGGACTCAATTTTGCACAAATTCCCGTCATATATTCGCGATGCAAATATATGGAATACCCGACTCCGACGCACTTTAACATGCCAATTTCGCTTTTCTTCTACCTATCTCATATATGTAGGGTAGCTATTACGATCTGTAGCAATAACCATATCAACTTATAATCAAGAAACATCAATGGACCCACTACCCATTTCAAGCGGACTGATGAACAAAAATTACGCTAGGATATGGCATATATCCACGTGGTAATCGATATATTACACACTACTTACAACTCGTTTAACATTTACATTAATATGATAGTTAATCCAATGGCGTGACAGAGGTGTCGTTTTCACACAAATAGAAAAAGCCCATGCCTTTGATTAAACATTTGTGAAAGGTTACTCAGCCCCGAATTCGAACGAACCCGGCCTCCACACGTACATCCAATGAGAGTATTTGTAAATAAAAAGGGCTAAGTCCAGCAAACTCATTTGCCTAGAGCCCAAAATACGTTTGCTGTATGATGGTCCCGTCAAGCGACCGCAGTTCCCTACACCCCAAATAATGATTACAAGTATTGAAAGTTCAACGGCCAATGTCTCACTCGTGTTTTGCCGCCACAACAAGAACTGCAAACTTTTGGAAGCTCCATACTGACTATTTACACGAGGAAGTTATTGGGTACATACTAGCTCTGTGACGTAAAAGCCAACTATTTCGTTGTCGGCTTTATCTCTGCATAGCTAAATCGCTCTAACTTTTTGCACGTTTAAATCGGATAATTTCGAGTCATAAAGGAATTCCTTATGCGCACAATGAGCCTTATTCGATCTTTCGTTTCCGGCTAAAGATACCTTTTCGATAGCATCTTGAAATATTATTACTCGTTCTGCAAGTTTTTTTCGTAATTGCTCCCCAATTCGAAAGCCACCTCTGGTTCTCATGTCCAGCGGCCACCGCAAACTATTATCGTCGCTGGTGTTATCTGTTTAGCCACAGCACAGAAGTCTCGAGACTGCTAATAGCTAAAAGGGGAATTTCATTGGTCGATGACAATTCGTCGCTAATTTGCTGAGGATTGGCGACTTTACCTCAAATATGTAAGATGTTTTCCATTTTGCATTACCAGCTAAAACATTATACGCAGACAAGTTTTATATGACTAAAGAGAATACGACGACGTCTAAATCGTATTGAAGCCACTATGGTCACCCGCTTACAATAGGCACTCAGAAAAGTGCAAAAGGATGTCCAGGTTGTTACAAGTAAATTCTTGTCTTATGGGTGTCCAGAGATTGGCTCGTTGGCAGGGGGCATCGGAGATGCGAGGGGTGGATTACCCTTTTGCAAAGGTTGGTTGGGAATTGGACCGTTGGGAGGTGGCATCGAAGATCCAAAGGGCGAACTACCACCCTGGAAAGGGTTTTGAGAAATTGGACCATTTGGAGGCAGCATTGGAGGTCCAAAAGGCGGATTTCCATTGAGCAATACGAATCCAGTGATCATACCGATGGCAGGCGGCATCGGAGCTCCGAAAGGCGTGTTACCAGCCATAAAAGGCAATCCGGGGAGCGGACCGTTCGCAGGTGGCATCAGACCACCAAAGGGTGGTTTTCCATCCATGAAAGGAGCCCCGGGAAGCGGACCATTGGCAGGCGGCATCAGACCTCCGAGAGGCGGATTACCAACCGGCATCTGACCTTCATGGGGCGAATTACAACCCACGAAAGGTTGATTGTTGTCTGGACCATTGCCAGGCGGCATCTGACCTTCGTGGGGTGGTTTACCACCCACAAATGGTTGATCGTTGGTCGGATGGTTGGCAGGCGGCATTGGAGATCCAAGGGGCGGGTTGCCCTTCAGGAAAGAGTTTCCGGGGAATAGATCGTTGGTAGGAGGCTTCTGAGCTCCAAAAGGCGGAATACGACTTTGTGTGTTAGGTCCCGACCTCGGGGGTCCAGCAACCGAACTGCCGTCGATCGGACTGTTACCATCGTTCTCGTTTTGCTGGATATCTTCATTCAGCGTAGGTTGCTCAACCGGACCACGTAGGCCGCTACCGGCACCCAAATTACGGTTTGCAACTTTTGCTTCGTTGGTGCTCTCGGTCGTCCATCCCCAAGAGGCGTCTGTGGGCGACAACGTCGAAGCGGCAATCGCTGTAGCAAGTGCAGCGTGCGCGACGATGCGGAAAATATGCTCTTTTGAAGAAGGCTAGTTGGTAGTATTGAAAGCAGGGTCCCGAGCAAAGTTGTTTGCTTGGCTTCGCAAATTGCTGGATGAGTGAATGAGTGCATGGTCTTGGGGCACACTATTTCTTATCATGTCGACCAAATCTTGAGATCGTCTCACTCGAGCTCGTCACCAGGATGTGTACGGAACAGATATTTAAGGGTGCTTCTTCAATTTGAGGTCTAAGATACTTGAAATCGATTGTCAGCCGCCAAGAGTAGTATGGGCAGCAAGTCACCTCGTTATAAACGCTCAGATATTTGCGTATCGGACTGGCCTGTTTCCGCTGAAGAAGTTTCGGAGGAGCGCATTTACTTCAAACAAGCTCGGGATATAGCGTAAAGTCTCGGTATGGAAGTGCAGATTTTGTGTGCAACAAGGTAGCAAGCAGCATCTTCTGAGTAAAGACGCATCCAAAGACGCTTTTTCTTTCGCAGAAGTGTCCAACACGGAATCTTGCGGCGAAGATAATGAGAAGATAGTATAAATTGCGCGAGAGTCTGAATGTTTGCAGCTGTGCAACCTAATATCTCTCCTGATAAGTAAATACATAAAACCTCGTTGCGCATCCGAGGTTTCCTTTCATTTCTACTACAACCCAAACACTAATGATGCTCTTTTCGACTCGAAGCTAGGTACGACGCTGCACAGTTTGAGTCGCGAGGATCTAGTTTTGCACAAATTGCCGTCATATATTTGCGATGCACACATATGGAATAATCGACTCTGACGCACTTTAAGATGCCAATTTCGCTCTCCTGCTACCCATCTCATATATGTAGGATAGCAATTACGATCAGTAGAAAAGAGCTTTTAATTGGGGATTATCAACGGACCCATTACCCATTTTAAGCGGACTGATCCACCAAAATTACACTATGGTATGGCCTACATCCATGTGGAATTCAAAACGTAAAACAATAGTTTGGGAATCGCGGTCGCTTGACGGTAGCAACATAGTCATAGAATGAGTTTGCGGTACTAAGCCCTTTTCACGTTCAAATGTCCTCAATGTTTCTACGTGTGTTGCCGGTTTCAATCGAATTCGAGCCGAGTAATCTTCCACAAGTGTTGATCCAACGGTAAAGCCATTTGCATGAAAAGGACACCTTTCTCACGTCATTGATGGACAGGGAAAACCGTCATATATGTAACGACCTTTAATTGGGTGTCCCACAGTATGTGTCAACTTGACATACAAGAGTATTAGTCACATTCTAGAACATCGAGACAGAAGAACATGTGGCAACGAGTAAGTTAGAGCAGAAAGTTTGCTTTGTTCATATGAAGTTAGTTTCCATTTTGCACAGCGACGATCAAATTGTGAAAATATAAAGGTAAATTTTAAACCTGTTGTAACTAGTGTTTTACGTATTGATCACCACAAGGATATAGGCCATATCATTGTGTAGATTCAGTGCATCGGTCAAGTATTTTTTTTCATTTCACTTGAATTGGGCAATGAGTCTATTGATAATCACTATTTACAAGTTGGTCGGTCTAGTTGTTGGTACAG
>RCHQ01000089.1:0-199629 GCA_003676415.1 Plasmopara muralis | reverse complement strand
ATTGGCACTTGCCGCATCTTGCGGAGTTGGCGCTCGTGATCTTGAGCGAGACGTTGGCCGTAAAGTTTGTTACTGTCAGGAGCACTTTTTTGGCTCTGTTGACGAGGTCTTGGGCTTGGAGATGGGCGCTTAGGCGTACGGCCTCTTTGTTGGACCATACTTTCTGGACTTCTCAGCGCTCTTTGTAAAATCTACGAAATCTTAGTTAGCCTCAAGAATAAAAACAAAACTGCTTAAATTTGGTTTTACAGTTTACTTTTTTTCTGTACAAATGGATAGAGAGGTCGAATGAACCTTTTCGAAGCTCTTGGGTTCGCTAATTACGGCGTTTTAGGCCTTAAGTAAAGTCGTGCACCAAATTCATGGCATCTGAGTCCTTACAATCCGGGATTTTGTTTCGAATAAGCTGTAAAAGCTTCGGTTGTTTTACCGTTGATAACCACAAGGCTTTTCGCAGCTTGCCGAAATCCTTGTTTCGACTTGTTAGGTGCTCAGTGGTATTGATGAACAGGTTTGTGGGCTTTCGAGTCTTACGTTCTCCCATACAACGAAGCCAAACGAAACAGCTCATAAGTATTAAATGCAGATCAAGCAAAGTCAAGTGGGTAACTTATCTGGAGGTTATCGTTCGTATTTCTTGAAGCGGGTAAAGATTCACCAAAAAGCAAAAACGCAAGACCACAGATCAAATGAAGGAGTTCCACTTGTATGTACCTCACTAGCGTGCAACCACACTATCCAACCACTGAACGTTAAGTTCGTGCTGTAAGACAATCTAGTACTTCCCACTATGCGGCTCGTATCAATAAACACAGGATGACTCGAATCTATGTTATGGGACTGGTGTTGTCATTTTACAATCGTTTAATGACCAGTTCCAACTAAAAAATTAAATGCAGATGCTGGAAGCTGTTTAATGTAGCCACTGTAAGACTTCAAGTTGTCCATTTTGAAATGCAGATTCGACTGTTCGGGTATTAAAACTGTGTCACTGACACTATGCAAGCACTTTGCTGTAACGAGATGATTATTTGTAGCCGCACATGTCATACAGCGATCTTGTTTTGAAGGTCTTCATCGCCTCTTCTATCCAGCTAGATGTACGCCACTTGAAATTGCGCTCGCACAGCCATTTGTAATATCATGATACCCTATTGACGAAGCAATGTCAGGCACACTATCAATGGTTGTTTTTTTGGATGTCCCACGGTCTCTTATGGAAGTGGGATTTCATTTATGCACATACAACTGATAACTTCGCACACAAACAATCGGGTACCATGCATCGAGTCGACACTAGCAACCGTCTCTTGCGTAAACTTCCCACTAACTGTCGTCCAGAAACAGACCCCATACCGGTCCGTGTTTTTAAATCAGAGCCGGGATCCTGTGTTGAGCTGGAATTTTCTTTTTGCTCTTTGCTCTTGTCAACATGTCTCTTTTACTACTCGCAGGAGCCTTTTTTTCGGATGCATCACGTGCTCAAGAGCAATGTAAAATAATGACTTCTTCTCCTCCCCTTCTCCCTTACGTGGTACTAGTACTTCTCTTTGGCTACGGTCTTTCTGTGACCATTTCTTTCTTTGAAAGAAGAAAAACTTCGACTCGAATTGAGACAAATCACGACCATATTTCATTTTGACTTTTATCCGTGTCGTAACCGAGTCGTTCTAAGTGAATAGTAAATAATCGTAGCTTATTGTGTACCATTTGAAGGAAAGATACTGGGCAGACAACTTTGTCCCTGATTACGACAAAAGCCATGTCGTTGTGGTATCTTTTGGCGGGAATTTAATTACTGTTTTTGAAGATTTTATGATTGCAGATCCTTTTTCGCTCAATTGACTCTCTAGCACCAATTGAGAACATTAGCATTGAACTCCAGTCCTTTGATACTCGTGAAATACTTTTTTGCCATCTTTTTGTACCTAGAACCAAATATTAATTCGATGCCAACGCAACCACATCATTTGTCAAGTGTTGTTGTGATCGTCGAGCTTTTCTTTACATCTGACTCAAATTTTACGACAAAATTGCTCTGGAGATACTTCTATTGTCGTAGCTGATACTTTAAACATTTTTGAAGTATATTTGCAAGGGAGCAGTGTTTGTTAGCGCGGTCCAAGGCACGGATCGCGAGGCGTTAGTTCAGTGGCGCTCTTTAAACACTTTCGCTTTTTTTTCACGTTGAAAACAAGAATAAACTCGATGCCAATGCATTTACAACATTTGCGGCTAAGTGTTGTTGTGAATGACAAACATTTTTATCTGAAACCAAATTTAATGACGAATTTGCTCTTGTGAAAAGTTTAAAGCTGTAGCTGATTCTTCCGACATTGCCTCAATTTCATTTGCAAAAAAGCAGTGGTTTTAAGCGAACGGACGTTTACTCTTCAAAAGATGTGGCTAAATGAAAGGCTTATTATAGTAAGAATTTAGATATTTATGTTTTTTCAATCAAATATGAAATGGCGTACACGGTGATTTCGTCGAAGTTGATTTGCATCGGAGCGCTCTGTCGAATCGGTCTTGCGCCGTTTCTATCACAAAGAATGGATAGCTTTGCGCTCTTGTAGAACAAATAGCAATATAGTATGATCGTAAGGCTCTTATATAGTAAAACGACATAACGTGATGTTGAATTATTGTTTACATCATTGCCGTCTCGAGGTGTTGGCATTAAATGTAGCATATGTCGCCTCAATGGCCTTTCTACTGATCACATATGATTTGATAATAGCCCCGACTCGTATGTTAAGGTCGTTCAAAGCTATTCGGTCTTTAAATAGGGCTGCTTAGTATCTTAGAAAAGGCGGATTAACGACGCGACTTTTATTACAGACAATCAAAGACAAGATTCATGACAATATGCAGATCGACAAGAGCTGTTGAGACCACGCCAGGCGGAAGAGCTGCATTTCATGGGATCGACAAAATTCGACGCATGTCGAGGGAAATGTTGACGGCCGATTGAGCTGTGGTGCGTCGTCGAAACGTACCACTTGCAGTTGGCGCTGGTAAAGTGCCACGGATCGCAATGTCATATAGTGCGTATCACGTTTAATTACCTTGAGAGCTGATTTTCAAAAGCAGAATATACTGGATCCCAGTGTAATTGCACCACCAGTTGGCAGCTTCCACCAAACTCGCCCACGTCTGAAATCTTCCAACAACCACTGCTAACGTCACCCAATCAGCAATGGTGCGAGGTGCTGGTGCTGGTGTTCGATTGGGTGTCGTCCCCATTGGACCATACATCGCATCCGCCTCCTTCTTTTGATTTCCACTTCTTCTCGCCGTCATCGCGCCACCACTCGCAATCTCGCGTCCATTTTCCGATGCAGCCAAAAACTCAGACTCGAAATTTCTCACTCACACTCATGCACTTTCGTTGGAAGGTCGACAATCGCGATACGCCCATCATAAAGGGCAAATAACCGAACCCCAATTCGTAGTCCTTCGCCATCTCCAACGTAATCATTAAATGCATCAACAGAAACTCCCTCACACACAACGTACGGATCGATTTTTGTGGTCTTTATCGAAATAAGTCGCAACCTTTTCAAGCTTTAGCCGTTTCATTGCACCACAGATATCACGGGCGGTCTTCGGAGTCGTCATATCTGCTACAACAGTCGATGTAGTCGTACTACGCCATATATTGCGCTGGAAGAACAATTCGAATCTCTGTCGCATAATGCGCTCATTTTTTTTCTGGGAAAGGAAAGAAGGGGAGAAAACTTAGAAAAGGCATTAAAAAAAGGATGTAGTGAAAATGACATCATAGCCTAGCGCATTTACTATACCGACATATGTCCCACAAGAGCGCAGAGCTATCCAACCTTTGTGATAAGGTCCAAACAACGCATGACGGATTTGAACTTGACTTAATGCTCAAATGCATGCTAAATTTGACAAAATTTGCGTTAACGCCAATTAAGATCAAACATTTTATGTGACGTCACTGTAGTTTTGTCGGTAACTAAAAAACCAGAATACGCATGCATTAGTGCTGTCCATAGGTATAGGCGGTTATACAGTTTCCGACAAAAAGATGCCCATAATCAATTAAAACCAAGAGACCTTTTTGGCAAAAGATATCTGAGATGTATAAATTGCCTAATGGAAGAAAGAAGAATGATGGCTATTTAAATGGTAGTAATAGATGGCTGAGAACCACCAAATAGGCTGCAGCAAGAAAATACGTCGTAAGAGCTCTTCATCTTATATTACTTCTCAATTTGCTTTACGCAACAGCACTCCTCCTCGTCTACGACTTCACCGCACCCGCGTCTCAGCCTCGTCCGACGGCCGACCTCAATCAGCTTTCTTCGCGACTGTGTTACATGGTAGCACTTGTTGGCCCAGTTCATGAGTTCAAGGCAAGGGTGCTCATAGTCACATTGTGGAGTACCTCGGCAAGCTCTTATCTCGCTACAAACAATAGATTTTGTAAAGTCGTTTATTAGCGAGCAATATGGAGATTGTTAAATGGGTGCGCTTACATTATTGGAATAATTTTTAGCTTACGCACAGCTTAAAATGGCCATTTAAAATTGCTTAACGAACTCACGAATATCAGCGTGGAGGTTGAACAATATTTGCTACGGAGCTTGCAGCTCCACCAGTCACTTTGATGTGGTCCTACATGGGTGCAAAAGAGAAAGCCTTGAGTTGCAGCGCTCATTGAACTATAGCAATGGAAAGCTCTTACACAGTATCTTGAGTCAAGTCAGCAATAGATCAGATGCTAAACTGAAGCCAACTTTCCATAAGTTCCTCAGAAAAACTGCCTATCTGGACTTGAGCTGTGTACAGCAGTCCTGATAAGAAACGCTGTCGGTCTAGGTGACGTGAAGTTGTTGCAGTGACCTTATTGCATTTTTGAACGTGGCTCTGTATAGATTTGATGTGTGAAGCCGGTCAAAATGCTATGATACGCTCAATGGCTTTTTCATCGCAACTACACGATATTTTTTTCAATAATGTTTACAGAAGCTGGGAGGACGGAAAATGTGACCGCTCTTGAGTTGGTTCGTAAAGTATGGACAGCCTCTTGAATTTAAGACTGCAAAGAACCTGACACTCAAATGTTCCATAATCGAGATATCGTCGTCGAAATCAGAGTTTTTCAGAGTGCAATTTGTGCTTGAGACGTGTTGAGTAGAAAGTAAAAACCGAAGTGAATACATTAATCTAGACCAATGGACAGCTGCCATTATGTAACTACTTACTGTGACGTACTGTGACGCCATCCGCCTGTTCAACATGCATTCAGCGGTGTAATTTTAACAAGACGATTAATATTAAAAAAAATCTGGTGGGGTCTTAGACATACGCACTCGGGGAATAAATATCACAGCAAATCATTAATGATGTTCGAACAGTGTAGTTGGTGCATTTGTTATTGGAGATTTGTGTTTAATTGAACGAATTAGTTTCAACCTGCACGACTTAATAACGCATAGTCTTTGATACGCGCACACGGGCGATTTTTGCGTCATTTTTCTCTTTTCTAAACTATTTTTTTATAACGCTCGTCATAGTTTTTTCTCTTGTCTTTTCCAATCAGAAATGATTGTTGAAGTTCACCCTATTCTTGCAAACATAGCTTTTAACTTAGCAGCATATGTCGGGATGGGGAGTGTCGGATCGACAAGACATCGAAATATACATCAGTCGCTAGAATAAAAGGATCAACTCATTCCTATTAATAGTTTCTTCTGCGTTTGTAAAATCTCTTCAAACACATTGTCAATATGCTTGTACTCTTTTTTCGAGTGATGCAACAAGTCTTTGCAATGAATAGCAGGTGGAAGGTGAATCAAAGTATGAGCAACTTTGACAAAACTTGCACAATGCCATTTGATTTTTTCAGCAAATTCTCGGATTTAAAACTTTCCGATCACTTTTGCAATGTTCACCACTCAATTAAGTTTTTTCGCCTTAAAAATAGATGCCGGTTGCTTATACACTTTAGAAACGATGGGCGTCGGTTCGCTGAATTATAATAACGACTTCAATTGCGCAATCGAACCAAACTGTGATTCGACACGTCCAAAATATTGCCGTCGTGGATATCCAGATTCTTTTTGAAATTTTTTTTGGCGTTTCTGGTATCGCCCAAGTTGGAAGAGAAAAACAGAATAAAATACCCAAAGAAGTTCAAAAAGCATAGAAAATATGCGAAAATGTATATCGAATATTTTGAAGTATGAACTGCACAATACTATAAACCTGGCAATGTTGAAACTAATGTGACCCTAAGATGAAATACAAAAAATGTATGACGTATCTTGGATTAAAGTTGGAGCAGACTGCACATTTAAGTCAATAAGCGGACGACCAATACCAACAGGAGTAGTACTCATTATTGCAATGCATGATGTGACATAATTACTTTTGGCTAGGAAATAGTTCAGGATGACTCTGATTAAAGACAATAGATTCGTATTCCATGGTCGTTCAAAGCTAGTGTTCATGATATGAGGTATCTTAGTTTTTCATTATACATGTTAATTATAATCTTAACATGCATCACAGTATTTTTCTTCCACATCTCAGTGTCACATGTATGTCACATTGATTTCGACATCGCAGCAAGCAATATCTGTGTTACTGTACATATTAGATATATGATATCTACCAATGTTACTTCGATGACACTTCACGTGACACACTGTTCTAATACGGTTACAGAGAGAATGCCACTTAAATCTTTATCATTGACGCAATGACACATTTATCACACGCTTCGAATCGTAATAATACATGGTAGTTAGAATAGGAATCGACATTTCTCGGTTCCTAGATGTCCATAATCCTAGAATTCAGTTTTGAGGTCAAACTTGTTACCTTCTTTTCTCTGCAACGTTTTGTTAGGTACACAGCATCTTCCTCTCGGACCCGGAAAGTCCTTGATGATATTGGGCTTTCTTCGCAAATCTTTAGGCAATATCGAGGTCTTTCAAAATTGAAGAATTTTATATCTATGAGGTAGAGTATAGATACGGCGACAGCAATGGTCCTGAATTGTCGCATTATAGGTAAATTCACTTGCACAATTTAATTTGTTGCTATTTAAATACCCATCCAACAGGCCAAATCTTGATCTTAAAGGGTAAAAATAATAGTATTTATTTACTTGACGGTACATTGCGTCGAATTTAAAAATTGTAAGACTAAAATAGAAGATGCAAAGTTGCTCATCCTTCGATTTAACAACGTACGCATACTTGAGACAATGGTAAAATTATCAGCTACCACACTAAAAGTATCCGCGAGAGAAATCTCATCATGGAAATCGATTTTAGATGTAATGAAAAGCTCGACGTTTACAACACCACTTTGCTGCGGCATCGAGTACATTCTTTGTATTAAGGTGCCAAAGGAATCTGCAGCAGCGTTTTACGAGTGCCACTGTACTTAAGCTCAAAGCTAAAGTAATAAAATGGTTCTTGAGAGTCAATTATGCGGAAAACGTCACAAGATTTGCGATCTTAGTGTACTTTTATCCAGTAATAATATTTTTTAGCGAGAAGTATCAAGGCTGCTGCCGCAGTCCTTAGCGCCAGCCAACCACACAAATAAAAGTCCGGGAAGTGGCAGATATTGTCGCAATTTCAGCCAAAGGTTTCCTGTCTCAAAGATACATACGGTCACGAAAAGACGTAGCTAAGGACTAGCACGTGTACCACATATAGGATAAATGAAAGGATGAGAAGTTGTTTAAATTGTTTTAATTGCTTTAAAGCACGGGCTGCATGCGATATAAATGCTCCTGCGAGTAGTAAGTGAGACATGTTGACAATGGCAAAGAATTAATTTCGATTTGCCGAGCAACACATGATCACGGCCTTGCTTAAGAAAAAATGACCAGAATGGGGTCGTTTTGGTACTTAAGCAAGTCGAAAGCTGTACGTTAGAGACGGTAGCTAGTGTCCATTCGATATCCAAAATAGACATGATACATTATTGCAATGACAACTGTTCAGAAGAGCAAGATACAAAACAGTAATAGACATGGAAATCGCATCGGCAAATGTCAACACTATAGAAATTAATAATATGATGGAATTAATTTGTTCGTACATTTCGAAGTGGTGCCCAAAGTATCTTGTAATTAATGGATCATGATCTAAATAGTGCCACTATGAAAATACATTTGCGATAAGATCAGATCTACACAAGATAAACCCTACATGTGGTTGAGGCACACACATTCACCCATTGATAAGTAGCAAAAGATGTTGGAAGTACTTGGTTCATTTCCATTTACAAGCTTCTGTGATCAACAAGACATCGATACATAAACCTGGCGCTTAAAAAGGATCACCTTATACATGATTTTTTCAAATTAATTTTCAGATCGAATAAAGCACACTGTGAATATGCTTATATTCTTTGTTTTTGCAAATATTAATTGCAGATAGAGGGGTTGACAACTTTTTTCTTGGTCCGCGTGATGCAACAAATAAAAAAGTGTCACAACAACATTGCATAAAAATATAGTATTGGAACGAGAAAACGGATGCTTGTAACACCCGTGTGCTCATGTCAAAGTCTTTGATCTCTTAAGTCCTCCAGTCTAAACGTATTTGGCCCAAACAAACAAAACTTTTCTTTCAACAACAAAGGCAGCAGCAGCGGGACAGGGTTCAAAAAGGCAAAAGCATCAAACCCACAGACGAATTAAATGAGATCCAGATGCTCTTATCACACTTACGTGCAGCCACACTAACCAATCACTAAACGTTAAGTGCGTGCTAAAAGGAATACCCTGCAGATGAGCAAGTAGCTCTTGCTCACGAAAATGGTATTTCGGCTTGGCTGACTTCATCTTCCGACCGGTATTTATGAAACAAAACTTACCCGATCGCAAACTTCGAGGCGTGTATTATCCAAATGTTTTCGAGGGTCTAAGAATTTAAAGTACTTGCGTAGCGATTTAAACGCCAAATTGCCTTCAAGCGATTCCAATCGTTAAATTCTGAAGCGCTCAGCTTTCTCGGAATCATGCAAGTTGGCGACAAAGAAACCTTCTATATTTTGCCGTGACGCAAAAATCCCAGAAACTGATGGCTTGCTTGCGAGACTTGCGTTTTTCAAGCAACCCATCTTGCCGAACATTGATTGTGCGGGTTAAGCAGAGTTGCCGCGTGGCGTCTTGCGTTTTGATTTGAGGTGACATGCATCTTGTTGTTCAATTGAAAACCGAAATTTTTGCTCATGAAGCCACATCACGCTGATGAAAAGTTCTTTAGTCTTTGGAGCAGGCATTACCTGGAACGCTGGGTATCTGCAGATCTATATGCCATTTGTCGGGGGCGCTGTACAACCTGGTCATAACCAAAATCGACTTGCATCATCTCACCCTTGGCCGCTTTGAGCTCGAGTCGCTACACTAAGCCTTCGGATACAGCGTTGAGACAACATCCGATATTGATGAAGATGATGACTGACCTCTCGTGATCAATGTCATGGAAAGCTTGGGCTTCCGCTTCGAGGATAGCATATAGTGCAATTCTAATATTATAAATAGCGGTCCTTGCGGAGATATGTGGCCGGCAGCGCCACAATTGTTGCATGAGGCCAATGTCGATCATTCTCTTACTTTTGACGGCGTGACTTGTTCGCACGATAGCTCGATTTCTTTGCATCATCCTGAGTGTATTACCCAATACGCAATTTGATCTATCAGCGCAATGGGCAAACTTGAAGCAGGATGCATATTCAAGGGCCCGCTGAAGAGTACCTAGACTTTCTTTCCTGGATTATCTTGCGATTCCTTCCCGCAATTCATCTCAAAAATCGAATTGTTTCTACAGTTCACTGATCCTTAATTCCGCTTTGGACACCAAACTCTGGGACACAGAGGTGTATTCGTGAATATTTTTTCTTTTTATTTAAGTAAAACACCCGCTCTTGAAGAGCATGCTCGATATCCTTCAGTCTGAAGCGTGTGCGCAGCTGAGCTTTGATTAGTGCGCATGTCTTGTGCACATTCATGTGCTCACAGTCGGCTATAAACGCACGGTAACAATCCAGCACAGATTCGCCTAGATTACTTGAGATGAGCGTCAAAACGTCTGACGACTCTGTTGTCTTAAAGTGGCGCTTATTGGTGCAAAATTGTTTCGTCCCGAAGATCCATGTGTCGATACATTCGCCAAATCTTCCAATAATCGGTGATTCTTCCATCTTTTGCTCGTCTTTCTATGCGACGAGAAACTTGGCACGTATAAGCATGTTTCTTTCTATTGAGCAGCTAAAATCACTTGACCATCGACACTTGCCGCATCTTGCGGAGTTGGCGCTTCTAAACATTTGCGCAACGTTAGCCGTGAATTTACATTATCGTCAAGAAAGCTTATTTGCCCCTATTGACACGGTCTCGAGTCCGGAGATGAGTGCTTAGCCGTACGGCCTCTTTGTTGGGCCATACATACTGACTTTGTCGGCGCTCATTGTTCAATCTACCACGCATAAAATAAACGTCAGGAATAAAACAAAAACTAATTAAATTTCGTTTTACAATCTACTTCTTTTGTATACATGAAAGATGCGGTCGAATGAGCCTTTTTAAAGCGCTTAGGCTTGCTGAGTACGACGCTTTGGGATATCAGTAATGTTGTGCCTTTATATCCTAGCACTCGAATCCTCAGAATTGAAATTTTGTTTTGTTTAAGTTGGCAAGCTTCAGCTTTTCATCGTTGTTGAACACAAGTCACAAGTCCTTTCGAAGCTTGCCGAGCTCCTTCTAAAGGCTTGTTGAGAACACTGTGATGATTAATAAACTTGAAATCACAAATCCTGATTTTTCATACAGCGAAGCTGAATGAAACAGCTCAGTAGTAATGGATATCGCTCCAGCAAACCCAAATGGTATTTTATTTGAAAATTATATTCCGTGTTTATATCTGGCCGTGCATTCAAAATTCCACTGGTCAAAAATGACGCAGTACATCTAGCATTGTGTCAGCGCAACAAGGCAAGGCAGACAAATTTACGAGGTTTAAATTTGTCTCTGGATGTATCGAGAGGCAGATGGGTTGATATTCGAACGAACATCCTCGTGTTTTCCTTGAGATCTCAATGTCGTCATCGTGATCGTTGATCACTTGGCAAAATAGACTACAGACGGAACTGCAGAAAGTGCAAAGACCTCCATGAAAAATATTTCGAAGACAATGGTATGCCAAAGACTATTGTGTCCGATTGGAACTCCAAGCTCATAACTAAGTTACGGCAAAAGAATGTGCCTGCTATGGGAGCGCAACACAAATTGGCTTCGGTATATAGGCCACAAACCGATGGACAGACGGAAAGACCTAACTAATTGATTGGAGTTTACCTTCTTGTTAAAATGACTTTCTCGTTATGGCTGAGACGACCTATAATCGGTGTATACGCTCTACACTCGGAATGTCACCGTTTCATGTGGATCTATAATATCTTTTATATGTCGCATCCGAGCAAGAGTTTTTCTAGTTGAAAAATCAGCGCCAGACTTTCTACTTCATCAAGATACTTTACCAAAGCTCGCACAGGACCAGATGAGCAAAACGAAAAATTGGATAAGAACTATCATGACCAGCACAGTCCTATTTAAGACTGCGAGGCTGGTAATATGGTGCTTTAGGACAGCAAAGATTATATTTCGTCCCAAAGGTCTTGCTTAGTCGAAAAACCTCGCGCCGAGATATATTGGCCCATTTCCATACATGGATAAAGTCCTCCGATACAACATATTCATTGATAGTGTCATCAGGAATTAAAAGACTATATTTGTTGACATCATTCTCTCATGTATGGAGTGATAACCTCTAGGAGGGTAACAGTAAATGGTTGTCAGCTACCAGTTAGGCAGTAAAAGACAAGATTTCGTAACATCTTTTATTCAACATTACTTTACAGTTTGCTATACGCAACTGACACACCTTATCCTTCTTTGCTACTTTGCAACGATCGCCACTCGTGCATCGGTCAACAACCGATCTCCAAATAAATTTTCAACGCGACTGTGTAACACCAATGCAGTGGATGTATAAGATATGCACAGATAAAAATATGCGCTCGAAAAAATTAATGGACTTGCTATTGCGAATGGGCATACTAGTATAGTGGCTACAATTTGACAATACTTTAAGCTGCACAAAATCTGCTATAGCGGACATGGCTATCTGAATTTCATAAAATGACTGCGTGAGACTAAAAAAAATGGATGATCTATAAAAGCATTGTGCCTTGCAGCAGATGGTGGGCATCTTGCAATCAATATTTGGCTTCACCAACACTGTCAATTCGGTTCAAGTTGTGCCATCAATTTAACAGTGCTCATACAGTCTTTTGCGTGTATTACGTTGACTACATAACTAGGTTTTTTGTACTTTACTATGGATATTCTACGGATTGTGGTCATCTCGAATTTATGAGGTTATAATATATGAAAATTGGATTAAAGGAGGGCATCGCTCACAACAACCCAATTTGGCCAATTTGGCCTGTAAATACCTACATATTTGCTGTCCGAATCGCTCATATGCGCAACGGATGAGATAAGTCAAAGCTGGGACCTACTTAGCTCGATGGAAACATGGTAACTGTCGAGAAGGCTTGCCAAAAGAAGCAATATGGTACGCAGCATCTAAAGATTGATTTAGAGGTTATATAATTTCTAATGTTGAACCGAAGCAAAAAAAAACAAATCTTTGTAATGTCAGCTGCCCAATGTTTTGAGGTTCGTTGCATCGTTAGCTACATGAAGAAACTGCAATAAGAGATTGGTCAGAGCCGAGCGTGCTATGACTTCCCAGTCGAAATCGAGTTAGCGTATAAAATGCAACCAGCTGTTGTCCAAGGTTATCGGTTGTCTGAGATGTCTTGTAGATATTAAAGCTTGCAATGGTCAGAAAATATATTTGATTTTCAAGTAATGTAGGACTTTTGCGCCTTTCGTCAATTCTCGTGCGTGAAACTGCCTGTCGAGGTGACGTGAGGCTGTTGCAATACTTTAATTCGAACGAACAATTTGATAAAGTTTGATTCTGACTGGCTCAACTTGACTGTTGGAAATGGCCGACTCGACGCGGCTCGTTGGCTTTAAGACATCAATTTCAAGTAATATAATGATGGGGGAAGAAGCTGGGAAAAGGCAAATTTTACGGATCTTACGTTGTCTCGTAGAGCATGGATGTACCACAGTCGCAGAGTAAGAATCTTTAAAGGTTGATTTTGGACGAGCCAAAAGCAGCAAGTGGGATGAAGTCAATTTAGAAGGAGAAAGGTAGCCCTACTGGCAAACCTGCCGATGACGAGAGTAGCGTCACATGATTTTCCTACAAGACAATGCCCACTTTAAAGATATTGCTCATTCATTTGGATTTCCAATCGAGAACGATGAGTCCGGAATTGTGCTTTAGGTTTTACTACTCTCAAGTGGGTTCCGTCTTGTTTCCACCAAGCTTCCAAAGTTTGTAGTGCACTTTTCTCTTGTACTTACGGTTTCAACGAATTTTTTCAAAGCATCAGCCTGCCTGACCTTATTCACCTTTTACTAGCGCTTGATATCCTGTCTGACAAAGAAGCGTGGAGGTCTGGATGCAGCTTCAATTCTTTGGAATTCTCGCAGAACATTCTTCACGATCGGAAATGGGCCATTATATCTTGGGGCAAGATTTCCTGACTGAGTAAACCCTTTGTGACGAAAGTATAATTTCTGCCGACTAAGTCCAATATATCGCCAACCTAAAAGTCTTGGACAAGTCTACTTTGTCGCTGTAGCAATTCATGCGTTCTTGTCATTCGCTCATCCAGTCATGTGCGACCTCGGGTAATTTTTTGACGTTGAAGAAGCTCTCTTGCTGATCTTATAGCAGTTCAAGTTCTGTGTCTGATGACAATTTAGCCGGCATACAAAAAACATATCTACTTCTACTTCGATCCGACATAAAAGTGTTCGCGTTAATTATAGGCTAACTCAGCCGAATGCAAAAGATCATCCCAATTATTCTGTGCTGGGTTAACGAGTTTCTGAGGCAATCTGCGACAAAACGGACCGTTCATTTTGACTGTCCACCCGTGAGTGGCATAAAAGCCAAAATAAGATAGTGTTGAGTTTCCATAGCAGACACAATTGCTTGCCATAACATAGATGTAAATTTGTTTCTCGGTCAGATACAATGGTCGTGGGCATGCCAAGGCACTACACATTTATTTTTATGAAGACCTTTGCAATAAATGCGGTCTCGCCCGGCGTCTTTGTAGCGATGAACACTGTCCTTTTTGTTGAGCGATCAGCAAGCACCATACCGGCATTTGGTCTTCGGTAGAGACACGAAGAAGTTCATTGATATTTCGATATATCTGCCTTTTGGAACATCCAGAGTATAAGCTTTACCCGATAAAGCTGTCTGCCTAGCCTTGTTGTACCGACGCATTTTTAGATGTTGACATAGCGCTGGGTGTACTTCATTTTTATTGTCCAGTAGTGCTTAAAACGTACGGCCGGACACAATTCGTAAAATCTGGGTGGTCTGCTGATACCGAATCGTGGTGATAGATGACGCAATTTTTCGGATTTTCGTCGTCGGAAATATAGAGTCGCGGAACCTCATCCTCGCCAGATAATATTAAAAGTACACGCCGGAATGTGCAATTGATCACTTCGACCTACTGCTTGAGCGGCTTTATTTGGTCTGGCGTAATATTACAAAGTTAGATCTATCGTCTTCAAGCCAATATGACAACTTCATTGGGGGTCAGTTATACGTCATTAGATCGCACGACACGAGTTAATGCGTCTGCGCTAGCTGGGGGGCAGTGCTTACGGCTACTCGCGCCTCCTCTTGAATACTTATTCGTGCTGGACCCACAATGGTTCACGATCAAATTTTAAGTTTTGCGAGCCCTGTTTCTATCAAATAGGGGTCACATCCAGCTTTAAACAAGATTAAAATGACATTAACGGAAAAGACCATTGTATCACTTTTTCTGAAAGCTGCAATTAGCGATGCTTTTTTACGAAAATAAATAACCTTGCATGCAATTTCTCAACGACAAGGCCCGGATGCTCGAGATGTAGAGTGATACTTAAGAGTAAAAGGCTTACTTGCACTTCTCGCTAACTGAGGACACAGTATTTTGCACAGAGCGTCTCAGCGAGATTATTTTAGTACGGTAAAATTTGAGCGCGAACTTGTTTTAGCTTGGTTCAAGCCAATCTTCATCAAACAATAGCACCAGAGACCCGAATAGGTCAGGACGGCCCAAGGATGGACCAAAAAGATGCATTATTCAACCAAGTGCGTCTGCTTTAATGGAATTAATGTTTTGTTTAAGAAGCCTGTAAACATTGTGCACGATTATCGTCAGCTAGATCTAGCGGCGATCGTGCCGGCAAAATCGATGCCACGAGATCTCGTATTATGTCCGAAAGTCATTGGCTTTTGCGCACGGATCTTCTGTGGAGTTAGTAAAAGGGCATATTAAGTTACTGGGTATCCTTTTTACCGCTTTCATGACCATAGATGGTCTCACTGATTAATAAGTCACCCCATGAAACAGAGCGGAAGCCCCTTTACGTCTGACAGGCTTCTTAAGTCTTTTAAGATTAAAAGGGTGTGAACTGCGATACGGCTTTAAACCGTGGAATAGATGGAGCGGAAAGGGCATCATTACATCAAGTCGTCAAAGTGTCAGTTGTGCGTGGATAATATCCTGAACCAACTAGACTTTTTTGGACGAAAAGCGTCCGAATTGATCTCGTTAAGAGTAAAATCATTGCAGCGCCAAGGACAAAAGGCAAATGGATTATTTCTAAGGCACGACAGTCTATACCTCAAGATTCTGCAAGGACTTTGCAATATTTGTAGGATCACTCCACGACCAGCATTAAGTAAAAGCGTCCCCGAAAGCGATCGAGCTTTCGGACCGTCAAGTATGCTGCTTCACCGACTTCGAGCGTCGCATTACGCTTTCACCTGTTTTAATTCTCTTGGATTTGATTTTCGAATGGACATCTCGAATATTGCATTTTTGAATCATGAAAAGAAATACTTAGTTGCTTTTACAAATCGGAAAATAAAGCCAATCAGATTAAATTGCCCTTTCATGAACAAGAGCCGCTTACAATCATGCATGCTCTAAAGTTTGGCGTGTGTATCTTCTCGACCGACCATTCACGGTCGATATCGTTGATAAAGGTACTTGTATGATCCTGACGCAAAAGACTGCAAACCACAGTAATTCTCAATGGTAATGACCTTGCTAAATTTCAGCCTTTGCTAAGGTATTCTATGTAGAAAAATACTGTAGCTGATGCACTGTCACACAATCCAAAATTATAATTTTAAGCTGCCAAAGTTAGCTTGATAGAGCTACTGGAATAATCGCGAAATCGTGGCGACAATCGGGTCAAACAAGGTGACAGTAGCTCAATCCACAAAGACAGTGTATGCATGGAATACAAACCTACACTGTACAATCAAAGAGCTTAAAAGGGAGATGATGAGCATAAGAACTCTTTGGAGGGTGGTGAGAAAAACAATGCATCTTCAAACGAATATCCCAATAATGTCAAATGGCTGTGCGAGCCCAAGTTAATTTGAATCTGTACTTTTGTCTCTTGATAAGGCGAAATTAGAAAGATAGTAAGCTGATAATCATTTGTCGAACAGTTTTTTTGTCATTAAGCTTTGATGAAGCTCAGCTTCCATCTTGGAGCGTAAGTCCTGCATTGCATCTTGGTACTACGACAAGCAGTGGCTCGCACGGGGCTGCTCGTAACGTAACGATTCTAATGAATGGTCTTACACTGCCGCTGGTTATTAGGGTTGCACAGACTGACCTTACTTCCAATGAACTACGACATCAGATTGATTTTTTTGCAAGATGCTAGTCGCTGACCCTAAAGTACCATAGTTGGGAGCAAGAAGACGAGACGGACATAAGGAAGTAGAAGCAAATAGCAGATTAAATTGACCAAAATGTGTATATTCGAGGACTCGGCATGCTTCCATTTACTTGCACAGTATGATCTGATAATAGATTCTTAATGCACTTCGTATCGATCGGGAATGCGAAAATGCGATTGCAACTAAGCAAGAAAGTCGGCTAAAGATGCGCTTTTAGCTGTGTTTAAGAAGAGGATCGATCTGTCTATTACGCAAAGCCTGATCGTAAGCGAGATTTTCTTAGGCGATTGATTCGAACACTCCGACAAAAACGATTTTGTTATGACATAGCTCAACGATCGGTATGCTGGTTGTTACATTATAATTTACTGGGGGTATGTAGATAGTACTTTTCCCGTAGTTATAGATACATCAAGTCTGGTAAAGTCATAATCACAGACATGATGTGACCGATGAGAACGGTCTCGAAGGGCTATGCGAGGTATGCATCAGCGTTTGTACGTGATATCTCGCGGTAAGTGGCGGCGCTTTCCGTTATAAATCCAAGGATGAGGTGACCGAAAGGAAGTTTTTTGAAAATACTCGGTAAATCTTTGCTAAGTAAACTATACATCAGCCGTACTGGTGGCTTCCGTGAAAGTATAGCTGAGTGTTAATCAAGCCATACGCCATTGCCTAACCAAGTTGGTGGTACGAGATCGATCTCATGTAGTGTAAACGGTGGGGTTTTGGACATTGCAGATAAGTGGTCAATATAAAGCAAATCGTGGAGCGTTCTGGTGTGTCTACCGAACCGTGATTCGGTGGTTTAACTCATCAACTGCTCCACTAATACTTTGGTGCCGGAAGTTGTGTCAAATGATTTAAGATTTAAGCGTACATCGAATCTAGGACGCTTGTGATTATCTAAATGACAAAGCCACGCTGACGTCGGCAAAACCAGAAGGGTAAAAAAAGACACTGAAGTCTTCGTGTGCATGTTGCTCAAACATGCAGAAAGCAATAAAGACTATTGCGCTAATGATTTGGAATATTCCAAAGTCAATATCATGCTATCGCTCAACCAGCGTAGAGAAAATTGCCGAACGCGTCGTTCGAGCGAACGCCAAGTGTCCAAATCTGCACTGCATCATTCTCGGGCGATAGGACAAATTAGACTTTCAACTGCAGTCAACAAAATGCATTCTATCCACAGTATCTGCACAGTGATAAATGCTGTCAGAGAAGAATGTGCTCGAGATTGATAAGCAATACCTACTCATTGCAAAGCCGACTACTTAAAAGGCTACAGACGTGAAGAGGAATGATGCAGAGCCAAAGCGAGAGATCGAATTTGCCTAAGCTTTCAATGTTTGCAGATCTTGGCGTGGTTTTGGCCAGCATCTTGTCCCTTAAAATAGTGCTTCGACTGGAAATTGGCAACCGCGTGAATCTGTATTTATCATAATATTTGCCCGATCGATAATTCAAAGAGAATCATATGTGATGATGTGCCAAATTCGAAGCCAGAATTAATAATGCATAAATTAGCGCTGATATCATTTTGGCTACGCTGTAAACGATTACATGCAAGCGATGGCTCAACAAGATATTACCGAGCAATGATCAAGGATGATGATGCCACGAGGCTCTAAGGGTTAAAACTTAGGCAAAACCCGCTCTAGTACCTATGTAACCAGAAATTGTTCGGTTTGCTGGACGCAGATAGGTGTAACAAAAATGAAAAATGAGCTCGTGTAAGGCTTGAAGTAGAAGTTCGGGTCTAACCTACTGACTTAATGACGTGACAAGGCAGGTGTATGTTGATGCGGCGTTCTCCAACTTCAAAGTCAAAGACCTAAACGAGTAAACAGCACCTAAAATATCATGAGCAAACTGAATGATGCGACCGGGATGTGGAAGTTCGAGACAAGGAACTTCATGCTGTACACCTGCAAAAACTGTTTAAAGCAGCAGTGCACCGACGGCAAAGGTAAGAACAACATAAAAAAAGTGTGAGACATGTCAACTACTTGGTCGAGATGACTAAGTAGCACTCAGACACTAGAATGAAATATAATAAGTGCATACGACTACCTTCAATGTAAATGCGGAGATCGATTGTAACCGCAACGGCAACACACTGATGATTTGACAGACTCGTCATATCGACAATGTGAGGAGTAGATCCAGCCAAAACGAAACACAAATAGTGAGGGCTACGTGTAAATTAGTTTTAAAGCATCGAAAGATGCAGTCCCGAATAACGAGCGGGGAGGGAGCTTTGGATCTAAATGTCTGCATCAAACGAAGTCGCATAGCTGTGATTTTCTAAGATAGCACCATTGCAAATTTAAGTTGGGCAAACAATTGCGTCAAGACGGCAACAACGCAAACGAAGTCCAGATACGAAAGCAGACGGAGGCAGTTTTATGAACGACCTCCTTTCCGACACAAAGTGCAATTATTATTTCCGAACACGAGAACTTGCTCAAAGTCCGGTATAATTGTAGAGTGAGGTTGATATAGACGGTTGACTTGGCTCTAAACCTGTGTACTAAAGAATCAAAGCGAGCCCACATAAAATCGAAAATCTTTTGTATTGGAGGCTAAAGTTACATCGGTCCTTGAAGATTATATATACTCATTTGGATTCGCCAGTAGTAACAGCTTTAAAAATATACACGTCGATTTTCGCCAGAGCTGGATCTTTAATCCAATCAGGAATTCATAACATTCTCGTAGATTTTCTAACTGCGTCCAAAAAAAGAAAATGTGCCGCTATTGTAATGGCTCAAGAGCATGACCACCATTTGGGTAACGGATAAAATGACGACGACAATGAGCCAACGCCTACAGAGCTCAGCTTACATATTTGACAGGTTGTGAGTCATATAAAGGGTAGTTTATCGTGAGAATTAGTTAGATATAGTTACGCATATACAATTCGATTGATCGCAATCAAGACGGAACATGTGTCGCAAATTCTGTAATGTCCATTTGGAATGCCAATGCGATCACACGGAGACATACTCTGGATTCAAAAAATTGTTCATGGTGTAAGCAAAAATACTCAATCAAGATGACGCATGATCATTTCCGAAAATGTCGCACGGAGCACCTCATCAAGCAACGCAAAAGAAAATGTACAAAGGGAAATTAGGATCGTTTGCTTGTAATTTAAATTGGCAATATAGAGATTGTAGCTCTAAACAACAAGGTAGCAGTCTGTGCGAGCTATCTTTCATTCCGCTTTGCTAGTATCTCTTTTACAAGATTGACATCCAGGTTTTTGCGTCTGTATCCAGTGCTTCTGAATAGTCGAGAGGCGGTCTGCGCTTTACATGCCAAAGCAACAACGGCAAAAATTCATTATGACAAGTTGTATATCAAGTTTTATTTGGAGTCGCATTCGAAAATGCACATTTTGACAATCTTTATTTATTTAGACTCACATTCAAATTCAAGAATGCGGTAAGATTGCTGCAACAAGTTTACGTCACCTCGATCGACCGCGTCACTTTTAAAATGAGCGTTACATAGCTCACGCCTAGCCAGCTATATTTTTGTGTCAATGAGGCAAGCTACTTATGCAAGCTGTCGAAGACAGCTTGCATAAGTAGCTTGCTGCCACCATCGATATATTGTAACCTAGCCGCGAGATCCAACGGCGGGACGCCATTCCGACGATCGTCTGTAGCACAAACCACCACCGGACGTCAGCTAACGTGCTGGCACTCTTTGTTCTTTACTATTTGAACTCTATGAGCACTGAGCTCAATGTTCTGTACATCCACCATAGCATTTTGCTAAGACTTTCTGACAAAGGAAAACCCTAAAGGGATTGTCTTTGCAATTACGAGAAAATCATTTGCAACTTCCTCTGTCATACGGAAACTATATTTGAAGCTCTTCGTCACCGCTTTTGTGCAGCTAGAAGTAAGCTATGACTCAAGCAACTTATAAAAAAATACGTTGATACCACGACTATTGAGCTCGTATTACCCCAACACACTCGTTTTCTTTATGACTTTGAAGCATTTAAGTCAAATTTACCCCAAATTTGTCTATCTAGCAAACTTAATAATCGCGACTTGTGCGTTTCATATAGCGCAAAGAAGAAGCTAAGAAAAATAATGGGGAGTTGTACTCTACACAAGCTATGCTTACAGTGTTAATATACCACGCGGTATATGAGTGCGAGCATGGTGTGCAGTCATATGGAGCTTCATTCGCTCTTCGAGTCCACTTGCGCCGCGCGCGTCAGCTCACGTTTGCTCTAAAATGACAAGTTCTAAGCCTTATGGTCGCCTACGACTCGCCAATCTTAGCATCAGATTGACAAGAATATTTGGGCTCTTTTGACAAGATCCTAGCCCTGCTTTAGCTTTTAGAAATCACGTTATTAAATCAAGCTGTTCTAAATCGCCTTCCAAAGGTTTCCTGCATGTTCCACGCTTACTTAAGCCACACCACTTGCAAGCCTTTGTCGCGAATTGCTTCCTGTAAGCGAGCGGTGTAGTCGCTACGAACCCCACACCCGTTCTTTGACTGACCATTTGATTATGATGAGTCAAAGCTCATTATTATATCCTTGCTGAAGCTCAACAGCACGAATTGTAGTGAAAAATGAAAGCTTTCGCTTGATTACAAAGCCGTATTATAACTACAAGTTTGTGCCCGACTAGCTGGCTGTGATATGTCGAATTTCATCAATGTCTACACCATTGACGCAGTGTCTTTGATGGAATTGCACTGCTCTAATACGTAGAGGACAGATTCGGATATACAGTATTTCTGTGATTGATTGTGATCTTTTGGCAGCACAATCAAGCGAAGATTTGGTGTTGGTCCTCGATAATTTCCACGTCTTATGAACGTCCAGATAGTTAAAGGTTTTCTGAGCGCTGCGTACAAAGGCAGAAAAATATTTACAGTCTAGCCGCACTCCCAGACAATTTAAGCAAAGTCAATTCGCAATTTTGCGATACTTCTGGAACAAAGTTGCTTGGCTAAAGTCTTGCCGTCGATTGTCATCTGGCGACAAATAGTTCGCATCATCACGCTTCTATGAGCCCTTCTTTTGCAGTGATTTAAGAAAACTCGATTCAAACTGCTAGCTCCTCGGACTTCGGTGGCAAAAGCATACTTAAATTTAGCACCATAAGTAAAACACGTCTATGACCTAATGAAATTGTTAATTGAGACCTCAAACTCTCTTAAGTTCTTAGATCGAGGATATCACCTTAGCTCGACAAGATGCTGGGTTTGACCCTGGTGACAGCGTTGCCATAAATGCATTTTACGTAATGTTGCCTTGAGTGCATCAGCATCTAATTAGCAAGTTCATTGGTTCTTTTGCACTCGGGTGTGTCTTATATTATAATATGAAACTAATCAAACTGAATTACCCTTTTTGTGAATAAGAGTTACTTGCAATCATGCATGAACTAAAGTAAGGCGTGTGTAACTTCTCAATCAATAATTTACGATCGATGTCGATGACAAAGGTATTTAGATGATCCTGACGCAGCATACTTTAAACCACAGTAATTCTAAATGGTCAGTGAGTTGATAAAATTTAGCCTTTGCTAATGTGAATATTATGGAGAAGTAACACTGTGGCTGATGCACTGTCACGCAAAAAAATTAGATTGAAGCTGCCCAAGCTAGAGCTACTGGGAAAGCTGCGAGATTGCGGCGACAATTAGATCAAATAATGTACTAGTAGCTCAATCCACAAAGACAATGTATCCATGGATTAGAAACCTACTGTATATCATCAAAGAGCTAAAAAGGAAATGGTGAGCTTATGAACTCTCTAAAAAAGATTCTTTTAAAACCATCAGGCGAGGACGAGACTCCGCAATTCTATATTTCCGACGACGAAGATCTGAAAAATCGCGTCATCTGTCATCACGGTTCGGTATTGGTAGGCCACCCAGATTTTTTCAAAATGTATTTGGCCACGTTAAAAGTATTACTGGCCGAAAAAGACGAATTCCATCCAGCGCTATGTCAACACCTAGGAATTGTGTTGACGCAACAAGGCTAGGCAGAAAAAATTATAAAGTTAACTTCATTCTCTGGATGTTTCAAAATGCAGATGAGTCGACAATTTAATGAACTTTGTCGTGCCTTTGCCAATGACCAAATTGCTCTAAATGCCGTTATGGTGACTGTTGATTGCATAATTGTGTTTACCGCTAGACAAAACCGCATAAATTGCAAAGGTCTTGATGAAAAAAATATGCTATACGATGGCATGCTGAAGACCATTGTGTCCGACCGAGACACCAAACATATCTTGATTATGGCAAGCAATCGTGTCTACTATGGGAGCGCAACACTATCTAATTTCGGCTTTTATGCCACAAGCAGATGGACAATCAAAATGAATTATCCGTTTTGTCGCAGATTACCGCCGGGAACTCGCCAAGTCAGCACGAAATAATTGGGATAAACTTTTGCATTCGGCTTAGATAGCCTATAATCGACGCGTACACTCTACAACTTGAGCGTCGCCGTTCGAGAATATACATCGATTATGCCGGTTGATGTGACATTAGCTACAGAATATTACAAGCTGAAGAATCAGCAAGAGAGCTTCTACAACGTCAAGATACTACCCGAGGTCGCACATGGCCGGACGAGCGAATGACAAGAACGCATGAAGTACTGCAACGACAAAAATACTCTTGTCCAAGACTTTCAGGAAAGCGGTATGTTGCCTGTAGTAGGCAGGAAACCATACTTTCATCACAAAGGTTTTGCTCAGTCAAAAATCTTGAGCCAAAATTTAAAGGCCCATATGCAATCGTGAAGAACGCTTTGCGAGAATTCCAAGGAATTGAAGCTGCATTTAGCGCTCGATCATTCACTGTTAAAGCTGTATCTTCAGGACTCTAAGCGCCGGTAAAAGGTAAGCAGGCCGATGGCTTGGAAAAATAAAGCATTGAAGCCGTAATCAGACGCCGTAAGTAAAAGAAAAAAGTGTAATACAAAGTTTGGTTGCTTGGTGGAACATAGAAGAAAGTCACTTGAGAGGAGGAGAATTTAAAGCACATTCCCAGACTTACCAATCTCGAATGAAATTGCAAATAGATGAGCCATATCTTTAAATTAGGCATCGTCTTGTAGGGAGGTCATTCGACGTATTTGTTGTCACCGGCAGGTTTGTCGGTAGCGGCTATTACGCCATATCATTCCAAATTACTACAATCCATAGTAATACGCAATATACAGTTTTAGACTAGAAGCAGGGTCCTTGTGTTCCATAATCATTAGGTGTCAAGAGGTCTCATTCGATAAACTTTATAATAAATTTGTGAAAGGCCTGATGGAGTATAGAAGGATGCTAGTCTTTGGGAGGGAAGTAGTAAATGGCTGAGTGTAACTAGCAAGGGTGTAGCAAGACAAAAATTCTTTGAAGCTCTCATTTATTACCAATTCTCAGTTTTCTGTTAGCAACTAACTTTATCCTCCTTAAACGTCTTCGTCTCGCTCGCCGCCCATGCCTTATCCGAAGCTAATCTCCATAGAATATTTCTCCGCGACTGCGTTACACCCCTGCTCTACGAGACAACGTAAGAGCAGTACAATCTGTCTTATTCCAGCTTCTTCATGATTGAAATATTACTGGAAGTTGATGTCTAGAAGGTAACGAGCCGCGTCGAGTGGACCGTTTCCAACAGCCAAGTTGAGCCAGTCAGAATCAAACTTTATCAAATTGTTCGTTCGAATTAAAGTATTGCAACAGCCTCACGTCACCTCGACAGGCAGTGTCACGCACGAGAATTGACGAAAGGCGCAAAAGTCCTACATTACTTGAAAATCAAATATATTTTCTGACCATTGTAAGCTTTAATATCTACAAGATATCTCAGACAACCGATAACTTTGGACAACAGCTGGTTGCATTTTATATGCTAACTCCAATTTGACTGAGGAATCGTAATACGCTCGGTTCTAACCAACCTGTGATAGCACTTCCTTTCTGTAGCTGAAAATGCAACACATCTTAAAATGTGGAGCAGCTGACATTACATGGATTCGAAGGTCTTTGCTTCTGTTCGAATTTGGGAAAAATAGCACATCTAATTAATCTTAAGAGGCTGCATACCATATTGCTTCTTTTGGAAAGCCATATCGAAGGCTATCATACAAGCATCGAGCTAACCATGAAGCATCATTTCCGCCCTAGCGCACAACTCAATCGAGTAGCTATCAATCAATCCTTCATCTCGAAGACACCATAGTCAAAGTTTGCGTCATAGGTATCGTACTGCGTTTTTTGTTTCGCAAAATAATGGCCGCACAGCGACTAATCGCACTACATCACCGAGCACAAGACGATGACTGCTATAATTAACCCGTTACATAAAGCCGTTCTTTTGTGCTAGAAGCTGGCTCTCATTCGATAGAAGCTATAAGTTATAGTGGCTGCATAGGCGCCCAGTCTGTATAAAAATCAACTTGCACAATGAGTTATTTTAAAAATTACAAATTTGAATATAGTTCCTGTCTTGATTGAAGAATTGCATATAAATAAAAGTTGTGGGGCGGGCGAGCCATTAATCTCGATAGTACGCGTTTCCATAAAAGGCTCTTTTCTTAAATAGGCCGGTGTCCGAAGGTTAGAAATAGTCTGGTAGGCAAAGATTTATAAAGCTGGCCGTTCACATCACATAAATATCCTATTTTAGCAGCCCTAGACTCGAAGGTCAAGTTTCGTGCAGAGGCACCTCTGGAAGCCAGAGTTACCTTCTTTGTAGCTGTCTAAATTATCCCAGCTGACTGGTAGTCCTCTTTGCTTTCTGTTTAACCACAGCGATGACCGAACCGTCTTGTCGTAGTCAAAGAGATAAGAAATAGCACTCATCTCTTCTTACTGATGCCATACATGTTTTGGTAGGCGAGAAAACTCACGAGCTGATGCCTTAGAACATGCTAAAAAATTCAGTTCTGATAAGTGCCCCTACCTAAAGCTGAAATGTGTGCTAAAAAGAGGAGCCTAGTAGAAGGAGCCTTGAAAATGGGGACACTTTGGCACCTTGTATCTGCTTGCAATGCTGTCGTCGCCTCAAGCTACACATCATACTCGCTAACACGTGGGTCTGCATATTGTCGTGCAGAAGTACAACAATGTTCATCGAATTTGCTGAATTAGCCAAGTCGTAAGCTGCTATCTGACCTGTTTTAGATTAATCACACGAATCAGTTTGTGTCTCACGCCACGCATCAATGAGGTATTGCGAGAAAATTGCAGTCAGAACTAGTGCGTACAACGAACTATGGAGAAGACTAGAAGACTTTTTCGATAAAATTTATTGGAAATGTCGATATAATGGTCGCTCACCAATAGACCGTAAATCTTCTTGCACGCCTCTTCTGAGCAAGGTACTGTGTCAACTCGTCGCACTTAGGCCCCTCCTATATTTGGCGCGGCCGACCGGTATTATAGTTGCAAATCAACGCTTCAGATAAAAAGCACTTAAGGGGTACAATGCTATAATTACTTTTAGAAGCACAAACGTCTTTAGACCGTCGACACTAGACTTAAGCCGGTAACAAAATAACGAGGCCAATAGAATGAAAGCTGGACAGCAGTGACATCAGAATTAAATACCAATGAGCTTTGTCCCGGACATTTATAGACCGTATAAATCAAGTTTAAAAGAACTCTATTGGATGAACAATTTTGGCTTAGTAAAAAGTCGTGGAGTTAGACAGACAGACGAACTTTGATTAGATTACTCGAATACGCTACTTAAAGGTATAGCCATCAAGTACTTTAAAAAGGCAATGCTATTGCCAAGAACGAGAAACAGTATTCGACGGGCTGTACCTCAGCAGCAGAATTGGCAGCTACTATTACGGTTGTGGCCGACCCTAGTGTCAATGATCATGAGCAAGAAAAGTTGCTAAAGTGCTGTGCCACCCACATTGACACAGTAACGGGGCCAACGGAGGCTACTTGTTACAAGCTCATAAAGAGACCTTATAATTTGTGACGAGGCTCACTAAAACGTACTGCCGCATTCAGAGACACTTCTCACAAACCTTGACTAGACACTTCTACATGAAAAAATGAAGCTGATAACTAATTGGTGTGCCATTTAACAATTATATGTAGGCAGTGTAAAAAAAGTAGCAAACTCAGCACTATTTTACCTCATTAATAAGAATTGAGTGGATTAATATATGATTTGGTGAAGAGCTTGACTTTTCTATAGAATAGCTATAGAACAAAGATAGAGCCTTGTTTGAAGAAAACTTTAAAAACAGCACCAGCAGTCAAATGGACAATCCTTAGTATTGCCACCTTTGCCAATTTGAAGTGCGGCCTCCGTATAAATAGGCAATCCATCCTCGTCGTAGCGGACTGTATAATTGAGACCCGATCATGAGCGTGTTGTGATTTGTACCATTGATGCGAAAATGTACATACCAGGTCGCGGGTCTGGGTTCAGTCCGGTTGCAGTTGAGTTCGTATCTGGACAATATAAACAGCATGACGCAAAAAGTATGGTCACTCTTACAAGGTGATAAAGTAGCAAGAGCGACGTACTCTGTGCCTCTAGCTTTTTAATCTGTTGCTGTAGCTGCTCCCTCTCTTTCTTTTCTTGACGTTCTTTCTCCTCCTCGGCAAGTTTCTGCTGTTCTTTAGCAACTTTCTTATCCATTTTCTTCGTCTTTAGTGAAGCAAAAAGGTCGTCAATTTCGCGGCCATTAACCTCTGGCAATGCTTTTTTTTTCGTTGCAGCGACGTTGTTTGCATTGCCTCCGCTTCTCTTTCTATTCTTTTTTCTCTTCTCTGCACCTTTCACACTGGGCTTATCTATTACTGGTTCAACAGGAGGTCTTTTCTTTTCGTCCTTGGTTTTTGAGGCATTTAGAGCCGCTGCGTTGGTCTTAGCATCTACCGACCGCGTCTTGGACAACCCAAACTTGGTTTTCTTTTCTATTGCCTGCTTAGACGGCACGGACAACGTAGGCTTTATTACACATACAGAATATTATATCGTAAATATTCAATAATCGAGCGAATTGTCATGCTCGTACGGCAGCCAGCGCGCGACTTCGTTTCTTCGTTCTGGCCATCCGTTATGTTGCAGCTATCGGTAATTACAGAGTAGCCTCAAAACTGTAAACCGGTATTTATCGGCTAGTACACCCGCAAAGTAGTAAGTGGTAGGTAATAACTAATACAGATAGTAATAAGCTCAATCGTGTTTATTTGCATGCGACCAACCCATCTCCTGCAGCGCGCTCGGGGCTGCAAAGCCTAGCAGCAGCCGCTCTTTTTCTTCTTCTTTTGCTTTTCACTCGTATTTTCGGCCGTAATTGCAATGCTGTTACCTGTGGGCAAAGTGGCTGCCGCACTTTCCTCCGCTTGAATGGTTTTGCGGCTCATGAGTTTGTATATTTCGGTAAGAATACGCTGAAAGGCCGAGTCAACGCCCGTAGCCTCTAGAGCCGACGTCTCGATGAACGCCAAGTTATTTTTCTCTGCAAAAGCCATGGCCTCTTCAGTCGATACTGCGCGTAAATGGCGCAGATCACTCTTGTTGCCTACCAACATAATGACCGTGTTGGCGTCGGCGTGGTCCCGCAATTCCTTCAACCAACGCTCTACATTTTCAAATGTGCCGTGCTTAGTAATGTCATAAACAAGCAGTGCACCTACTGCACCGCGATAATATCTAACAACAATAATATCACAATAATAAATCAATATGCTTCCCGCGTAGAACAATACAAAAGGAACGATTTGGAAGACATACGCGCTGGTAATCGCTCTATATCGTTCCTGTCCAGCAGTGTCCCAAATTTGTGCCTTGATAGTCTTGCCTTCGGCCACGATGGACTTGGTAGCAAATTCAACGCCAATTGTGCTTTTAGACTCAAGATTAAACTCATTGCGCGTAAATCGAGACAACAGATTGGACTTGCCGACACCAGAGTCGCCAATTAGCACGATCTTGAACAAATAATCGTACTCATCTTCACGAGGTGAAGCCATATGCGCTTGTCTCGATAGCCTTTATATAGGCGCGATAATTTCTCCTAAAGTTAAGTAATGTTCCCCGGTTGGCAAGAGCCACAAGGTTTATAAACCGCAGATGCCTCGCGAAATTAATCCCTTCTCGTCTTTAGAGTTTGGGTATCTCGTTACGTGTTCAGGCGTCGGGTAAGAACATCTGTTTGATGTGGTGGCCCATATATACTGCTACCGGCAAACTACCGGGAGTATCGTGTCGTACCGGTTTTAGCGACTTGGCTGGTGGGAGCACATTGCGATGGCAACCGAACTGTTTGAGGACATTTTTGAGGTCCGTCAAGTAAATCCTGATGGCAAGAAGTTCGACAAAGGTACGCACGATTCTTCTCCGCACCTGCTTATCTCTTTGCGCTGTTGCAAATGCTTTGAAAAGAGTTGCTGACATTAATTACTAAACCTATCGTCGCAGTAACCCGCGTGGTATGCAAAGGTGTGTCGTACGAGCTGGAGTTGACTCTGGACATCAACTCGGAGGTGTATCGCCTTCGTCAGAATGAAAAATTTACACTGGCATTGGTCAGCACGCTGGATCTGGAAGGCAAGCCAGATGACGGTATTTTTAACCAGTCAGGCAAGGTGCGTCGATGAAGTTGAGTAAAGTAATGGCAAGATAGTAATGCTCTGTATTGGTTGTATCAAACAGCCAACACTTTTAGACCGGTACGACTATGGCATGTTCGGAAAGGTGTTCCAGTATGACCACGAAGGAGGCAACATGGTGGCCGTCTACGCAAGTTTTGGCGGTTTACTTATGTGTCTGCGGGGCGAGCAGCGCCACCTGCATATGATTCATAACGACACAAGGATCTACTGTCTGCTTCGAAAGCAGTAATTTGATAAAGAACACGGGCTTGTCTTTTGGTACAGATAAGGATCGGCAAAGCGAACAGAATCGTAGTGCTCAGTTGAATTAGTGATAGTAGACAGCGCTTAAATACCAACAATACACGCAACATACATGACACGCCACTGCTCTTGCAAAACTAAACATTGGGATAGTATTGATGCACCTACTAATCTGCTTGCTGCAATGGATTGCTGTCCATTGCACAGCATCTTTTCGCCCCGTTCACTTGTCTTCTTTTGCCACCTCACGCATCTTCTTATAATATTCGTCCCGAGAAACAGCCTGTGGCGGATACTGAATGTACTTCCACTGTAATTGTATAGATACAGAGTACAAGTATTAAAGCAATTCTCTACACCGCTCCAACAAGAAGCCCCGCACCCTGCGAACGATATAGTCGATGCATTCTGGCTGGGCGTAGATGCATGTAGCAACGACGGGAACTGTGATGTGAGTAGATAACATGAAAGGAATTAGCATAAGGACTCAATCAAAAATCAATGTTAAATATCGCACTAGTAATATAAACGCCGATGCGCGCGATCTCCCACTTAGCACTCGGCATTTCCACTGTTGGGATGGATGTTTAAAAAACCAGTACTTTCTACAAAGCTTAAAATAACCAAATAAAACGAAGTCAATTATTGAAGTTTGAACAATCTGAAGTCGCAGAGCGAGGAGATGAAGCAATGTCCAGCGCCAAGCTCTGTATTTTCCTCTAGCTGCAACCTCGAAGAGGAACTAAACGGTGTACATGATTACCGTAAATGTGACATCGTTCAATCGCGATCTTTAAATGATGCTGCGTTGCAAGAAGCGGACGTCGACCCTGCAGAGATTAGTGACAATAATAAAATATACCCACTATTCGAACGAGAGCACACTGGAATACAATCCCGACTTCGATACAAAAAGATGCCTAGCGACACTTTTCTAGCTAAGATACGTAGAAAGCGTCGCATGCTTGGATACAATGAAAATCTACGATTTCGCGAACTTTACCGATCACCAGAGCCTGTAGCTATTATGGTAGTGATTGTAGTAGGAATTGCAGTGACGCTTGTGGTGACTAAATCGTGGCAATTTTACTTTTAGCATTAAAGTCAACACCATTTTGGTCATAATGCCAACCCTCTCGAGTTTTTATGTGGTTTCATCATCGAAACGACGAATAAAACGATGCCGACGCGACTTGAGGAATTGCAGCTCTCAGCGGATGAACAAAGATGCGGTAGATTAGAGGCAAGATTGCCACGAGATACAGTCGCGTGGACACCACTACAATATGCGTGTGCAGTAGGAGATGCTGAGCTTGTATCCGAAATCATTGCTGAGAATTCCGAAGCTGTCAAGGATTCAGGCAATGTACGTTGTGGCAACATAGCTAACACAGTGTCGCTAAGACTATGTATGGCCAAATGTGAGTAGACAAACTACGCATACTCACCGCTGCACATTGCTGTGTGCTTCGACCACATAGCTGTTGTCAAACTGCTGCTCGATGTGGCACCTTCCAAACTCAATGGAGTAGATAGTCAAGTACGCACGGTATCTTATCACTACATGAATCAATTAGTCATGAAATGATGCAAGATTAGGTCGGTTGTACTCCTTTACACTTGGCTATTTTGCAAGGTAATGAAAAAATGGTCAGGCTTTTACTGGGCGACGTCAACATCCAGCAGCTCGAGTCCAAGGTCCTCCATTATCCATCCTTCAAATACTCCAACCTTGTTAGAACTAACAAATTGAATTTGCGTATTAGAAAGGGACGACACCAATTGAATTAGCGAGGCAACTTCAGCTTTCTAGCATAGAAACGCTCCTCATTGATCACGCAACTCGAGCTGCAGGTCAGAAAGAGGTTTCGAACTGGTTGGCAAGTATTGGACTTGTGCAGTACGCACCAATGTTGTTTGACGAAGGCTACGACGACATTAACTTCCTGTTGGCTACGGGTGGTCTTGATGAAAAGACACTGAACGCCATGCAAATTCAGAAAGCAGGACACCGTGCTAAATTACAAACTCTGTATCAGCTTAAGGAGTTTTTGCATAGAGGGGAAGAGAGCAGCGCGAACTCGGAGGAAGACGAAGTGGATATCGAAGATGAATCTGATGCGTCTGACTCTGACAAAGAGTGAAATATCAACAACTACCTCACTACTTTTTACTTCAAAGCTTTTGAGTTTACGAGCTTGATGTGGTATTGATGGCAGCTAGTGTGGTGTTATATACAGCGGTCGGATCTGGGGGAGTCACTTCGTCTGGTACGTAGAACGTTGTATTGTTTGGATTAACAGCCTTGTAGCCAACAATCCCAGCGATCCCGACGATCACCAGAAATGTAAAGAGCAAAATGACTCGATCTGTGGCCATGCGCCGTGCAAACGAGCGAATAAGCTTGTCAGCGCGCTGCAAACTATCTTCAATGCCCATCACGGCATCCGTAATCTCAACAATATGTTCACGTTGACTGCGTAACGCTTCTGCCGTGGCCACCGCCACCTCTTTTGACTGTTCTACCATTCTAGCCGTACTCATGAGGCTTTGTTCTGTCTTTGATTGAACGTCAACGGTTTTATCGAGTAGATCCTGGTTCCCCAAACCATTTGTGACTCGCGCCCCAGCGGCATTGGCTGCAGCTCGATCACCAAATAAACCGTTGCGCTCTTGTTCTGCTCTTGCCCATCGAAATTCACTCGAAAGCTCTTCCACGCGAGCACAATGCTCCTCAAATTTCTATAACAAATACCCCATTTAGTCTTTCCCACTTCAACTGTCACCAATTTTGAATCTTACCTCGCGAAAGCTCGCGGCTTGATCCCGTGGAGCTTGACGAAGTGCCAATTGAAACCCTTTCTTGAGCTCAATCATCTCCTTAAGCTTTACTTCAGCCATCGCTAGCATCTACAACATAAAAGATTAATCTATTGAGCCATACTACTAAAAGCTATTGGCTCTTTGTCATTACCTCGGGTCGAACACCAGGCGGTGCCTTGGCTACTTTGCCCATGAGGTCGTTCAACTTAGTAATTGCATCGCTCAAGTCTGCGTCGTAGTAACTAATTTCTGCCATCGGCCTGTCCGCTCAACGATAACAGACGATAGAATCTTTGCAGACGCAGGACACTTAGAGACGAGGCCAAGTATAGGCTAGACTCTTGGTAATTGAAATGCGCTAATCGAAGGTGCAAGTTCTGGTGTCGATAATGACGACTCGAGTCCGTTTCAGCACTTGCCATTGTCGTTTCCACCGGTTTTTCTTAGCGACCGGCGGTACCGCTATAGTACCGGGTTACACCTAACAGAAATAGAGATGTCCAATATAAGTGCACCAGCTTCGTACTTGAGAAGCGTTTAAAGTTACATTAACACTTTAGTCTTGGATCGCTAATCGTCGATTCGCTCTCCTTCTCCATCTTCGCCTCCTATTTCGTTTCTCTTTTGCTTTCTGTCACCAACAAGTGCAACGCCAGCTCCGCATTAAGCTGGCGATAAACTTGCAAGCACCTTCCACTTTGTTCTCTATGCTTTCTCGACTCTAAATCCTAACGATTCAGGGTCGAGGTCCTTCCTATAATTAAGGAGGGCGGCAACATGTTGTGGCCCACCAGAAAGCAGTCACCATCGTGCTCTCTCTATAACAAACACAAGCTAGCTACACCCAAAGCATCGTTTAAAACGAAGGTGGTGCCAGCTTCTGCTCATCTAATGCCGAATTGCCCATTGCATCACCGGACATTCCTTGATCGGGCTGCGGAGCGAACCACTCATTTACCATAATGCTCACACCTTCAATAGCAGCAAGAAGCACACCGCCAATAAGAGCTTGTCCGGCAGCAGCACGGGGTCCGGCGCGGGCTGCCAGGGCGCCACCCGTGGCCGCACCTGCGAGAATGGAGTTCCACGGGTCCTCTTTTCGTCGCAAAGCCTCAAATGAACAGTCAAACGAAGAAAAGAGCAGACCCCAGACTGCAAAGCCGCCAGCTAAAACGGGCGTACGCATCTTTGCGTTGTAGATAGCACCGCGAAAACGTTGACCTGACGGCGAGTTCCGCGCACCTTTAAACGTGTACCAGCCGGAGCCGAACACGGCGCCTAACACGAAACCGCCACCTGCGTCTTCCACAATACGAAAGGGACATGGCTCGCGCTCCATTACGATATTTAATCAGATACCTCGCTTACAGTGTTGTAGTAATGTTGGATAGCTAAGAAGGCAGCAGCTTGCGTGTCGGGAGTGAGCGCTAGCCAACAGCTGTGGTCGGTATACCGATAGGAGTATAGTGCGCTTGTATCAATTGATACCGGCGCACTCACCCGTATTCGATACCGGTAAACAAATTCTCCCCTGGATAGAAATCTTAATATCTAGCATAGCGACGATGTCTCGTAGTATGCCGGAGGCGGTAGCTTGGACGACAAATGGTGACGCAAAACTTGGACTTCGTAACGTGCACGCTGACAATGTACACGAGCAAGCGCATTCCAGTTGGGAGCCATACGATTTTAACGGCGGGACCGTACTGGCCATCGCGGGCGAGGACTTTGTTGTGGTTGCAGGCGACACGCGCTTGAGCACGGGCTACTCTGTTTTAAGTCGTGAAGAAAGCAAACTTCACGAACTGACACCTACGACAGTGCTAGGCTGCCCTGGATCGCACAACGATATTATTCAGCTGCGTGGCGTCCTAAGTATTCGCGCGCAGATGTATCATCATGACAACCAAACGGCCATGAACTCGAGTGCCATGGCGCAGCTGCTGATGAACACGCTGTACTCTCGTCGCTTCTTTCCGTACTATGCGTTCTGCATCTTGTGTGGCATTGATGAGAACGGCAAGGGCGCTGTGTATACGTACGACGCCATCGGTTCGTACGACCGTGTCACGCGCGCTGCGCAAGGCACTGGCGGCCACTTGATGATTCCATTGTTGGACAATCTCGTGGAACATGACACTCGCACGGACCCAAAGAAGATGCTGTCATTACAGGAGACCAAGGACATTATTAAGGACGCATTTATTACGGCTGGGGAAGTAAGTAAAATCGAGGAGGTTAGAATTTTATATGTAATTAACTCTTTGTGGTTGCCTTTATTATTTGCAGAGAGATATTTACACGGGTGATAGCGTGGAGATCTTGACCATCAAGGCTTCGGGTATTAACAGGGAAATGTTTGCGCTTAAAAAGGATTAGAGCTGCTTTTAGCAAATTCCATTTAGGACGTCGCAAACTAGGAGGAACAAGGCGTAAGTAAGTTGAAGTTGTTCGGATGATGACTACAATGGAAGCCTGTGTTTGTTCTTACGTTCTCCTATCTACTTCCACCTCTAATTTTCGCGATTTTTAAGTGCCAGCTGACGCACCTTGCGATTGTATAGCTCTGGGTCGTTTTTTAAATCCATGTATGGTTCACGTTGTGCAGGATCAGCCATGTTAGGCTGGTCGAGCAGGTCTTGCACGCCCTTGAGAATCTGTTTGATGGTGACGCTGGGTTTCCAGTCCTTGTCCTCATTTAGAATACTCAAACACACTGTACCCGATGGATACACATTCGGGTGGTACAGTGGTGGGGTAAACTTTACAAGCGGTGGCTTGCTTGGGTAATCTTCGGAAAATGCCAATGACATCTTAAACACGCCGCCCTCCCAGTTCGTGCCAGCCTTGCCTGGAATGCCTGCGTGCCACATCATCAGGTTAAGCGAGCCATCTTCGTTAGCAATCGGACGCGCCCAAAATCCTGCCGGGTGGTCCCGCCTCCAGTTCCTGCGCTCTTGACGTAACCGCTGCACTGCAATCGAGTCGTCACTCATTGCTCAACACTTTGTATTTACAAGAATGTGTGTACGCCATCTGTCCGAGTTATCTTGTCTTAAAATCGGGGCTGAGCGGCTTGTAGTATTGGGCGTTTCTATGGACATTGCATTTGATGTAACATTTGTGTGACATAAGGCTGAAACGCCGCTGAAGACGTATCCATTGCCTGACGGATACAATGGACACCAATGAGGTGCAAACTTCATCTTTGTTGTATTCTCTGTTGTTCTGTTATTCTAGTACTAACGCATGTAATTTTCTAGAGCGAATTTTCTCAAGAAGACGTGCTACCTATTGCCAAGACGGCAATCGAGGCGGCCTTAAAAGACACAGCGTACAATCGCAAAAAGGTGATGGATTGGTCAAATACACTCGTAGCAAGTGTACTTATGGGTCTACAGAACCTCAACAAACCCTTCAAATACGCAGTGACATGCCTCATTATGCAAAAGACTGGCGCGGGTATGACAACAGCTGCTGCCTGTTTTTGGGACCCAAATATGGATGGAAGCTGTACGGTACTCTGGGAAAACAGCACAATCTACTGCATCGTGACGGTGTATGGCGTTGCTATCTCTCCGTCTGCCAACAAATTTGATCATTAAACATTGTGTCACAGTATCTTGCATTTGTTCACCGTATGCGCGTTATTCCAACTACTCAATTACCTCTTCTAAAGCTGCAAGACAAGCCTGAGCAGCGTCTTTGACTTCCTTTTTACCACTGTGAACAGCCAATTTCTGCTTTAGTTTGGCACTGTGCGCTTTGACCTCGTCCACGTACTTAGCTCGTTCCTCAGCTTTTTCTGCATCGTTTGCCGAGCCAGAGATCACTTCGAGAAGGTTCTGCATAGCAATTAAAGCACGATGTAGCGTCTCGACTTTCGACCCTTCTTCAATAATGGTTGCAAACGCCTTGAAGCCACCCTGACACAATATAATCCAACAAACCTGTGGAGCTTGCGACACCATTGCAAGCGCACCGCCAGCAGCGCGCGCTGTTTCAAAGTCTTCGGCTTCGTCTTCAAGCGACGCAAATGCAATCCATAGTCGGACCTTTTCTTTATTCATAAAAACCTGCTCAACCACCTTTTCATTTGGAAGCAGATTGCAAATTGCTTCCGTGGCTGCACGACGAACTAGCTCATGCTCCGAGAACTGAAGGTACTGAAGCGTCGACAAACCCTGCGGTTCTCCAACAATTCGCGCCTTCGTTTCCTCGGACACGCTCGCAATGTTTGTCAAAGCCATGAGTGCTTCAAAATGAAGCAATTGTTGATCCCCCTTACACAAATCGAGTAATGGTCGAATTGAAGAAAATAATGAAGACGACGGAATTAAGTTTGGGTTGGTACTGATCAAGATCTTGGCCATCGCCTGACCTGCAGCGTTCGAGATCTTGGTTCCATGAATTTGAGATGACTTCTTACCTTTGCTACCCATGGCATTCGACTTAGCGATGTGATGCAGCGCCAATGGGATCAATGCCTGAAAGACACCACACTGCACCAAATTACCTCGCACTGCAGGCACTTCCGCTGCATGCAGAGCGCTGAGCGTTGCCATCTCCATAATATTCTCCGACTTTGTAGCTGACAACTTTAAAAGCTGTCCCAATGTCGTCAGCACATCACGTGACGCCGCCAGTTTTGTCACTCGAGCTTCAACACGTTCCGAAGTGTCACCATCGTCAAGCACAGACTTTTGTTTCAACGCCTTTTGTAGCTCTTCGTACTGATCCGCCGTCATTTCCATTCCTTCCATCTGTTTCCGCTTAATGGCAGCTTCAGATGTCAAGACGTGGTGTAAAATGTATCCGATCCCGTAATACACATTTGACCGGAAACCAGCGTTAGCCTGTGCTTCAGTACTAGAATCCTTTGCAGATGGAAATTCCACTCGAAAGACACTGGCAACTGCGCTAGGGTGTTTCACAAACGCATCTTTTACAGGTGTATACGTGATCAAATACGACAAAGCTTCGATACCCCGCTCTTTAGGCGACACACCACTCCAAAACAGCTGAGACCGTGGTCGTACCAGTTTTGCTTTTTCCTCGCTCTGCTTTGCTTTCTCTGCTTCTCTATGTTTGCTTTCCATCGCTTCAGCACTTGCAAGCACTGCAAAAACGCTGTCCATAAGGAATTGACCATCTGCAGATGGCATTTCGAGGGTCTTTTCAACTATCCCGAGCTTCACTTGTATACTCAAAGCGCTGGCACGAAGCATCAAGTCGTCCGCTTCGTCCAACGTTGCCTGCAACATTCGATAGATTTCAATTCTTAATGCTGGCGGAACACATGCGGGACCGTGCTCAACGCCGCAAATACTGGCAACACAATCAACCCATATCTCTTGCAGTTGCCTCGTCAAAGCTTTTTCATCGGGAAACGTCCGAGATGCAGAGAGAAAGTCGTGCAGCCGCGTGAGAAATGCTGTGCCGTCATTGTTAGTCTGTTGCACCGCCCACAACGCAAGTTTTGCATTCGAAAGAAAAAGAGCAGAAAGGAGTAAGCACGAGGCCGAGGCCTGAGCAAGTTGCGTGCGATTCGTAGGTCGCGCTGCGAGGACAGGAGACACGCACCAGTCTCGTACCATTTTCTTTAGCACCGAATCGTCACCCTCGAAGTATGCAAGACATTGTGTAAAGACCAGTGGAAGACGAGTTAGTAAAACGGCCATTAGCTCTGGACTCGAGGCGCTTGCTGTTGTAGAACCAAAATGAAATCCTGGCAAGGCACTGGACGCTGTGGTATGTAGCAAAGAAAACAGTCCTAGTTCTTGCGTTAGCGCAGCGAAGCGCGCCTGAAGCTGGTGTGCGGTGTTATTATCCTTATCTGCTTTCATAGCTGTCTGTCCACTTAATACTGAAAGAAAATGAAGTAGCCCGTCAAGTGCTGCAATCTGGAGTACGCATTCCCGACTTCTTAAGCCATCAAGCATTCCATTTAGCACACGACGAACACACGTATCGTCAACAGACTTGGCTGCAACCAGTAGGTACTTGAAAAGAAATGCCGACAGCCGAACAATCGCCTTTTGACCGCGTACGGGCATCCGATCACACTCTTTCTCGCTATCCGCTGCATACTCCAACGCAACCTGCTGGTGCAGGAGCTCTAACAATGTATCCAGTACTCCATTGTTCGTACTTATTGTCTTTGCAGCCAATTCCATTGATGCAGATGCTAAGATCGAGAGCAACGACACAACATGGGACAAGATCAGCAACAGAGTCTCCTTTTTCTCTTCTCTCTTGCTCAGCTCCATCAGCTTCTGTGCTGCTTTCCATAGCACCGTCAGTCCCTGTCTCTTTGCAATTTCTTCAGGCAAAGTTGCGAGCTCCATGACACTTTTCATTTCAAGATACTGCAGTGCTGCCACAATCTTCTCCTGCATCTTTGCCACTTCCTTGACGTCTGCATCGCCCTCTTCTCCATGTACACCATTCACGATACTATCTAACGCCTTTTTCACGCCGTGTATGTCTTCCCGGACCTGTTCCTGAATCTTCCGAGCCAGCGCAGCCGCCGATTTATTACTTGGCGTCTGTTGCAGCACTAAGCGCACGTCTTGAAATGCCTGCGTCATGTCGCTTAGCCCCATATGTGCCTGTGCTCGACGATAACGCGCCTTGGAATTCTCTGGATCAAGTGACAGCGCCAACGTGCAGTCTTTTTCTGCTGCGGCAAAGTCTTCGAGTTGCAAGAGACAAGCGGCTCGATTGCTCCAAAGCAGCACTCGCTGCGCTTCTACGTCCTTCAAAGCATCACCAGATACATCGGACGATACTGAAGCGGCATTAAGGCCTTCTGTATACTTAGTGATAGCGGATCGATAGTCTTTAGCGCTGAAAAATGCGTTGCCTTCGGCGCGCAAGGCCTCCATTTTTGCGGTCATGTTGGCGAGAGAATGTGTGCTAGATATCCACTCTTGCAGGTTTGTTAAAATTATGATAGATCGTGGGTTATGACGGATTCGAAGAAATGAATTGTTCTATATTGCATATTTGGCGCCCTCACGCGACTGAAAGCGAGTGGATATTGCGGCGGTGATGGTGGGAGAGGATATCGACTTGCTGCTTCAAAAAGGCATTCAATCTGCTTTGAAGGTAGTGTATGATACAGCAGAATCGTTGGTTTGCTTTATCATGGAGCGACGGCTCTTGTATTACTTGAATGAAACCATCTCGCATTTCTTATGCTCGTTTGCGTTGTTTCTTCTAGAGTGACGAGGAGTTAAAGAAGTCTAGACCGGAAGATGAGTTGCATCACTCTCACCGACATCGCAGTCGAACACGGAGTCGCAGCCACTCGCGCCACCGTCAACGAGACCGCTCTCGGTCGAGGAGTTCACGACGTTCTCGTCGCTCTCATCGCTCTCGCTCGCGCTCTTCACGCCGGAGTCGTAAAAAATCTCGACGAGATCATGGACGAAGCCGTAGCCGTAGTCGGGACCGGCCAAGTAAGAAGAAACCCAAGAGCAAGAGTCCATCGCCATTACCTCCAAAGGTTGAGAGGGAGCCCAGTACGTCGGCCGAGCGGGCGGAACGTGCCAAGCAGCGTGAATTAATGGAGCTCACAAGAGACCACCGCACGGTATTTGTGGGTCAATTGACGCAAAAAGTGCGTGAGAAGGACTTGGAGCGGTTTTTGACAAAGACGGGCAAGGTGGAGAACGTTTTGCTTATCCGCGACAAATTTACCAACCGTTCGAAAGGTTTTGCCTACGTGGAACTCTCCAATTTAGAAGATGTCCCCAAAGTATTGCTTCTTAATGGACAGGTACCGGACTTTCAAGTCTTTCCAATCATGATCAAAGCATCAGAAGCTGAGAAAAATTTTGCAGCCAAAAAGGATTCCGTCATGAATGCCACGGCAGCATCTTCTGGTGCTTTGGCTGCTAATGCTCTTGGTACAGGTTTGAATGGAGGGAACATGTCCGCGTCGGCTTTGTCCGCAGCTAGTCGCATTTATTGTGGAAATGTCCACACGAACATTACCGAAGACGATTTACGGATTGTTTTCCAGTCATTTGGAGAGGTTTTATCCGTGACTATCAATCGGGATGAAATGGGTCGATCTAAAGGCTTTAGTTTTATCCAGTTTAGTAGTCCACAGGAAGCAAATTTTGCCTTGTCTAAAGGCAATGGACTTGAGCTTGCTGGCAACCATTTGCGTCTAGGTCCAGTGAATGAGAATGCTATGAGTGGTGGAAATCGTGGTCTAAATGGTCTTTCAAGTGGCATGGACAATAGTCTGACAGGTGGACGATGGAAGCTTGAGGATGAGGAAGATATGGGCATGAGCATGAATGCTCAGTCGCGCTCGGCTTTAATGGCCAAGCTCGCTGGCAATGATATCGATTTGTTCCCATCCATGGGAGGCGTCGGAGGATATTCGTCTACGACAGAGTATACCAACACCATGGCCGCTACTGCTGCGCAGCGGGCGGAACAGGCGACGGCGCTCATGTCGTCGACAGAGATTGAAGGCAGTGACTCGTTTTGCTTCGTGGTCAAAAATATGTTTGACGTGTACCAAGAGCAAAAGAGCGGGAACCCCGAATGGTCCGTTGAGATCCAACAAGACGTCCAAGAAGAATGCGGTCAATACGGACCAGTGCTACATACGTACGTAGAAAAGGACAAGCAAGGGGGTCTCGTGTATGTGCTTTTTGCAAACGTCCAGAGCGCCGTGACTGCCGCGAAGAAGCTCCACGGTCGCTGGTTCAACAAGCGACAGATCAGCGTAAGGTACTTGTCGTCGCAGGAGTACGTCGGCATGTTCCCTGAAGCTCGATCTGCTGTCCAGACGGCACGTGCCAACTCTTAGTAAGCAAGCTTCCACACTTTACCATCTACTTACGTGCCCGTTTACACAGACATTCGAACCTACTACGATGCCGACATCAGAACTTAGCACGGCCCAGGTGATATATTACTTCAGGTTTAGAAGTAGTACTTTGGCGCAAACATCATTCTGATTCGTTGCGTTCTGTTCGTAGTGACTGCAATGAGTGAACGCGGGTGTCGAAACGCCCTCGTCTGTCTTGAATGTTTCGCCTTCTAGTCTTTGGCCACTAAGGTCACACCTTCAGCCTGCAAAGCTTGGTCCTTCCGTCGCTGCAGCAATGTTACCGCTAGTGTGCGCTTGACAATGTGAATAAGCTCATCTACTTGGGTCTCTGAGAATCTTTCAGCACAGTCTTCGATGATCAAATGGATGTCCACGAGCTCAGTTGGAATGTGGTTGATAAACTGCAGCTTCTCCGCCGTGCTCAGCGGTGGCAGACCGGCTTGGATCAACTCGTTATTAAAATCTTGAAGGCAGTCCGCAGTCAATGTAGAGCTGTGTGAATGGCTGTGCGTCAAGAATCTCAGCACTTTGTGGTCCATCCAATTGCGCTCAGCGTATTCAATCATCGCCGACTTGTGCAGCCGCTGCTCCTTGCGCTCTTGCATGAGCGTAAGCACCTCAAAGTCGCATAGCGAACCCTCATTAAGGAGCAACACCTTCATGAAGGTTATCTTGCCCGATTGGTCGGGATTCCCGCTTTAAACAGCGAATTTATTGCATTGATACAAGTCTAGGGCTACTAATTCCATCTTTTTTCCCTAAACTAAAGCTAAAATTACCAATAAAAAGTACTTCAATTCGGACCCTTACTTTTGTCGGCGTTGAGCGTCACGTTGCTCCCGCTCACGTTGATTTTCTGGTTTGCCGCCATCAGCACTCGAGCTCGGATTCAACTGTCGTGACCTTAATACCATCGTCGAGGTGGGTGTATCCAGAGACCGTCGCGCCCCCATGCCTGCTCGTGTAGATCGTCGCGTGCCTCTTGCCATCCTCGGAGCCGGACGAACACGAGGACGGATCTCGGGTGTATCCTGCATAGCGAAAGCAAACTCATTCTCTAAAGACCGAAAGACACGTGGCGAGCTAGGCGGTGAGTTGTCAATGAGTGGAGATAACGCTAGTCGCGGGTATGCTCTTGCGTATATAATACCATAATTGTGTCGCCGCTTCGGTCGCTTTGGCGGCGGTGGAGGGTTCTTTCTGTCCAACATTCGTGCTGAAGGAGGTGGCGTAACTTGCACTGTTCGGAGAGAAGTTCTTGCTTGTACGCGCTCGACATCACTGCCCAATGAATCCTGACTACAGCTCACAACGTCGTTAAGATTGGCACATGCTGCGACGAGATCGACGTCACTGCCTTGTGAGCTAACGATAAGGTCTTCTAGGCTCGTGTAAGTAGCAACGTTCTCCCTCTTTTCTATCAAAGCGTCTTCGTTATCCACTAGTTGCGAGAGGTTGTTTGTAATTATCGGCGATGGTGGAAACCTTGCCTTCTCCTCTGTTGTACAAGGTCGGTTCTCCTGCTCTGGAGATTGTACATGCTTCTCACTTAAATTGGCTAGCGGAGTAGCTGGTAATACAGGAGGAGGTGATGACGTTATGTTGACATCCACTACACGACATCGCTTGGACCTGTGCTTCCCATCGTTACTGCTGCAACTATTACTTGTTTCGTCCTGTGTCTCCTCCTTTTCTTCTGGTGTTTCACTGCGCCGTCGCTTTCCCCTTGGTGTTGGCTTCTTTTCCTCCGCCTCAGGACCGCACAGCTTTGGCGGCTTTGCTTCTGTGACGTCAGGCGGGGTGGACTCAAGCCGCCGCCGTTTCCACCTCAAATGGTTATTTTCGTCGTCGCGGGCAGCTTGGGGAAGCGGCGAGAATGAGACGGACGATGGTCGTCGCCGTTTGCCCGTGACAAAGGACTTCATGTTGCGTAACGTGGCAGAAAAGATTATGGTTGAGCTCCGCTAATCGTACGGGCACTGCTCCTTCTACGGTTTCGCGGAAGGCTTTATTCTTTCTTCGCCGTCGCAAAAATCCCCCCCTTTTGGCATACATAAGGGAAGACTAAAAACGGCTCTAGGGGCATGTACCTTTTTATAAATGTCACTCGAAGGTTGCGCTAGGTACGGATGCTCTCTGAGCCGCAGACTCTGAAGACGCCAACATAACGTAGACTTCACTAGGTGATAATGCTGAGCCGAACGACTCGCCAGGCAGCTTTACAGGCTAAACGTCAAGGCATTCGCATGGCATCCACCAAACACTCATCTTTGAATGGCAAGGGCGCGTTAGATGGAGCCTACAAGGTGTTTATGAAAAGCACGCCCGTGTACGTGACCACGGTGCTGATTGCCACGCTAGTGGCGGAAGGGATCTATGGCACGGCTACGAATTATATATGGGAGGCAAACAACCGTGGCGTAAGTTATTGCATTCAGCTTTTTGGCGGTAGATCGAAAACCTTCGGACATTTTTTGTGGGACTGATTTTATGTTCTAATTGTTGCTCTCACGCAGCGTCTGTATCACCACGTTGACTGGTCTAAGTTTGCTAGCGAGGAGGAAGATGAAGACGGCGAAGAGGAAGGCGAGGATGAGGAGGCAAATGACGAAGAAGAGGACGAGGGGGACGACCTTCACGACGACGATGAGGATGATGTGTAGAGTGCACAAATTGTATTTGTTAAATCAGTGGCCGCAGACTTATGTCCCATCTGGTCCATAATTTGCTCGGAAACTAGCTTTAATACATTTGCTGGAGTTTACTCTGCAATGAATTGTAGCAGTATTTTAGTCCATATCAGCACAACATGTATGTGTCAAGGTATCCTTGTGGCACTACAACGTACGCAGACGAAGCAAATTGAATACGCGCCGCATCCTTCACTCCCGGATTGTTGTTTCTCTATTATCATACCCGCACAATGCGTCGATAAACAATCATTCAGCTACCGTTGAGCAATAAAAGATTTCACTTTACAAGCGTTTTAGCTCTGTTTGCTGTAGTTTAGAGTCGTCGCTATCGAGGCAGTGGTACCAGACCCGTTCTTGCTATCTAAAATATTGTTGGCCGCTACTATGCGGTAATCCTTGGAATTTCCAGGTCGTCGCTTGACTTTTAACGCACGCTTGTCCAGCATGCTCTGGACAAAGTATAATTATTGTAGCATATCATGTGTTAAATAACAACGCCAATAATTACCATGGCAAAAGTTGTGGTACCTCAACGTTGCTCAGCTTGCAGCCTGCCGCCACGCAACGCACCATGGCAAAATACATAACATCGGCAGCTTCTCCTGCCACATCAGGGATCGAATCAGCTTCTGCAAGCTCCTGCGCCTCCTCCACAAGTTTGTTACGCAACAACTCTGCATCTTCAAACAATCGCTTAGTGTAAGATCCAGCAGGTGCGTTTGCGAGGCGTTTGAAGAGCATACTCTCGAGTGCACGGAGGCCACTATCGTGTCCCCAGCACGTGCGAATGTTGAGATGACAAAAACCAGCGCCCGTTTGAGTTACTGTAAAGCGTAGTGCGTCACTGTCGCAATCGATATCGATCTTTATCAACTTCTGAGCATTGCCACTACTCTCTCCTTTTTTCCATAGGTTGCCACGTGACCGAGAGTAGTAGACACCACGGCCGCTAGCTACCGCAGCAGAAATACTCTCCTTGCTTGAATATACCAAGCCAAGCGCGACACCAGCTTCGTCAGCCACAACGGTCGTAAACAGACCGTCAGAACGGTCTGTACGAAGACAACTAACAAAGCTCAAGACAGCATCTATAGCAGCTTCTTCGCCTGTCGACACCATATCAATCGGTTGGTCTTCTTCGCCCCTACAGTACCCAGACGTTACTACGTGGATATGCTTCTGATGCAAGTTTCGGATCCTATTAATCGCTACCATATTATCACTTGATTCAGTTCCCGATCTCATTTCGACAGCAAGTAAAAAACTTTCGTCGAGACTATTTCTCACCACCTCTATAGGCGCAAAAGTTTCCTCAAATCCTTTTTGCTGTGTAAGCGTCACGGAATTAATGACAAGTACGACACCACCGATAGCATTGTAAAGTCGTTTGAGCTTGTCACAAAATTCCGTGGCGTTTGTGCTGTGCAGCGACGTCACGGGAATACGTAGAATCAATCGATTGGCTGGTAGCTCCGAGATGGCAAGGGCTACACGCTCTAGCTCAGCATCTTCACTGGACATAGCGTCTATTAGTACTTTTTCAATACCCTGATCGAGCCACGAGACTAGAGGCTCAATCATTTCGGCCGAAAATGGCCCCAGCAGCGTCCGGGCGTCCAGCAGCGAAGACTTAAGTACTAGCTCATGTGGCTCCGTATTGTCGGCGGATACGATCGATGCCAGCTCGTGTAGATAATTTGGGGAAAGCTTAGCGTACACGAGGCCTAGTGTACTGAATCGCTGCAGCACTGAGCACTGCGCGTCGGTCGTGGCAGCTGACTGGGCCGAAAACTTTGGGATCAGCATGTACTATCGAAAATCGACGTTGTTGTCCACCAATCTTCCTCATTAGTAATATTAGTAGCTAATTTTCTATTATATGAGAGGATCAATAAGCATAACTTAATTTCTTGGAAATAGTGATCATACTGCTAGCTTTCTAATATTACCAAAGATTCAGGAGTGTCATACATTTCAAGTATTCACAAATTATAATAAGCAAAATGCCATACGTGCAGGTCACGAGCAACGTTTCCTCTAGCAACCTCGACAAGAGTAGGGTTATGGCTGCAATTTCCAACGGCGTGGCTTCCGCCCTTGGTAAGTCAGAACAATTTGTGATGGTCCACCTGGATTTAAGCGCCCCAATGCTTTACCAAGCTTCCGATGCCGTGAGTGGTTATAACATTTATTTATTATGCCACAATATTGACGTCGTTGCTACTTTAGCCGTGTGCAATGATCCAGCTTCGAAGCATTGGCAAGGTGGATGCTGAGCATAATTCTACGGTACGCATATTGTTAACAGTGGTAACACCTGTACCTACTACTGAGCCAAGACTGATGTCACTTGTGCAGACCGCGTCAGTACTGACGGAGATTGTAAGCGCGGAGCTACATGTCCCGAAAGAGCGGATTTTCATGAACATCGACGACTTGATGCACTCAAATTGCGCAATGGGTGGCTTGCTTATTCCAAAGCGCGAATAAGAAGCTACTCTATATGGACGGAGGAAGTCTTGTCAGTTGTTGTGTTTGCTGATTATTTGGCAAAGCGCAGGGTTTAATAGGTGACTCAATTTAAAAAAATTTCATTAGAATGTGATACAAAATGTTTTTTTAAAACACTGGTACAATCCATAAACTGCACTTTGTTGGGTATTTTTTCACATGTGGTCATATAACCTTCACTTGCGAAGAAATTGAAAGAAGATGGATAACGATTTCGAAGCGCTTGCAGAAAGAAAGGTGGGCAAGTGGTGAGGAGACTATTGCCGCCATCAAGTTGATTGCATTCCGTAAGTCAGCATGCGACCGCGTCAGCACCCGTGGGGGCGCATTCTTAACCTTTGAAGTGCGACAATGCAGAAGCTGACGCGGGCACATGCTGACGGACGATATGCAATCAACTTGATGACGGCGACGGCTTCCTTGCCACTTGCCCATCTCTCTTTCTACAAGCGCTTGACGTCGAGGTTGTCATCCATCTTCTTTCAATTTCTTCGTAAGTGACGTCAGACCATATGACTACATGTGAAAACTTACCCAACAAAGTGTAGTTTATCGAATGTCTAGACCAGTGTCCTAAAATTTTAGTATCCCACTCTACGGAAATTTTCAATTTTAGGCCCTTTTGCAATATTCCCAAATTTTAAATGTAAGCACCCAGCAAATCGAGTTTATGTATAAAAGGGGTGATAATCAGGGTTCTGAAATATCACTTAAAGTATAATACATTATTGCCACTGTTCGTTCGCTCATATAACCAAAAGTCGATAATGAGCCTGGAAATACTGACAATTGCACCATGCCAATCCTTGCATGCTTGGCAAATAAGACATCAGAGCAATGTAGGCTCTCGTGGAAATGACCACTGCCTAGTGACATACTACGTTTTCCTTTGATTTAATATAAGCTCTTGTTGAGCTCTCCAAATAGTTAAGTGTTTTGTGAAAATACTTCTAGAATTCAAATCGGACTCTTCCTTATTCAGTAATATACCTGATTCTTTAGATCTTTAATAGTCTCTGATCCCAAGCGCAACGTACAGTGTCTATCGAGACGTCTTCGACCGAGATAAAGAATGTATATATATATGAAGAGAGTTGTCGCCCTTATGGGCACCACCTCTGATTAATTTTCGGCGTTTAATGCGATTAAGAACTCGGTAAACTTGAGCTCAAAAGCTCAAATCTATAAAAATCAAAGGGCGATATCAGTGCAACTACAATTGTCACTTATGGTTGTTAATAATTCTTTTACTTCAGTGACGAGATTGCTTGTGACACTCAGGGGCCAATTAAATATTGCAGCTCCATTCTCTTTTTGCGGAGTTCCCTTATCCATCACATGCTACAGATCTACATGTAGAAGCGAAGTATATGTTACGTACTTGTAAAGCTTTGCTACTTGCGACTGGTAGTGATAAATCATCTGCGAAGCTATGCTGCTCATATCAAAAGGGATATATTGAGCTAATTTAGCAGCAGCAAGATTTTTATATTGACTTATAAGTCTTTGACGACGCCGTCACGGCTTCCATTATTACCTTTTACACATCTTACACTTACATTGGATGCGTAATTGCGTAGGCTTCCTTTGTAAGAAGGACTGCCCACAACCTAAGAAAGAGGTCACCAAATCGCTGTTGCGTAAAAAATTCCCCTTTTACCTCCCACTACTCGGTTCGAGGCCGTTGTAATCCTATAATGAAGGATTGTAAATGACAAGAGGTCAGTCCGTGCTGTAGAATATTTGTTACAGCCACGTCTATTCTGACTTTAGGAACGTTCAAAACAGTTCCATTAGCTAGTCGAGTTGAAATGACTGCTCCATTAAAGCATGGGCATATTATTTTAACTAAACATAATCACTTACTGGTGTGCAAAGTTCTTCGTTGCACTAGAGTTTATGAGGATACAAATTGGGTTTATAGACCCATATATTTGCGTGTTTAATTATCAGCAACCCACAGCTGTGTATTTCAGAAACGTTCAGCTTTCAAAAGCTAAGACACCCGTCACTTAAATATAGTGTGCAGTGGTTCCCAAGCATTTCTAGTGACTGGTATTCTCTAGCTGGAGGGTACCCCTTTTTGTTAGCAGTCCTCCTTAGCCTTTGGGCAAGACAAAGATCCAATTTATTGATACATTATGTGAAATAGGTTACTACTGAGGACAATATACGGTCAGGTGTCGCCCAACTACGACTTTTTAAAGCGGGAATATTTTTCTGCATTTGAAAAAGTTGCTTGAGGAGCGGTCTAGCTCTTGAATAATATTTAAGCACACTATCTTTAGCTTCTCAAGGAGTTTCACCAAATTGATGGACCATCTTCGTAACATTCAGATTTACCCACATTGCTTATGAGTAGATGATCAGGCGTGCTGTCGGAGCTTAAATTTGGTTAAAGGAGCATTGCTGTTAGCTTCACTTCATGCGCTCAAAAAGATGGAGCCACTTCATAAAAGCATTGTACTTACTTTTAGCTCTTAAAGCGCGTACGCGACGCGCAAGAAGCTCTATAAGACTAGAAATACCCCTAACGCCAGCTTGACATCTCCAATCTAAATAAATATTGTCACTTTTATATCTTCCAACGGTAAGAGTCTTTAGTATAAACCTATAAGTGAGCGTTCAGGGGTCGCCCGGACTGTCTAGGAGCTCTGAAGTACATTTTTTCATGTAAGGCTCAAGAGTTCTGGCTGCTTAGAGGCTAGGAGAATTGTGAGGACTGCCGCATGATCAGAGACAGAGAATTGGTAAGCCGGCGCGTACTATGCGTCCACATACTCATAAATAAGCTAAGTTTGACAGTCTATCTAGTGCTTAGTTTAACTTAAAGTGCAAACGAGGTATCTGCTTTAATAATGTGAAAGCAATGACAGAATCTTCCAGTAAACACACGTTTCCAGTCTTTGAAGTAAATTGGTAGAGGTATGCAATCAAATGCAGATTAGATTCAGGAGCCTTTTTATAGAAAGATCTATCCATACATCTTCTCAACATTACATTCCTAAAAGGCTGTTTTCATTCCTAAGTTGTATATAAAATGGGTATCCCTGCATCTCATAGTAAAATATAGGCTACACATGTTAATCTTACCGCAGCTGCCTTATGTTGTGATGTTTTTTTGTAGTATATTCATCTAAAGCAGCTTTAGCGAATTGCCGGACCCTTTCGGCTTTACATCAAAAAATAGAAATATGTTTGCCGGACTGACGACCTGATCACTGTCAGTAAATTTTCGTAAATTGCTCCAAGAGATGGAGGTCAAAAATAATTAGCATGCGGGCTATTGATAGACATAAAATGAGGTTTGGGCCGCAAATTAAAAAAGTAACGTATAGTCAGGAAAAGAGCTAGCCTGAAAACTTGCGATAATGAAACCAAATCTTCAAGGATGTTTTACTTTCCGAGATTTCAGGTATCAAAGAGACTGCTAGAGCCACTCGTCGATCTTCTCCGTTAGCGCTGAGTGTAAGAAATATTATCCAGACATTCCTGTAGCTGCCAGCTTCTTACTTAAGGGTGTCGTCGTCGACAAAGAACTCGATCCTTTACTCTCTTGTTCTAGTTCTTTAAAATATAGTTTTGCTTGATGCCGTCAAGACGTTTGGCGTTCGGACTGACGCGACTACAAAAGAGTCCTTTGTCTAGCCTCTCAATCTAAAACACGATGTAGCTCAAATAAAGGAGTGCTTTTTGAATTGGCATTTGTTTGAATTGTTTTACGTTATAAGTCACTCTGACACTGGCTGTGGAGTAAAATTATTGCGCTTGTAAGTTGATAAAATACTTTTTTATGTGAAGCTGCTTAGCTGCTGACGAAAGAGAGCAGCTTAGCTGCTGACGAAAGAGGTATGAGTGCAAAATCTAAAGACGATAGTACTGCATTGCATCTTTATGTCGATTCAACCTTTCTTAAGCTCACTGGATGCAAAGTGTAGTCCAAGCTTATTCATGATATACACAGAGCGCCTATCATCTCACTTTGCCTTATACGTTAATTACATGTTTTACTTTTATTTTGTCACCTAAAAATGAATATTGCAGCAACAGCAGTGTGTAAAATGTTTGTGGTAATCCGTAGCAAGAAACTATACATCCGATACTCCAAATTTAATCAAACATCACAATTGACGTGATATGTAGTTACCATTCTTTTGACTAAAATTCGCAAACGGTGTGTGCTTTGTAGTAAAGGCTGCTATTCAATTGGCTGGAATCACGCACAGTCCCTAAATACGGTCTGATAGGAAAACATATCTAGATAAGGCACTATTATCGTATGCCGACAATCAGATATGTAACTTCGGCTTCAGATAAGTGACGAAATTTAATAGGTTAATTAAGATGATCACCCTGTTGGCAACTATAGATGCCTCGTAGGAGTCAAGCATTATACGACACCACATTAGAATACTTGAGAAGAAGTCACATCGTCTTGTAGAGTACAATTGTTCTTTTAAGGTCTACCACGACAAAGTAAAATGTCTCACACACCTATCAGTTTTCGTTTGTAATGAACCTTGACAAGCCCACTATTCATATGTTTATCGTAGCGTTGAGCATGAATTTTCGCTGCAGCTGTCACTGTCAATCCCGCCAATTTTGCTGCAGTGCTCGTCCTCGTGGAGATTTCTGTGCCTGTTCGGCTAACATTATATTATTTCAAGATAAACTAGCGATGACGATGGCGCAATTTTTTGCTTATGTGAGTCCTGACGTGTGTTATTAAAACTATCAATCAGGCGGGCACTCTTCTTCGCTGCTCAGTGAAAAAATTGCTGATGTCCGGAGGACTGTACCGCTGTGTATTGGCTAGCCAAAAACTGTTCTTTTCAATGACTAAAAGCATATAAATTGTCCTATGTCTTTTTTTAAAAGTTTACCGTGGTGCGTATCTAGAAGCTATTTTCGACAATTGAACCTTGCGACGTGTTTGAGCTCGTTGTGCGGGTGAATCGCTTCTTCTGCGATGAAAATAGTGACCTTGAAGTGACTCCACTACGGCAACGACTTAGTTGAGGCTGCCAAGGCTACCCTCGGTGCTGTGCGGAAGCTGCTGACGCTTGTCTTACGCCGATGAACGAACAAAAGACTACGGCTGGAAGTACTACGATGAGAAAATTACTTAGTCAAATAATATCAGACTTGGTCGTATTATATTGAGCATATGTAGTGCTTAGTATCAGTGCCAGATTTTGAAGCATTGTTTACCGCAACTTTTAATGCAGCACTCTTAGAAATAGTTAATATACTCTTTGTACATATCTGAGCACACCATGGGATGCGAGGTTATTGTGAAGTGCTGCTCACGATCTTTATTTTAAAGCGAGCGAAATGTGCAATGTAATGCAATTTAAACGAATATTAATTGGAGGAGCTTATGACCGACTTGAGTCGCTATCACAATCATGCACACCCTCGATATGGCGCTTGTCAAACAAAAAGATATTCTTATTTTAGGGCAGTATCGCGCGGGTAAGAATAAAGAGATTCTCTGTGTAAAGTAGTTTTAGCGTAATGTATTAAAGCTCCTTCACCGGAAAAAAATGTGTTCTAAGATAAAAATGAAAAGTTAGCTGAGAGCAAAGTTTTATTCGGCTTATAAACTCTGCCAGTGACCATGCTTCGTTGCCGACAAGCAGGGTAAGCACACGCTTAATAAATACCCATGAGCCAATGGAGCTAACGGCCTACATTATGGGTCGTCGCTACCGGAGCAACTCATAGTATTAAAAAAAAACTTTTAGTTTGCCTCGCACTCAGCTTCTTTTGTCTGGGTTGTGATGCTTAGAAAAGCAATTTAGTCACACTTTAAAAAAATTAGACATAAAGAGACGCACACCCGGGTTGTTGTGGATCAGCTTCACAGAGCCCCAGTAATTGTCTACGTGGCCCGCTGACTTTGTCGCAGCTCCAACGAAGTAAAGTGTTGCCGAGTAAAGCAACATCCATTGCTAGGGGTGCAGCAAGCAAAGAGATATGGGCCGTGCTTGTCTTGTAGATGGCCAACAAAGTGGAATTTGCCTTTTCTCAGGGCTTCAAGTAGTCCCAATCAGAAGCCGTGTCTTCAATAAGCTGGGTACTCATATGAAGAAAGTTATGACTTAAGCTGTGACACAATTTAAAGACTTGGTCAAACGTAGATTGACAGCTCTCAAAGAAAAAATAGCAGCGATAAGTTGCTGCTTATCTATAAACGTGGTCGACATTACAAAAAACGCTCTAGGTCTTGTTAGATTCCTGCGCACCGAGAGAGTTTAAGCGCCAGCAAACGATAATCGTCAACCAAAATGGGTCAATTGATGCTCTATCTTTAGCGAAAAAATGATTCAGCTTCAATAAACTGACTCGTTTGATGGTTTAGAATATAGCTCGGGTCAAAAGAGATCTTTCGTGCAAACCTTGAACATATCTACAGCATGATAACGTTACTTGTCATTGACATTTCTTGCTCACACACACGCTGTGACTTAAATGGTCAAGCCTCAATCGATTGGCGGGCAACAACATAGGTATTAGCCACCAGATTTTGCGCAGCTTGAATTTAGTATATCGTCTTCATCCCAATTTTGCGTAATTTTTTATATAGAAAGCTGGGGCACTTACACGCTTAAATCAAAAATGGAATATATTGACATTTACAAATTCTACCCAATTGTAGATGTGTCCTTAGATCATTTTTTAGCAAAGAGCCAAGCTTCACTGGCAGCACCGGCTGCCAGAGACACCAAATTTAGCACTCCAAATGTGGGTGGTATAGCTGTACGATTGGATAACAGCTGCGGTTAAAAACGCTTTTCAGGGGAACAACATAGCACCAAGGCAGAAAACGTAGCATAGGTCCACAAGGCAAAGCGTTTAGCATTGTTTCAAATGTGGGTGATATAACTCTATCTATAGGGGGAACATAGGTTTGCAAGAGAAGAACAATGATACATTGTATAATCGAACACTAAGTGTCCCAAACGATCTTGTGGCTGACAAATTGACATAAAAATAGATGGTCATCGCTGCACAGTAGGCGCGCACCATTTACAGGCACTGCTAGAGGAATCAGAGTCACTGAACTTTGAAGCTTTTGAGGTTACTGATCTCTTGAATAAACCAAATCCATTCTCTACTTTGGGCGAAGATGTGTCATAATAAGTCTTTAAAGTAGCGTACGTAACACTTTGGCTCAGCGATCGTGAAAATTGTCAAGATTGCCGCGCATCATTTATATAGCTGTTACAAAAAGGTGGGGCTTCACTTTCTATTTCCAACACGCCGATGCGGCGTACAAATATAGCAAAAATAGCGACCCCCTATCGAAACTTCCGCTGGATAGGGTGTTACCACATGTCAGACACTCAATACTGTGTCACCAGACAATAATCATTTAAATAAGAGCAGTATATTCTCACTATTGTTTTCTACGATGATCCAGCAACATTATCGTCAAAACAACCGCACTCGTCGTCATCAAATGATTTTAAATTTAAACAAAACATGGCGAGTCGGCATTGGAATGTTTTATGTAAACATCATGGAAAGTTTTCAGCAGGTGCCTGTTCGGACTTTGACGGTTGAGGGCAAGTTTTGCATCCGTAAATTTTCGAAGCCCTTCTTTTAGGCTCGATAAATTTTTTTTATCTTATTCTAGCTCAGAAAATTTGGAGCTGCCGAGTGTAGCAACCATTTAACGACATACTTAAATTATGCACTAGATAAATTCCAAGCGTATGTCCTAGCTCTTAAGCTTTTGCAGTTTATACAATCCACACATCCTTGCAGATGACGGTAAAACTGCCTTGATTGTCTGAACAATGGCGTGATGGTTGTTATTCTTCGTGAAAGACAATTCGCGTAAACAAAACTTGGGAGTTTATGTGCTTTTCGATACACTTCCTCGCAGGCCAGACTATGAGTTCGCTCACATTATAAATCGGTAGGCTCCCTTGACAAATGAATTCGTCAGGTGTGCAAAACAAATGCTAATCTAAAGCCCTGGGTCCGATTTTTCACCGCAGACAGAGATGAAAAAGGCAATAAGTCCTCGGTATCTTCAACATTTCGATGTATTGCTGGGTGGCTACGCACGTTTACACCTTTGAGACATGCCAGAGAGCCAAACCCGCGGCTCAATCGTCGGCACTTTTGCAAAGCCTACCTATATTGACGAACTTATGAAACTCTTCAAGCCTCGGCTTTGTCTTTTACTTACCGGTCTCGGCATTACGAGCATTGTGCCGCCTAAACAAGATACTAAATTTGGTAGCATATCCAGCCAGCGTTAGTGGGGAGTAAACAACAAGGTCGTGGATGATTCGTTATCTATATATTATGGCCTTCCAGACACTTTGACATCAGTTCCCGTTGTTTACGGCGGCGTTGTAATAAACACTGTTCAAGCTGATAGGAACCATATGCCAATGTCGATAACCGACCATCCCTGGACAGGTAGTTTACCAAAAAGGAATCAACCTTCAGATATGCTTAAAATGTCGGCTGACCCACCACATTCGTAGGCCGCTAAGTTATGTATTGACCAGTTTGGGCTCAACAAAGCGATTTTCGCATTGAAGGGCTTTAAAAACACACTGTTATGCGAATGGTGTTGAGGCTCCAAGAGGTCCACTTACCCTTCGAGGCACATAGGATTCAAAGACAAGTAATTATGAGACTTGAATAACTTTTTTACCAGCTTTCTCACGGGATCAGTCATGAAGCTACATAAAAATTCAGCTGGATATAATCAACATGGCAAGGAATACGATCAGACTTGCCTCATTAAAACGAGACATATCAAGAGAACCACGAAAGAAAAACTCTTAATGTATCGAGTAAGGGTGGTTAAGTATTGATTAATGCCAAACCTTCCGCTGGAAGTGTAAATTCAATAGTCCGGGACACGATGAAACATTGTTTCATTGAGTCTTTCACGGTCAAAAAGAGACGTACACCATCGACACCCCCAAAAGGATGACGATACGCCCAGCATATTATGTGGGGAACTCCGGAAGAAATTGTGGTTCTCATGGCTCTGAGTCTTGAGGTGCACCCCATAACTTTCTAGAGCGCTATTCGTTGCAATATGGCGAGTACAGGTCAGTTGACAATGTACACAGCCACCACCGTATCGGTCATAAGAATAAGGTAAAGAGTATCCACAAGACTGTTCACTTTGAGCGGACAAATGACCTCCTCACTGCGAAGGAAGGCGGCTTCGTGATGCAGTTCAGAGGCCCAACGCTAACCGAAGCGGTCGATAAGATTCGTACGTCATATAATCATCTCTGATTATTCCCTCTTACGAGACCTCGAGAAGTCGCCAGTACGAATCTTGGTCTGACCATCAGGGTCGATCTCGATTCATTGTTCAAGCGCGTACATTTGGTCACACAATAACACTTGTCACACATGAAGAAGGCGTAAGACCGGGGATGAAGCAGCCTCCTTGATTGCCAAGTCCTCACGTGGAGTTTAAAAAGTGGTGCGTTTATCCTGCTCCAAAGATCTCAAAGGAATTGTTGTAACGGCTCCGACACGACTGCCCAAAGATTCTTCCGATCTGAAATCAGAAGCTCGTATGTGAGCCACGGTATTTTAGCCGCGGGTTGGAATATGGCAGAAACGTTAACATTTCACGCCCGGAACTTCCTCCTGGCTTGCTTGATGCCGAGGCCGAGACAATAATGAAGAGAGATGTCTTTATCGTCTAAAGCGACTAATTTTCGAGCTGGAATATCCTGAAGGCTAACACAATAATATAATCGTTTTTTTTCTTAATCGTGGTGATGAAAGCACTGGGGTTGACGTTTCCTCTCCGCGCTCTTTTGCGATGCCGAGGGGTATAACTCCTCAAAAGGATTCAGTATAGGTTAGAACACGCACTAAATTGCCGTTTAATTGCTTGAGAGCAAGAGTTTATCTTAATTTAGCGGCGTGTATAGTGTCACATGAGGAGTGACCACCAGAGTGCCCTCACGGCGCGCGAAGAAGGCGAGCGTACTGCTTGGCACCAAGGCATGCATAGGGGGGTAATTTTATGATCAAATCAGCTGCTCAGAGTATAGTAAGACCTCCCATATGACGGCGTATTGAGTCGGTACCCGTCGGTAGAAATATCACATAGCTCCTTTCCTACAAATTTAGTGATTTTGGCCACAAGACTCACCCAGGAAATGTGATAAGCTTTGTCATCCATGATTTTGCCCTCTTTCTCCTTGTTTCAATGTCGGTGACCTCATCAACAATATTCCTTGGAAGCCGTGTAATCTCCTGTCCAATCTGGTGAGATTTTTTGCATTTGCCGTTGAGATTGATGTTGAGCGTAACAAATTTTAATGCGGATTTGGGTATTGTGACATCGTTATGATCAACCTGAGTTCTTTCTAAAATGACTAAAGTACAGGAGAGTGGTCGCCAAATTTTCATACCGTTGGCAGACGTCTACCACTGCGGGTAGCCGCGAGGTAGCAAGGAAAATACAATGAGAACCTCATCTTCAAGTTATATAAGGTTAGATGGCGCCATGATTACGGATATTTGATGCGTCTGCACACCCTTATTTTAGAGGCCAAGCGAGGGGCTCATTTACAGATTAAATTGCCCAAGCGGCTCACTGGCGGGGCGATTATTTAAAGACTCGCCATCCATGATACAGGCGCAGCTTTTGGCACATGCGCAGCCAAATTTGCTGCACCGGCATCTCGACAATTTTCTTCGGCGTTTGCTTGGTCATTTTTGTCACCAGACTGACTGTTCGAAGAATAGTCAACAGTGACGGATACCCTTTAAATCAAAGTCTTTGTGAGGGAACGCTACATGAAGCCGAGCTTTTGTATTGACTTCCATGGCCCCCCTGGCAATTAAGTACCAAGCTTGCTGCAACAATGGTCACAATCTTTATGAAACCTCACCAAGCTAAACCAGGCCTGCACGATCCCGTCCATTTTTTTTCAGCTTGTGCAATGACTGTACTGTCAACTCGGCCACGCCTGAGAGCTTCAATCGCCGCCATAGTGTCTCGTACTGCTTGTGACGCGTGAACGGTGCTTTCAAACACATTCCGTTTCGGACTTGCCTCATGCTCGTGAACACCAGCCACCCCTCTCGCCTCTTTACGCTGTGGACGTTCACAAAGCCTGTCGCTACTCGCACGTTGCGGTTCTTGCACTTTGTCACCATTCAAACGACCGTGATCCCGAGTTTCAATGGCAAGTCGATCCTGATGAAAGGACGGCCTTTCACTTCCGCATTGAACAACGTCTTGACGCTCATTTCCTTTTCCGGTCGCATTTTCGAGCCTGACTCGCTTGGTCGGACGCAAGACTGTCATCGCTTCAAGCGGTTGTGTCTGCAATCTTTCGTGTAGATAGAGCACGTCGAACTCCTTGAAAAAGTGAGCCAAGGCCACAGGATTGAGGCCACAGCGTTTCCAGCGGGCATAACAACTTTCGTACTTGATCGTCATGTCTTTCCACATGGCACAGAGAATGTCTGGAGCGTGAAGGACCGCAAGGGTTGGGTCGATTTGCTTCAGCGTCCCAGCTAACGATTCGTCCGACGCGTCCTGTGGAAAGTCGTGTACTAGCTGGACGATGGCTGGTGCAGTTGCCACGGCTCGAACGACCGAGGACGCGCCTTTCCTTCTCGCTTGTCATGACGAAGCAAACAGGGAGAAAGTTAGGCCGGTCCTAGTATAAAAGTCGTGTGGTCGGACTGGTATTTACATCATTTAGGTAGCAGCTTCCAATAAAGCTTAACATTTACCTTGAAAAATGTATTGCGATCCGTGTACCCCTGAAAAGGCCACGGCTTTGGAAGATGCCATGTTGCGCGGAGAATGGACGCTGGCGCAGAACGAAAGCCACAGCCTTCTTGCAGCCTGTGTCAAGCAGGTAAAGAACCAATCATGTTCCTAATCTTCTCGAGTCCTCATCGATCTCAATCTCGCAGCTCGAACACGACAATAAAACTGGCCCCGTTGTACCCATGACAATGGAAGTGTAGGGTTTTTTACAGCAAATATCGTTTTGCCCACTTAAAAAAATGGATTTTATATAGGAAACGAGTCTTGTCCGTGTATCTGCAATCAATCTTCGAACTGGACCTGGACCATGAAGTCGAGACGGCAACGCTTATCGTCAAAGCTTTTTCCCCTCTTCCGAATGACCTCGTGATCCACTGGAGCAGGTTTTTAGTCGCGATGAATCGTCGCGCATTGGCAACACAGTATCTACAAAATCTGCTGGTATCGGATACTTTCGATAAAGCAAGAGATTGGACTCCTGAACAATCCATGAAAGCCGCAGAGATTTTGGTGGTGCATTTGTTATTGCCTGACGAAGGATCAAAGGCTGCAAAGAGGTTCGTGACCAATAGTGTATTGGAAGATTCGACCAAGCTGGTATGGAGCATGCACAAGGGAATGCATGTACTGGAGAGCTCATTGGCTGTGTCGTAGCATTTGTTGCGTCAGATTCAAGCAGCGCATATGGCTGTTCAAGACGACAGAAAAAATGGTGACGCTGTGGTATCAGCGGAGGCCGCAAGTGGGAAGGATACAAGCCAGCGACGCATCAATGATCGTTTTCAATCTATTGGATTGACTGGACTAACGGAGGTAGAGGAAGAGGAGCAAGTGAGCACTTATATTAAAATGGGGGGTACGGCCATTGTCCTGGCTGTCGTGGCGATAAGCGCGGTCCGGTACCGCCAAAAGATTCACGAGGCCGTCGGGAACGCGATTCCTGTCATCTTTAAGGGGATTGCGGAGGCAAAGGTTGCTCTGTTTGGTACATGACGTCAAATTCCGGCAAGTGATTTGCATGAGTTGTAGTCTTGAACTTTTCGGGTAACCATTTTTAGATTTATGCAAAAGTAGTGGATCAAGCTTGAGAAATCGCGGATTTTATGGGGGTCTTATGCGATAGCAATTGCAAAATAGTCATATTCGAAAGGTCTCAACAAAGTATTGCTATCACGATTAATATTTGAGATATTAGTCGTAGTAGCAGTAATATGTTAGGAGCTAATATTTAATATCGGTAAAATACAATTCAGACTCTGTTTATGAATCTAGTTCTTGTCAAACTTGATACAAAGCGTCGGCCATCACAAATCTTGACTATTATCCTTTTTGCGGTCCAAATTCGCAAAGTGATACAAAACTCAAGTTAGAATGACTCAAAAACGCAGCTACAAGTGGAGAAAAGCAGAATTTAAGTTTGGTTCCTGGACAAATGCCAAGATAGTTGCTTAACAAAGTTGCAAAATCGACCTAAATCACTTCGCCATACGTGAAATTGTAGGTCTTTACAAGGTGCCTACTCAAGTAGGCTAAATTTCGGACACAGCGTATGCATTCGAATGAATTACATGCTGAAAAATGGAGGCGTGGAAGTGTGGCGGCAGGGGCCGACTCAATCCAAATTTGGGGCCACAAGCGATAAATCAGGCCATGCAAGCACCACCGGTTCTTGGATTTGTTCGGCACAAAACAAAAAACATCCTTGCATTCTACACCGTATAAAATTTAGTTTGCGATGAATGCAGCGTGAGAAAGTGTGCAACGGGTCGTCACATAAATCCATGCTTTTGTGGTAAAAGCTGTCTTTGCGCTAGAAGAACCCATACAACAACGATAGCTTCTGCTGTACGACAACACATTGTCACCGTGTTGTTCAACCTTCCTTTGACCAGAAGACGAATGATCGTCCTTCTTTGAGACGAGATCGGAATGAGCTTGAGGATTGACGTAGGGCGTTTTGTCTAGTTGATGCCTGGCGTTTTAAAAACTCGGAGACCAGGGACTTAGCGTGGCTTTCTAAAATAAAGACTGAACGTTTTCTGGTATGGCCGATCTGCTTCTGGATTGTTTGGTATTTTTAAATCACATTCGAGATCGTGAGTGGCATGGTTAAGATCATATACCGGTTGAAGTTTGTCTATCGGCCGAATGTATACAGCGACGGAGCCGCCCACCGTTGCTGTGTCCACTCTGGCTATTTTGAGATGCGGCAGCTTAAGAATATTTACGAACTATAGTCGAAGCTTTACAAGACTTTTCGGTAGTACGCCCTTGGAGCTCAATTGGCTCAAACGTGCAGATTGTATTTACCTTCAGCACCGATGGAAGGACCTTAAGGACGAGATCTGGTAAACCTACAGAGTTGAATAAAGACGCATAAAAACAAGTTAAATTGGATTTTCGGTTCCATCAGGAGGACTTTAAAGCGCGTAATAAATAAAATTGCTGCGGACTTAAACCTAGGCAAGCAAACAACGAGCTATTTTTCTCGCATACCACAGCCGGCTTATCTTTGGTCGCCAGTTATGGAGCTGACGAATGACGATTGCACAGTTACAGAAAATCACGTGGATGTTGCGATGGGTCACTGTCAGTATTAAGGTCGGATATCTTGTTCAACATTTGCTGACTTAATAGACAAAAGGTCTTCAACGTTCATGTTGCTACATTGTTACAGTATACGGCTTCGCAGCTGTCAAATCAGCAAAAAGATATGTTTTAGTCCTCTATTACGGCGGACGACTTGCACTGATCAATCGTGCTTTCTAAGAATGGCAAAGCCTTCAGATCGAATGGATTTTTAATTGAGTACTATAAGCTGAATGTGACTCTATGTGCGCGTGTCTATACAATGGTTTATGACAATTAGTTACAAGTCTGGAATTGCACAATAGTCGACGTCTGACCCTCCTCAAGCACGATGCTAAACTAGGATTGAAGTTTCTGCAGTAGCATTCGGGGGGTACCTTTGATATTCCATGACAACCAAGGTGAATTTGGTCTCGGACGGTCAATCTGTCTCTCGCTACTTCGCCCTTGAGATTGCAGGGATCTACAAGACTCGGTAGCCAAATGCATGTGCGGTACTTCTGGACTTTGCGAAGGACTTTGACAGTGTGCTGTACCGACACAAGATATTTCTTCACCACTTTGGCTTTGATGCAGCTTATTAGTGAAGACTTTCGACAATCAACCTCCACCACGCTTTTGCTGAATGGCTGTTCCTGTGATCCCTTCTTATTGGATTCAGGTGTCAGACAGGAAGGCCCACTCTCACCAGGTCTCTTTGTAGTCGTCATAAAGCTAATGATAGAATTTACACAGGCTCAATGGTCTACAAAAGGTATCGTCACGCTCTTCCTGTCAAAGCAGATTTTATGTTTCGTCTAACACCAAATCACTTGGGTAAATATGAGTTTTAATAGAGGGCACGACTTGTCATACCTCTTACCTGCACGCACGGGTGCACATTTATCAAGGCGCTAAACACTTAGTTTTGGAGTGTCACATAGCTTGCTGTCGATGATTTTTTTTATCTCCAGCTTTTTGAAGGCCTTATTGATACAAATATCGATCGAACTTTGGTTTTCTTTCGAAGTCTTACTTCTAATAAAATTAAAATCCGATGGAGGTTTGCTACACGAGTGACACTTGCCAAGTTCGATACAGTGTATTGCGAGCACTTTGGCTCCATCGCTTAAATTAGATAAACAATGGAAAGGCTTTTACCTCTGCGACCTTTGCCAGCGATCATACAAGGGTTACATTTAGTTCCACTTCCGTAAGCTTGTGAACGTTGCATGACAACAGACAAAACGCAAGTTGACGGCCTTAGTTGTCGCTATGTCGAGCGCACTTCGAATAAACGTAAGCAACAACATTGACACTGAAAAAGAAAATGCGATTTGAAATGATGGCTTAATCTACGACTCTGACTACTATTCAAACTACGACTAAGGCTACGAATGCGACTCGAATAAGACTTCGACTATGACTAGGACTACGACTTTAGAACAATGACTATGAATAAATAACGACTACACTATGGTTACGGAGAACTGACGTGCGAAGTCGAGAAGGCTATAGTTCTTTTCGGCGAGAGCGTTTTTATTATTGAAGTGGTATTGGTTTCGCGACGCTTGTTCAAATGACCGGCTGAGATCGTTGATTCAGACCGGAATAATCTTAATCTCTGGACACCATTTTAAGCAGTTTTGTGAATACCTACTGCATCTTTCGGATTTTTGAGGAAACCTCACCGTCACAATACGGATCTCAAGCACTTCGTAAACTACAATGCGAACCAATAAATCAACGAATCAATAAAATCAACACCAACGCACTTAACATCGCGAGCATCAACATCAAGGTATCGATAAGTATTTTAAGGTATTACGACCGTATTTAACGACTAACTCTAACGATTACTATCGCTTCGCGTAGTAATACCAAAACTAAGATTAGAAGACAATATTTCGACACATGAGCCTCTAAAAGTACACAAAAGTCATGGGACGCATTACACATTCCCGGCTGTCGTCCGAAACGTGCTCATGTCTCTCGTTGCGTCGCACCACCAGCCTAGACGTGCCATGTGTCCACTCCATCTTGAGTTTCATCCACTGACATAGCGCGGGACGCCAGCCACTCTTTTCAGACGTGACACACTTGACAAGGTATAGATAGACACGACTCTATCGAATTACCCAGATACCCTTTCTATAAGGCTCGGCTCTCAAATCTTTCCTGCTTTCCCGTCGTTTGCTTGAAAGCGCGCACGAGGTCGATGGCACACATTAACTTGCCTTCAAAGTGGACGTGTCGGGACTTGACGCGCTCGTTCCAAGGGGTGGGCATGAACAATGAACCCGTCGCATACTCTCTCCACTCACTCAGCTGTTCCGACCGGATTGTTCGACATTGCAGAGGAAGATGGGGATTGTGTGGCCACGACCAGTGCAAGCCGAACGACCGAGTTTACGGCTAGTTTCAACTTCCCGTCACGATCGCGTGCTCTTCCCACCAGCGCGAGGTCTCACGCGAACGAAAACACACGGACGATTACTACAAAGAGACAGAATATAAATCTCATGAGAGACGACGAGGGGCAGGAACAAAAAGGTGTCCAACTGGCCGCCTCACGACTATCTCCTAACTTTAATGCTTTATTTAATCCCATTTCACCCACTGGTACAACTCCTCTTCGCACCCAAGACCATCTTTTCGAAACCACCCAACACGATCTCCTGGGTCAATTGCAGCCGCCAGATACGACACACTTAAGTGAGCCATCTCGCAAGCCAACGATCGTTGGGATTAATTGCCGGCAATGGGGTGGTCGCTCGTACCCTCACTGGGTTTTGCGCTTGGGCACGGGGATCGTCGTCGTCCCACTGGTCTCGTGTGGCTTTCTCTTTTCTCCCGTCCTCGCCGCAGCCATGCTCACGACGATCGTGTTGTGCCTCTGCACCTATGAACATGCGTGGCTGTCGTTTCGTATCCATACGCAATTGCTGCAAACTTATCAATGGTACGAAGGCCTGGAAGGGCCGATTGAGACAGGGGACGCTACGCTTGAGAGTACACGACGCAACGCGTTAGCCGTCCGTGCGTACGTGGAAACGGGGGACCGACGCTTCAGCAATTCTTGTCTTTTAACCCCCTTCACGCAATCGACGGCATCGTTTCCAACGAGTACCATGATGAATTTGGACGGGACGGACAAGGACAGGAAGAGTTTTGCCGATCTCGAGGACGCACGCGAAGCGAAAAGGTGTCTTTCTCGATTCGACGTGGAAGGAGCCCATGGTATTCTCCTTGAAACGGCAAACGTTGTGTTTCGTGGCAACTTGTGGCTCACTCGACTCGTGGTCGCTGTGTTGTGTACCATTTGCTGGTCGGTTTTGGCGACGGAGCTTCTCCCCTTCCTTCCATTCCCAGTGGCGACTACCCCCAGCAGTATTGCGTCCGCTCCTTATTACTTCTGGGTCGTGAATTTTGTCGCTGCGCTCTGTACCGTCCATTGTCCGACGGTACCCTGTGCCATTTCGTTAGTGGTACAAAAAGCCGCTTTTGAAGTGTATTTATTAAACACGTTAAATTGCCCATTGGCCGCGTTTGTACCATGCAGCGCAAGTCCCTTGACGCCCATACAGACCTTTGCGTTGGGCGCACTGGCTATTGTAGTGGTACATGCACTCTCCGCGTCTGGACCCGCTAACCTTGTGGTTGCAGTGACCCTCGACTTGCTCGGGTACGCGTATATTGCGGGAGCATTGGGCCTGCTCATTACGATGGTGGACCCCAGCGATTCGAACGCGACGTGGGCGACCGTTTGGCTTGGTATGTTGAGTGTGATGTGGGTGGCTCAATTCTCTGGCTACGTATGCGATGCGACCATGAGGCGCTTTCAACTTTCGCACCTAAAAGTTTTACCCTCGCATAGTGTCACGACGTTAAACATTGAGGCCTCGCTGTCTGGTATGGTGGCAAGTAGTCTTCTTTTCGTCTTTGGCGAATATGTGCTACATGTACCAGGTGGCGTGGTACCGAAAGTACTATTTTCGATCGCCTGTGTATTGATGGTCCGGTTTGGACATATGATTCTCGTGCTGATTAAAAATGCCGCGCGGGTCCGCTGGACTGGACGTCTTTTACCAGGTTTCGGCGGTGTATTGGATGTCTCGCACGCGCTGCTCTTTACGTCGATTGTATTTGTTCAATATCACCTGTACATTATGGGCCCCCGCAGCGGTAGTAACTCGGAAATATGAATTGCTGGGACAAGGTGCAGCAAAGATCTTGCAACTTTAAAATCTACGTTTATTAAGGCTAGTAAGTATGAAAAGTATTCAATTGTTTTGTGCATTTATTTGTGTCTTCGATTCGTATACCCTACTGAAACGGCATTGACTTACGTCGTTCTGGTATCGCGCTGTCATTGTCCGTTTGACTTGCATACGACAATGACGGCCCTGCGTCGGAAGCTCGACGAGCGTAATACGACACTTGTTTAAAAATTTCTTCCACGGACGCGTCGCTGGCCGACGGGGGTGCCAACAGTGGCACTAAATACTCTTCGTCCTTGGTACTTGTCGACAAGGAGCGTTTCGCCACCACGTAGATTCCTAATAGAATGAATGTAAGACTAAGTGAGTAGAGCACATAGTGCCACGAAGCCAAGTGGTTCATATCCCGAAAGAAACAAAGGCCCGAGATCGCGCCCGCCAAAATGTAGCTCGCTTCGTACAGGTAAATGACCACAACAGCATCTTCTACAGCAAGGGCTTCATTCAAGAGGTACAATCCAAAGATTGCTGTACCCACGGCGCCAATGATGCAGACATACGTCACTGGAAACGACCAGATGCGACGTGCGCCGTCATCGTGAGCCGCGCGCATCACAGCGGCTAGAAAAAACAGCTGCCCACTCATGAGACCCGCAAACACGCTCAAAGATACACGGGCAATCACTGGCACGTGTTCGGGATTCGAGACCCGCAACCTCTTGACGCCCGCCCGTCGTGAAGTCGTGGTAAAATGCAACGCGTGCTTTGCATGGTGGATCAAGAAACAGAGCAGTACAAAGAGCACGACGAGGTAGAGTAGAAAGGAAAAGGTCGTAAATCTTGCTGGAAGAAGCTCCACGGGCAACGGCGGACTGTCGTGCGTTCCCGAGACGCCCACGAGCACACAACCCGTGAAAATCAGCACTGCGCCGACAAAATCATTGGTGGTGAGCCGCTCGTGCGGTAGCAAAATGGGTCCAAAGAGCGTATTCCAGCCAATCGTGAGTCCTGCCATCGGCGCTAGGAGTGATTGGGTAGCGAAACAATAGGCCAAGGCTCCAAGTGCTGGGTTCATGACTAACATGGAAAAGAGACCAGAGTAAAAGTAGGTGACACCCATATTGGAACGAGTAACAATTGCAGGGAGCGCCATGGATCCATGACTACAAGAGGCTTTTCGTCGAGCTGCTGCCAATTCTTCCTTGTCGCGTTCGAGATGCGCCAGCTTGAGTAAAAGTTTTCCAGCGATACCAAAGACACTGGCGATAGCCGAGAGCAGCAAGCCTAGTGGCCAGCCGATGAACCACATGATGGCAATTTATGCTACTCAATAGTCCGTCAAGCGAGTTCCTCGAGACAGCGAGGCGTCGGAAGTCGTAGGTGCGCGATAACGAATCCGCTCGTTTCGTACATAAAAAGTAGTAATACGTATACTGCTATCAGTCGTATCAGAGAGAATACTATCTTTTTTAATTTCTGATGAACCACCGTGCTACTACTGAAAGGACTAAATTACTATTGAAACCGGGGTCAAGGTTCAGTCGTCATAGGACGGAATCTGATCATAGTGATAGCCTTTCCAGCCCTTCCAGGCACCATAAAGTTGGTAAGTTGCGTAGCTCCCCGGAATAAAGGCTGCCACCATTTCAACACGAAAGTTATTATCGTGTAGCTGTACCACGTTACAGTACAATAGGAGCTCTTCGTACCAATAAGTCCGAGAATGAGGAAAGATAGTCCCCGCTTTTCTTCGTCTAGACCGATAAGGGTGCTCACGTAGATGAGAACAGATCCAAGTATGAATAGACTCGCGGCAGCTAGACCCGTGCGAATCGGAAACGTTGTCCGTCGGATTTCCAGATCCTGAATACCATAATTCTCGATTTGAATTCCTACACTCTAGCACGAGTCAAGTCACAAACGCACCGTTGCAGCTGCCCGAGCTGCGTCTTCCTTAGAGAGCGAGGTAAAATTGGACTCGTTTAGTGTCTTCAACACCTGCGCCTCTTTAAAATCAGCCACACGACGCACGTCCTTTGCCATGCTTTCCTACTTTATCTATGTTAGACCTTACTAACCTCTATATACCGATCACACTAGACGCAAAAACGAATCATGCCGGTATGTGTCGAGTGTGGTGCCTCTGTCGAGACACTAGTGCGTGACTATGGCAAGGGCAACTTACGCCTCTCGATCTGTAGTGCATGTAACTCGGTTGCTGACAAATACGTCGAGTATGAGACGATTTTGCTATTCCTAGAAGTGCTCCTGCTCAAGCCCCAAGTGTACCGTCACGTGCTGTATAATCTCCCAACCCCCGTCTCGACTCGTACAACACTAAAACTGTTTGTAATCCTCGTGATGTTGGATGTGAACGTAAAGGCTTACTTGGTGGACCAAAGTGCCGGTGTGACCTTCCGCTCCGAGTCCATGTACAAAACTTCCGACGCGACAGCTTCTGGAGTGCGAGTTGGCCAATTTTCGCTGCATTTAATATTTCTTGCTTTACTTGAGAACGTCGTTTACTTTGTCACTATCCTAACGGCCATCTGGATCGATCCATTGCACCGCAATTGGCGAGCAAACCTGTTACTAAGGGGAGAAAACAAGGTATTTGGCGCGATCTGGACTAGATACGCCAGCGCCATGTGCATCTCCAGCTTTGGCAAGCTCTTTGCGTTGCTCACTGTGATTTGGGAATATCATTGGAGTTTTGTTCACGTCATTGGAGCGTTGGTCGTGGTGTCCAATACATTGGCCTTGCAATTGCTACTAGGTGAAGGAAACCCTGCGCAATCAAAAGCCCCATATATTGTCGCCCTTGTCGCATTTGGAGTTGTTGCCAAAGGCGCAACTCAACTCGCACTTTATGCAATAGGCAACTCCGTACTCTTTCATGTACTTGTTTAGTAATTATTGAATAGACTATTTTTGGCGACAACGACTCGAGCTTTCCGTAACACCATGAATGCGGCTGACTTGCCTCTCGTGTCCAGCGGACGGTCGTCGATCTCGTCTGCAACTTCAAGTCGTAGCTACATGCATTCTGCAGGATCCGCTTTTCAAAAAAATGATCCGACTTTTCGACAAGTAGGAGAGGAAGACCCTCAAGTGTCGAGTAGCAAAGGACTTTGGGACGAAGTTGAAGAGTTTCTAAACAAACCATCACCGAACTTATCGAACACTATTGACAAATCAAGTAAAATAGCCGACAGCAAGCCTTTGTTGACCATGCTGCCAAAGCTGACTACAAGTAGACTCTCTCCTGACAACCAAGCTACAAGACCAAGTCGGCCAGCTTGTGCTACGATCGACTCAAAGCTGCTACACGATGCTTTTGCGTATGCTAATCGGCTACAACACATTGACATTGGCGATAACAACGACGAAGATAAGCAACACGAATCGTGGAAAAGTAGCAAGGCTCCAATTATGCCTTCGAGTCACGCTCCGTTCGGTGGACCACATGAACGTCGAACTTCCTCTTGCAGTGGTCGTAAGAAGAAATCGGTCTATACCTTTGCAGCAAAGCCAAAAGTTACGTTAAGAAAGAGACGCAGCGTGTGTGAGGAGAGTTCAAGCACGGACTTGAACTCGAAAGTTAATGGGCACATGGACCCTCAGACGCTGCAAGCTCTCGTAAGCAACTTTCAGAATAGGACGACAATCAACGAACTACGCCGAGAGCTTACAGCCTCGCAGCAAAGTCTCATTGAGTCTCGTCACGTCCTACAAGAAGCAGCGCGAAACTTTTACCATGCTACTGAATAAAACATACTTTAACTCATGAAGCGCAGTAAAAGAGACTTTACATGGCATCAACCAAGAACTCTTGACGTAATTAGGGAGGCGAAGCGTAATCCTTAGCAAATTGACTTGCCTCCTCCAATTGCATGGCTGCCCGCTCCATCCGTTGCACATCTGCAATGGCCACCCGTCGTTTATCCTCCACGACTTTCAGTAACTCCTTGTTTTTAGCCTCCAACGCCCCCACTAGTACCTGTAGCTCTTTCTTCTCTTCCTGCTTGGCACGTAGACGTTCAGCCTGAATTTGTGCTTCCGGTGACATCGTTTCCTGTATCAGTTTCAAATCGTCGTTGTTCTCGTCCCCTTCTTTCTCTTCTATTGCATGTTTCTCATCGACTTGGCGCAGCCGTCTCTCTTCGGCCTGACAAATGACATTTTCAAGCTCCAACAGCTCGGCGTCCACATCGTGGGCCTCACAGAGCCACTGGAACAGCGTCTCAACTTTTTGTCGCAAGCTCAACACCGCCTGTGCAGCCACTTCTTCGGTATTATCGTGCTCCTGGCTCTCGGGCGTCGGCGGCGAAAAGAAAGCAGCCATCAGCTCTTCGTCTCCGCGACATTCACTTTCTAAGCACGCTCGTAGGTCCACAAGCGATGAATCATGTACCGAGACGTCCAGTGCCTTTTGTAGAATTAGCTCCATGCGCTTCTTCCGCACAGCTTGGCACGGCTTTCCCGTCGCAGGCGCCGGCGAAGCTGGTATCGACGGCATATATTGCTCGAATGACGCTTCCCATGTTCCGATTGGTCAATATCCTATCATCGTTAATACCAATCAAAACGCATTTTGAAGAAACGTACATTTTAAGCGTCAAAGTCTGGAATCTTGGCGAGGCGTCTCGTGTCTCTATCACGGCATCATGTGGTTCTCGCTCCTGCGACAGAAGCTTCAGCTGCTGATTATCGTCTTCTTTATCTTTGTGGCCTTTGCAGCATCTGATGCGGCTTGGATGCCCTGGGTGAGTGCGGTTTACTTGCATCTTTACGGACGACAAAAGCTTTACAGTTGTTCGTTGTGCCACAGGCGACGCTTGTGATCTTCCTGACAATGCTACTCTTAACGGATCTTTTGTTCCTTAACCAAAGTGACTTTAAATATGATCCCGACTACAAGGTAAGAGAGACTTTTTTATATGAGAATAAAGACCTTCTGATGATTGCGTTGATCTTTGACAGAATTGGGCACGTGCAGTGGACCCTAAATATTGACGACATAGCTCCATTACTGCGGTTATGTCAACGCCTATACTGTAGAATGCTTACACCGCACTACTAACACAATAGGAATAAAAGAAGAGGGACCTGCTTGATAGCAAGTGTATAGAGCCATAATTAAGATGCATTTAAAGCAAATACGACGCGTGCGTCCAATGATAAACTATATTTTTCACATGATGAAAGGTGCATTAAATCGGCACTAGCGTAATCACTTATGGCGTAGTAGCATGGAAACACCAGGATGGCAAACGTGAAAACCTCAATACGATCCAACACGTCGCCACGTCCTGGAATCAACATGTTTGAGCCTTCCACTCCAGTCCCTCGTTTCAACAAACTTTAAAATGATAAAATGCGGTAAGATTTGCATAGCAAAAGTGCACATTTTGCGACAAATATATGTAGCAAAGTTAATTTGGTCCAGCAGAGTCAGTCACATGCAACTCTCCCATGCCAGCATCGCTTCTTTTCCTTCTTTCGAGCGCCTTCATCTTGCATTCTCCTAAAACCATTTTCTGCGCCTTCAATTTCTAATTTAACAGTGAATCTATCCCCATCGGCAGCATGCGGATACCATTTTCATGCGCCCATCGTCTTTAAGGTGGCCTTACCGAACACGAGAAACAGCGTCTTCACACTATCATCTATCGCAACGTCGACGTTCTCTACAACTACTCTTGTGCTATTTTTCATCGCAAATAGTTAATATTAATTATTGCCGGTGATATCAGTCGTTCGGCCTCTTTTTTTTACTTAATGCATCAAAAATTTAACTTTATTAAGAAATAAAAAAGTTATGTACTAGCTAAGTCAAAACGATAACTCATCCTCCGCCATACAATCGCAAGAGCCACACTTTTGGTGCCAGCTCCAATATCAGTGGTACTGGACCCGTCAACCTACGCGTTGTAACCTCTGAGCGATGTCCCTCCCTGCCTTTGAAATTCGTCCCAACTCATGCTGGTTTCACGTTTGCGTAGCATGTGGGAATACGAATCAAATTTTACACTTAGAGCGTAATCGGGGTCTTTCATGGGTGTAGACGAAATGTCGATATTGTGGTTTTCCCCATAACAATCACTTCGGCCGTTGGGCGAATCACACGCCTTGTTCACCTCCTTAAGGGTCTTTGAGTCTTTGACTGGTAAAGAGTTGGCGCCAACTAGCCAAGTGTCCGTCGAGCTCGGCTTTGAATCCAATTTAGTGACAGTGTTGAAGTGAACACTCGGGGGCGCGTCAGCAGAGGCGCTGGCGACCGCGATCGTAAAAAGCACAAGCGCGGATGTGATCTTCATCTCTTAAGTGGATTATTACGACTTGAAGGTGCGCAATTACTTGCTAATCTAAAACTAAATACTTTTCATGATGAAGACATGCTCGAGAAAATAAAGAGGCCAAGTGTTATGTATACAATCCGTCGGAACTACTGCCGCTTAGAGGATACAAAAGGTACAAGGTTCATTTTAGAATCCATCGCTTTCTGTATTAATTGTTGCGATTGAAGTGAGATTTACTAGTTAAGATGCGAGAGGAAGTGATGGGTACCTGATACGACAGCGCACGCGTACGTCATTAATTAATTCTATGATGAATTGACGTCGCTAATGAAAGAGGCGGCTGGCCATTTGATGCAGCATCTGCTTTACAAATCGGCACGGAATACTGTCGTGTCTGTAGGCTCAATAGTAGGGTGCATTTTGGCTTCTGATAAAAACTGCCTGCCAGATATATTATATAGCAAAGGTTTTCATTTGGGGTATAACGAGTTTTGCAAGGCCGGATCAGAAACTGGCTGTGGCAAAATTACAATGTGTAAATTACCGGCAGAATCTCACCACGCATTCTATTGCTTTTGTAGTGCATATTGTAGGACAAAGGTTTGTCATAGTGTGGTCAAGTACAAGATGATCTTGAAGCTGCAGTCGCCGCTTTTTAAAACACTGCAGATAGACGATTAAACACCGAGCTTCAAAACTAGTTGCTCATCGCGGTATTTAGCACATTCACACTAAACGAACGCGACTTGGGCTATCTCATGGCAGGTCTCTTCAATACTCTAGCCAAGCTCAAGCTAGCAAGTAATCTATTGAAATGCATTGTCGTGTACCTTTGTGTCGCGCACCTTTAAAATATCTGAACCATGGTCCATTCATAAGCAATTCTACTTAAGCCTGTCAACCGATAGATTCTTCCACATGATGGAGGACGTGTCACTGAACCTCTCTTTTCTAGAATCAGTACAGAATCTTGAGTCTTAAATGTGCGAGTTTGGCTGACTTATCATTTGCTGGACATGCTGCCTTATTGGTTTTTGAAAGCAGCGACGTTACATTTAGCCTATCAAACTTGTCTTTTGTACACAATCGGTAAAGTATTTGAATAGAAAGGTTTGTGCCAATCGAGAGAAAGATAGAGCCCTTTTCTAACACTTTTCATATTCTATCTTACAAATTGTGGTGTCATCAATGAGCTCCTAAAAATTTCGAGCAAAGAGACACAGTTGGCCCGCATTCCGTGGCGTGATTCGGGGACGCTGTTGACAAGCTAGACACACAAAGAGTGAGACCACCATGGATTCTCGCAAGCTATCGGGCGAAGACATGGCGACAGAGCCGTGGCTGTTTGTTTAGGTGATTCCTCAGCTGCCTAGTAAACAGTAATTTAGGTTGGAAGCGCTTAGCGCCTAATTTTTAAGAAAACTTTATGATAGCCCAGGGTGTAAAGCCCGAGCCCGTAGTAATTGAGGGTGAGCAAAGGCAGTTTTACAGCTTCCAGGCTGGACATATTGTCCAACAAAGTCGGTTTAGCTTTTATTGACTATTACGGTGGTTTAGCTCATACAAACAATTCGTTACATCGAATTGTATAAAATTACGAAGAAAGGCAAAAGAATGGAGGCAACTTATAGACACAATGGAAGCAGTGGCGAGTGAGGGCAAGCAGCGCCTTCGTTAGGATATTGTGTTCAAAACGATATCGAGCGTCGAGATTAAGTGACTTATGAAATTGATGGCGCCTCGTTTAAAACGCCACTTCGAGCCATGGACGGCATCAAAAAAAGTATATAAGAGCATTTTTCCTTATTTAGGGCATCAACCATGTATGGGTGGCTGAGTACACACTATTTTAGCTTACTAGCATCACTTTAAAGTTGTACTTTGGTAGCTGCAGCCAAGTGATAGATACTTGTCAATTAATTTCGCAGGAGATAAATATCTTCACGCGATTGACGAAATAGTACGAAAAAAATACTATAGTTTGATATAATAGTGTGGGCACTGTAGTTAACGTTCATTACCAAGGCTGATTGTCACTAACTACGGCAGCTAAATACTGGTAAATCATTTGATACTGTTCCTGAATACAAAAGCACATACACCATTACCGCCTCCAGCCATAGACAAAGTGCCACAAATAACGTACCGGTGTCTGTACCATACCAGGGCGCTGTGATCGCAAGCGATGCACCACCTTTGGAATATTGAGTGCTACCTCTATTGCCTCGGTGGTACAAGTGCTACAAAACAGCACTTGGTACAACCTCTTTAATAGAATATCAATGGCAATAAAAGTACCCGACCGTCCAATGCCGGCACTACAGTGCACCAAGACTCGAGCATTCACCTTATAACGCCTTGACGCCTCGTCACGAAAAGTATTGACCGCGTCTAGCATCGGTGCAATGACTCGGAAATCGCGCAATACCCCGTGGTCTGGCCACGTCGTGAGCTGAATGTGCTGAATCACGCGGCTTTGGCTCTCGCTTCCATTTTCAATCTTCCAGACGCGAAACCTCCGCATGAGACACCCACCACTTGCTGGATGTGGCACTTCGTCCAGCAGTGTCACATGCACACCTTGAAAGTCCACTTCTTGTCCTCGTGGCTTCCAATACACGTCGGCTTTTAAGCGCTCGTGTTCCACAAAATTGGTCAGCATCAGTACCACGTGTACCTGGCACTGCACGATCATGTGCCAAAAATCGTGCATCGCAGCGGGTACAGGGGCACAACAAGCGATATAGCTTTTGTCAATGTAATTAGCGTTAATGTAATCGTCGCTTGCGTCAGCCGATCGGCGCTGTAACTTGACTCGTGTTTTTTCAAACGGTATTACATCCCGGTACCGGTTCTTTGCCCGTGTCGCTTTGGTTTGTGGTGTCAATGCGGCTTCGTAACCCTGCGCTATGTCAATACTCCGACAGAGTTCCGTATACTCGCGGTCAAAGCCGGAAGCCCCTGAGCGCCTGTCGCGCCGTTGTAGTCGCTGCGTGGTCGCAAGAAATGCATTGATGGCAATACTGGCCGCTGGATCAAGGGCGTGTTTGTTGGCGAGTACCGTGCGAAGCGACGCAATGCCACCGTCAAGAGGAGGCGGGGCTGCTGCGTCCATGGGCAAATCAAAAAACACGAGCCGCAAAAAAGGGCGCGATCGCCATTCGAATAGTACTTTAATATGCAAATGAGCCCTTTTTTAAGGAAGAAGGAGAAAGAATGTATCAATCGATAGAGATATGGATGCGGGACTAAATGATAGTACGCATGTGGGTGGAAAAAGGTTATTTTTTGGGCAATGAAATACAGTTGAACTATACGCGCCGGTGGTTAGTGAGGTCTAAAGTTCTTTGCCAAGGAACAAATAGCGATACGGCAGAAAAGTGCCATGCTCAGTATTATACTAACGAATTATCTTTACTTGCTCTGTATATTATACTATATAAACGGACAAGAATTATTTTAATGATGGCTGCTCTGGGACAAGCTGACATCTACTATAACATGTAACCCCATCTTGTAGTCAATGACGTCGCGTTCTACATTTTAATTATCAAGTCGAGGGCTCTTGTAATGACGTCGGCCAAGTCTTTTGACCACAATGCCCATGCAGAACACCGTTGGAAGCGCTTTTTGCACCACGATTTGAGTCACTACTTGGGTTTCTCGTTCATGGCCGGTGGACTGCACGTTGCCAAGGCCGTGGCTTCACGCCATCGCGCCAAAGGGCTTGCGTTTGTGAAAAAGAAAGCGATCGAGAAGTTGCCAAGACTCATGATCTATCCCTTAGTGGTGGCCATCCCAGGGGCCGAGCTCTTGTTGTGGGGTGCGTCGTATATCAACAATAGTAATGGCAAGGACACGAGTCAACTGGCGCGTGACACGCGACTCGTCCCAGCAGCCTTTGTGCTCTATGGGACTGCCTTAAATTCAGTGCATCCACTGGATGGCCCTTTGCGCCACATGCGGACGTGGATTCGCCCGTTCAAGTGGGGAGCTTTTGGTTGGGGTATCGACCGTGTCATATCAAAATTTAGGACGAAAAGATTAAAGTCAAAGGCTTCTGAGTTACCGGAAGTAGAGCACTAAACAATGCAATAACTGAAAAAACCTTAGTTTTTAAGGTCAAGAAATAAAGTGATGGGCAAATTAGTAATTGTTTTAAAGATGATACAGGATTCAAGTGCGCTGACAGCAGTGTAATCTTATAGGCAAATTCACTATATAACTGTGCAATAATTATCACTAAAACGGACGCTAGTGATCCATCTGATACTCTGCGTAATCGAGCCAATCCTCGTCCTCCTCCACGCCAGCAACATCATCGGGTTGGTATTCAAGACCAGTACGTTCATCGTGGACCAGTCCACCCACTCCACATGTGTTTCCATAGCACAAATCATTCGTGTCTGCAAGCACAGGCTCTTCATCAAGATCATCCATGTCGGAAGCAGCATCAAACATCAAATCCGCCTTGTCGGCTATTTCGTGGATTTGCTCTCTCATTCCGATATTACTATTTGGAATCCCTCCGAAAATCAAGAGCTCCTCCGACTGCGTTGGAAATACAACCAGTCCGGTCGTATCCACGGGATAGATCCACACATCGCCTCCTTTCTCAAGCAACTGCCGTCCCCACATTTCTGCGTTCGACTTGGTCGAGAACGTCGAGAGAAATGGGGTACAATTAGTATTGTGCCAGTCGAGATGCTGTCTCTTCGCACGCTGAAAATCCGCTTCGGTTTGAAATGAAGTACAAGGGAATCGAGCACGCACAAGTGCATCTTCGTTCCCAGCGTGACCGACGCGCCACACAACAGCTGGTGGGTGGGAAAGCATATTGTTCTTAATCACGTCAAAGGAAGGGGCCATGGTTTTACAGCCGACCAAATTTTTTATTGGAACGCAAAACTTTAATGCTGGAACACACCCATCAACATAGTTAGGGACAACGGAACTTTAATGGAAAGAATCAATCATTGCGTCCACTATCTATTTCGAATCCGCCAAAGCTAACTCCTATATCTGCACTGCGAATGTTCTATATCCTTGTTTAATGGGCTCTGATCGAATATGCACAACTCTGTAGCGATCAAAGACAGTAAACTCTCACTTGGGATTTGCAGACGAGCAGTCAGGACAGAACGGTGATAAAGTACAATGCTGCTTCCTATATTGAATATCAATAAAGAGATCCACTAACAATAAAGTAAGGACTCCTGTTAGCCTTTGGTACATAAATGGTCGAATCGATGAAATTCTAATACATTTAGTGTAGCAAGAACCAATATGATATAAGAAAAGACTTCCCCGCCTTGAATGGGCAACCCGAGTGAAGTCACTAAAGGCTGTGTTTTCCTTAGTAAAACCTTCTAATTAGCTGCCATCGATTACAATCAACTCAATAGTAGTAATTGTAGCTTTAGTTAGTTATATAAATTCATTACACTTTTTTCCAGCAAGTTGCCTTGCTACTGTTGTGGTAAAAGTAGGTTTAAGCTGTAAATCGATGACGGCAGGCATACAAACTTTAAGTCACATAGTGAGCCAAAGATGCATCCAGAGTAAGCACTAAAATTCCATTATTTTTATAACGTTTTTTTTTGATGCAGTGGTTTAACTACATCTGCTTCAAGTCGGTATCGAATCCCACCGTGCGTGCCTCTAGTTAGGAGAAACCTCTTGTAAAATATGAGAAAAGTAGTACATGGACCGAATCTTGTATTAAGGATGGACTTTATTTTTCGAGATATCATATTCTTTAACAAATAATTACATTGACATTAAGAATGGTGGCATGCATAGATATAACCCTAGATATAGGGTTCGAATCCCACCGTGGACGAAAACTGACAGGTGATGCTATTTTGAGGGGGATAACAATTGGGGAGTCGAAAAGTTGATAGCTTGCAATAAATGCCGAAGGCACTGTCGTGAGAAAATCGTTACAACACCTAGCCATAAGACGTCGGTATGCGAAGCCCCTAATTAGGGCCAAACAACACCTTGGTGAAGCCCAATGCAATTTGGTAGAGACGGTAGTACTGGGTGGCGGAAAGCTGCAAGGATCGCTAACTTGACAGTAGTCCCACCAAATCGTTATGTAAGATGTGACGTAGATCAGGTTAACCCGTGACCTCAAACAGGCGCATTTAGCGAATCGGTTACGACTAATTCCAGGAGTAAAAGACCCTAAAAGACGAAGAGCCAAAAATGCCAAATTGTTCGAAAGGTGCTAAGGCCGAAAAAAAAAGGCCGAAAGCAAGCTTAAAAACAGCATTTTGTGTTCGGCCACTCTTTTTTTTCCTAGTAAAAGAGCTAAGAGGGTCATCCTCTCAGCTAGAATAGGACGCAATTGTGGCGGCTGCTAAAATGGGTCCAGGGTAACGTTGAGGGTATAATTAGCAATAATGCTCCGAGTTAATTTCCATCGTAAAGAGAAGGTGCCAAAGCGTTATTTAGCTGCACCAAGTCTTCATTGTGGAATCTCAGCTGTAAATTGCTGGTAGATTTCAGTCCGAAGTGCAGATTCTGCGTGTGTACAAGCGGGCTCACGACGTCTAAGTCTGTCATATGTGGATGCCTTTCGCTTTATAGCTAGGATAGGTGATTTTTGCGAAAATTTTAGATCTTGGCTGCCAAAAGCGAACAGCATACGCATTAGAGCTAGGAATGCCAGTGATCAAGCATTGTTCCCGGCGAGTTGAAATCTATAAACATATCCTCAGCAGGACACGAGTGCAGGAAATGCTGTCGCATCTAGATAGTTTCCAGCCAATTTGCAGCCCATGGGCGAACGAGAAGCTTGTGCCTGATCAGCCGGCTATGATTGTACAAGAGGTTAATTGAAATATGCCTTTGGCCCCTTACGATGCGTAGTATGAGAAAGAAGATTTAAATTGCTGTTACATCATCGATTTTGCATGGTAGCTCAAAAGAGCTGAGCTTGGTACCTGTGGTATACACGCATCTTGAGGTCTCTGGAGGCAACGAAAGCTTTTCAAATATTACTTAAAAGTTGTAGAAGCAAATTTTTACTCAAACCTCACGAAATGTTAAACAAAGCTGATGCGATAATTTTTTAAAATGAGCTTATTTGGCTAGAGGCTTGTCATCAACTGTCGGTGGGCTACCGTTCTGCGACCTGTGCTTATAAAAAACACTTCTGCGAGCACTGCTTCCATAACATTATTTAGAAACCTTATTATGAGCTATGATTGTGACCCCAGTACTCCCGGATCTAGCGACACAAGCGTGGTCTGGCTAAACAGGCCAATTGAATTTATAGAGTGTGTATAAGACGTCGTGGTAGACCTGTCAAGATATAGCTTTAATTTTTCATACACCCAGTAAGACACTGGCTTGACCTCCAACGATGTCGCAAGAGAATGCACTACACTTGATAATGGCCCCAGCCCTGGTTATAGAGATAAGATGATAATATCCTAGTGTCATGCGACACGCTAAGTGCTGCTCAAGTCCATGTTCCTCCCATTCGCTATTTGGTGAACGCGGTTGAAACGTCGACGATTCCGACTGTTCTCGCTAAGATTTGTACTGTGTGCCGGCGCAGAGACTTCCAGGCTTAGCCCGAAGAATTCGCATCAGTCTGGATCGTATATCTTAAAATTTTTTGGCAGCGACCTGATAAAATCATGGTCTATATGGTCCATCAAGGCCGAGCGTAGTTCGTATTAGAGAAAGAAGACTGCACTTGTCGATAATCTCGAGCATTTTAAGACGGTCATTGAATAACTCTTACCTCTGGCTATTAACCATTTGGACGTGGCTCTAGATACTGAGTCCTTTGAGAATAAAGTCTCTAATTTGTTTGCGCACTGGTAACAGCAAACTATTCGTCCCTTGCTTTTCCTTTTTTAGTTCGGTGTGGCGATACGGACGGAGCGCGAGGGCTGGACATTCCATTCACGTATAACGGCGTGTGGTCCATTCAGGCTTAAGTGGCATTGTTTAATGCAACTCGAGGTATGGAAGCATATTGGAAGCGTATACGCAGGCTTAACAAAACGTTCAAGCTAATTATTTGCCAGCTGTGGAGTGGTTCAAGCAGGCAAGCTTGTCCGTGATGCGATCGCAAGCGGCGGGTGCTTTTAATCTCGAAGGCATTTTGCTTTTTTCTTCGTATGTGCAGACTAACCTATACAACATCAGCCACCAGCAGTGGTTGCTTTTAAAGGCATACGACAACCAAGCCATGTAATGTGAAGATACAAGAATTATATCCTCATAATGAGGTGGAACTACTCTCCTGTTTCGACGCTTTAATACAACTTCCTAATTTTCATCGAGAGCCGACGTAATCTCACGCTTAACGGTGCTCTCAATTTCTTGACCAAATTCTTACACACAATGCTACCCAAACTCTACAGCAGATTAATGCATGAGATATCCTGAGTGTATGCAACAGGGATTAGATACACTACAGATTGGTCATCAGTTGCAACATGTGCCAGCTTATACTTTGGGCAGATCAACAACGTATTAACCAAATGTTTTTGCAGGTTGACTTTACCCAATAGTGTCAAAACAGATAGGTCATCTCGCTCTGCAGGTGAGGCGACACTGTCACCATACATAATTTGTACTGATCGCAAATAGCTACTATACTATCGAGTAAAGCCTTACACATTTTTGAACCAAAAAAAACTCTTTGACATGAAAACTCAAGCACGATCACTCGGTCTTACCCCTAACTACACCTAGTGCCAGTGACAAAACTTGATGCGTCACACACGATAATGAACGGTCCTTCTAAATTGATTAAAGCAAGTATTGACGGCTGTAATCGGCTTTCTTAAGCTGTGTGGAATGTCTTTAGCCAAGAGTTGTCCTAGACTCATTTCTTATTCCTTATAAGGAGAGGTCTAGCCACTTTTGCGCACTTTGCACTAGGCTTGTGTACGCAATAAACTTGGCATTAAATGCCACGTTCATATCGATATCTAAGAGGTCAGATACACACGAAGGACTATGCGCTCATTCGTGACCACCGAAAAAGTTTCCTCTCCTAAAAGACGGTGCTAAGCCATCCTATTCAGCAAAATTTTAAGTTTATAAATGAATTTACAACTAAGTGCAGATGAGGAACACCAGGTATAGCAAGGTACTGTTATTTAGCACCGTTCGCCTTTTAAGCTTCAAGACAATCAAAGTCGACATTTTTTTTCCGTTCGCAACAAAGCAGACATCGTGGCCGTTTTAAATTTCTGCTCATCAGATTTTGTCACACTCGCCCAAGATATCTCTGACTTGGTCATTAGCAAAATTCGTCTTTGAAAAAGATTACTTGTAGTGCTTCAACATAGCACCTTTATGCCTCAAGAATTTTTCGAATGTGCATTGACGGAGTCAAATTCAAATGTTGCACCCGCGCTGAGCCCAGCAAAAATTCATTTTGTTAAGCCCGCTTGAATTGCATTAAGAAAAGTAAATGTCATGTTTTGTATCATGTCTTTCGGACGAAGGCGCAAATTAAGTAAAATTGAAGTGCTAATAGGTAAAGCAAATTTTAGTGAGATATAGCGCTTTGAAAGGTCTCTTTCTTTATTCTTGAAGTCAGTACGAGCTGCAGATCGCCAGCCACCTAGCTTCGCAAATTATACGAACTGAGCTACATGAATTTTTAGACAATCATGAGCCGATCCTTTAGATGCTTGGTTATCGGTCGGAACCCTCAGAACGGTATGAGTGAGACTCTATAACACCGCGAGCTCATTTAGGCATGCAGCCAACAGCACCAGCTTAATGTGCGACACCATGCATAAGTCAGCATCTGTTCACGAGACTATAATGGACTTACGGCAGTAAATATAGCGCTTATTCAAGCAGTATATTGGGTGCGCCGTTACATTACCAGCTCTCGTTCCGCTTGCTGATTGTAATAAGGTCACACAGCTGTTAGGCGCACAGTAATATATGCAATCTTTCGGTGACCCATCGATCGTAAAAGGCTTATGCCTTTTTTGGCTTTCCTTGAGTCCTTGATAGTTTGCAAAATTTGGTAAGCAAAAAGTTAATCCCTCTTGATGTATCTTTTGAGCTATACGATCGCTTTAGATGTCGATAAAAGCCAAGTGATCATCATTGTTTTACTAGTTTGTTTTACTGATAAGACGTTTTAACAAAAGGTCGGCCTTGTCATAAAAAGACAACGACTAAGGCTGCCAAACGGCAAAGCTGTTAAGGGATGACCAAATCAACTGTATTCGGCACCCAAGAGTGTATCCGCATCAAAAATGCCTTTGAACTAGAAGCTGTTAAGAAGTTTGCACTTGCGGCAAAGTAAAGCTTGGTCTAGAAAAGTTCTTGAGAGTCTTTCAGCTCCGCCAGAACAGAGAGTGTGTAGATACCGTTTGCCTTCGCCCGGTGGCCCCCACACACCTGCAATGAAGAAGACAAGAAGCTCTGGCAAGCACTCGCCTAGTTATCTTTAATGCGAAAGGCATCACTCGTTACAATAGGAAAGTAAGCGGTGATTCCCTAAGGAAAGACTTAACCTGAGATGGACCTGTTGACAACGTTAGCAGCATTGGGAACGTAAGAAAGAGTAAGATCCGATCTTACGATCCAAGGCACATTTCTAATGCGACCTCAGACACTAATGTCACTAATGCAATTGGCGAGGGGCTTGGAAACTTGTTCGCCTTCGGGTGCTGTCGTAAGTCACCCGGCCCACGCACTTTCTGTGCAACGAATCCGACGATGAGGAGATAGGTATTTGCTATCAGTGTCACTAATGTAACTGCAGGCTATCTTGTCGAACATTTAATTTATCTATTTTGCGAGCCAAACGACTTCTCAAACGCTAGTTCTTGCGCGGTATACATCAAAGGAACAAGGCGTTACATTGAAATTACTACGCAAGTGCTTCTATCACCACATTATGTCAAGTTTGTGGATCTTATTCGGCTTTTACAGAAGCAAAGCGATAATATTGCCTTGCACCCGGCCAAAAGAACGAGCTGCAAAACTGCTAATGAACTTTGTTTTAAAGCAGCTAGTCTTTGGGCACGATTGTGTCCCGCGCGCTAAGGTAAACGCCGTTTCAGTTGCGCGAGCGTATTTTATAAATCTGGATGAATGCACGGCGGTGCCCAATAAGGCGTTTCGTGAGAATTTCGTGCTAGAGAAGCAGAAGAATCTGACGCGCCAAACGCCAAATTAAATTTGGGTAGGGGCACTCTAACGACGGAATGCTGCCCAAAAAGCAGCTGCTGATAGATCATGGTTGATGCACGTACGACAATTCGCGTATAAAGTCGCAGTAGGGAATCGCTGACAAATGGCAATGGTCGTCACCCTATTATCCAGATTATTGACGAGAAAGAGCTAACGACATATACTAATCGAAAGTAGGATGTACAGTGCGATCGACAGCTGTTTGCGAAAGAATACTCGTCTAGCAGTTTGGATCATCAGCACTTCAAGGCTGATGCTCTATCGTCGAATCATCGAGGAAATCGCCAAGCGTTTTACGAAGGTAATGGAGCAGTATCTTATGCGGGTGAGGCTACCAGACACGAAAACTTAATAAGATTTTACTTACGGTTGGCCGTTTTCATTTCTACAGCGAACGTGATTTTACTCTTATCGATTAAAGTCGCTCGAGTTGACAGAAAGTTGTGGGACACCTATCTTTTCGCTGATTAGAATGCACCACGCCAAAGAAAAGAGCAAGCTGTTGTGATGACAGAATTTCAGGGCTGCAATGGCGCTACCACGCTTTGACAGGCCACAAAGCGATTTTTAATTGAGCATGGCTCTGCAAAATCAGGGTCAAAGCGACCAGCACGTAGCGTTGTATTACTTCCTAACTAACTGTTGTCCAGCAGGACAGCTTCGAGAAGGAGAATACGACGAGTTTTAATTTTGCGTAATTTGTCAGCCACCAAGGCTTTCTGACATCGATGCACTCGATATTGCTTCTTTCGAGCGATCTATTTCAGCATCAGCAGGCTCTAAGCGATATCGATCGGCGAAATGAAGCCGCCATGATTATACCTGATTCAACGGGCCACGACAAACAAAAGAAACGTGTGTGTAGATTGGAAGGAGTGCTTGGTCGTGATCACAACAAGCCGTAGGGAACAACTACCCGCTTCCCCATATGGATATATAGAAGCTAGCAAATTAGGCGTTTCTCTCAATACCATTGAATGTTCATTGGTATTAACAAAAGAGCTTAAGGGTGCATCTAAAGGTCGACTAACAGCGTTGTAGCAACGGGATAATATAAAAAACGTTAATCGGACAATGACTTCGGTACAGAAACATACAAAATTATCGTAGAAATAATATTATTCTTCATTTTCTGTAAGTGAGAGGTGTCAAATTAGGTGATTGTAGCCCTTCACGTTATTTATTTATTCGTTACAAGCTGCCGCATTGATGCGGTGCCTTACTCTGAGATCGTTCTTTAAGGTATGGACACCTTTGACATTGTTTCACGATCAAAAGGGTTTAGTTTTTTTACTAAGCGTCAATTTACGCATTTTTTGCATGGTTTTGCGGTCGCCCGTGACGTCGTTGACGCAATTATCTCGGCCATCATTAGCTAACAGATGGTAAAAAATTAAATCGTTCTTAAAGATTGGTTTAACAGAGCGAGTTGATTGTGGTCAGCAAGTTGGCAAGTATTTAAAAACTCACGCAAATTAGAAGCACCTCTGCTTCACAACGCGCTCCGCACGAAAGACAGCTGATCTAGGCGACGAAGGAGTATCAAAGAAGTTCATTACTGCATCGAATCTACAAAATTGCCAAAAAAACGGATTTTGCGTGACAAACTTTTCACGATTGAAAATGCTTTAGAAGTCGGCCTTCTCGTTCAAGCCACGCTGTCTTTAGGGCTTTGGATTTTTAACGCGAGACAAACTCTTTTAACCTCATAATTCAAGAGCTGCAAGTCCGCGAGCAGATAAATTCCGCTACATAATAAAAAGGCTTCTCGATCGTTGTGCATCTCAGCGCAAGGTGCCTAAATTAAGTTGGGGAGTCGCTTGAGCTTTGAACTCGGTCTGCTGCTCAGAGCACAACCTTTTACCTAAATGACTTCCAATGTATTTGCGCAAACATTCCATACTTCAGGTCTTCGTCGTTTGGAGCAATGATTTAGCTAGCATTATTCGATAGTGAAGTGGACCAAGCACCTTCTTCCAGCAATACAGCTGCGATTGCTGTGAGGATATAAGTACTTAGTTGTGGCAGGTTTTTGCAATGAGGTGTCTTTCATAAAGATCATTTCCAAGCCTGACAAATTTGCTAGTCGAAAGAGAAACTTCTGGCTCAGCTGTAAGATAGCGTTTGGCCTGCACGAAAGCGCGTCGAGAAGCACATTATACTTTCCTAGTCGTAAAAACTTAGTTTGAGCCATAATAATATAACAGCCGTCGTGCCGTATGGTGAGACAAGGATGCATGCTTGTTGCTGGCAAAAATCAATTTGGCCAGCTCAAACAACAAAAAGGTTGGAATCAGAAGACGCAATCAAGAACTTTCAGTGCATATCTCCTGTCAAATAGTTTTTTGTCGTGAAGCGGACTGTTCTATACAAAAAGGGTATGAAGCGCCCGGACTAGAGTTATATGTTTCGCTCCATCAAGTTGCAGTGACGTGCAATAGATGGCATAGTCGGGAAAGTCTTAAAATACGCTAAATGCTTTTGTCATTTTTGCAGCGAATACCCGCTGGAGGCTTTCCTTGTTGACATCAAAAGTATTTTTGTACCGGCTCTTTCAACATTACTCAAGGGTTTTTAATTGACTGAACAGAGACTTTGCAAGGTCTTCAAAACCGGCGCTAAACGCGTGTTAATAGTTGCCTAGGCGTTACCCCTCTCGCAAATTCTTTGAAGCTAAGTCGCTAAGGTGCTAGCTTTAGGGATTTGCGTGGACCGTATGGATGTTTCACGATACTTTAGTACTTTCTGTTGCAAAGACACATCGGTTGACGTGAAAGTAAGTTTGATTGATACTGATGACCTCAAAGTTTAACATAGGTGCCCTTAATGAACCTCCAAATTCAGTTAATTTTTTGCTACGGACAAATACATCGTTAAAATATGTCCGGGAGAAAGAGTCGTAATTGTCAAAACAGTTATGTGACCACAATTGTTAAGACGGATAAGCATTATGAATGCCGTAGAAACTTAATTGATTTCCTCATTAAACCTTACAGATATCTATTGTATTTTGTGCATTATTTATAGTGGATACGATTATGCTGTTTTAAAGCGAGCTCTTATGTAGAATATACGTTTTTCTAGGTGCTGTCGTGTGCCATAAGCCCTCCATGTCTAAATGCAAGAAGTCCGTGACGAGAACGCGGTTGACTTTCGCAACATGGCAACCTTTGCCTTTTTAATAAGGAAGGGGATAATGAGCTAACCTAGCTGGTGTGGCAAAGACCAGTCTCTGAGGCCACAGTAAACCCTCTCTAGCTTTTTTTAATGATTTTTTTTTATAACGTGCTTTTGGTACTGATCGGCTTTTTTTAAAGGGCTATGACCTTCGTAGCTTAGAGTTCTTTAAGGTATTGTTTCCAAAGCGCGCCCGCCGAAACGCGACATTTAATTTAACTGTCAATTTACCTGGCAGATAGGCACCAATTGCAGTCGTTCTTGACTCTCAGAAATTAATTCATATACTGTCTTTGTGCACTCTCTCTGCCGCTTTTTCTACTTAACACACATTGAAGCTGTGTCTATCACTTTTCTGGCAAGATTATCGTACCCGCATGTATCCAACCTCTTACTTTGTCTTGTGGATCCATATCAACCACAATTGCTGGCGCTATGTTACCCACACTCAAATTATTATAATAGCGTTTCAATAGCTAGCTCTTCCAACAAGATTGATTATACATAAATCATGTTGCGGCAGCTACTTAAACTGTAGATACCGCAACATCAAGTAAGTTTCAAAAATGATAAAGTTTGCCGGGCGCGATTACGCAGGATCGAAATGCTTTGCAAGCATTAAAATGCAGTACTAATCTTTCCTTTGTCTGGTAAGCACAAATACCTTCGATACCTTTAATGCTATTTTTAGCGCTTAAGTTCCCAGGCCGTTTGACAATGAATCGGTGCACACATTCGAGAAGAGTATATGACTCTGCTTTGCATAACTGAGCGCCAGCATCCATGACCTTTTCTTGCTAGCTATCCGTACTCCAAGGGATTCAAAAGATCAAGTCATGCGGAAGACAAGCGCCGGTTTCGTGAATTCGTTTTATAGCCAGGGCTTATGTAAAGTTAAGGGATAAAAGTTGAGTTAGTGACTCCAGCATAAAACTTTTTTCTGGACACTCCTGCTAGGGCAGGCAGAGCTTAGCCTACCTTCCTGCAAAAGTTTGGATCCAACAAGGCTGCTTTCGCTTTACCAAAGACAGCGCCTGATGAATGCAAAAAATTAGCTCGCGGCGCAGCGTTTTGCCGAGTCTCAAGCAATCTCTTATTCAAATCAACCTAAGCGAAATGTCACACTTAGTAACTTAGCTTGAGTTTTGTTATTGCTTCAATTAAAACAGAATCTAGCGTTATAGATTTTGAGCTACATTGAATCATGCTAAGAGTGAACCAGAATAATTAAAATCAACCATGTCAAAACAGTGCCTGAAATTGGCAAAAAAATGTGCCTGCAGTTATAGGCCGGCGTGTTGCATCTAGTGCAACACGCCGGCCTTCCAATAATTGAATCTGAGAAAATTGACTGGTCGATTTGGCTTTTTAGTAGTAAAGGTATTGCTATCGCTACTAACTATTCTCACTAATTCTTTAGATAAATTGCCACATCCACGCTCGAAAGCTGTCTTGCCTGTCGCCTCATCATTTGTACCAGCGAGAGCGTGTTATATGGTCTGATAAATACCGCTAAAGAATTAAAGTATCGATACGTATTTAATAAATTGAATAAACTTCTCAAATTCGATCGGTGATTGGCCAACTTCAGCAATTTTTGGGCAACCTTTACCCCTTCCACTTTATAAAATGCGATATTAACTTTACTCTGGAATGGTCGAAAGACCCAATGTATGAAAGAGTACAATAAGGCGGACGCAAGAATAAATTGACAGAGAGGCCTGTGAACTTTGGAGCTCAACTAATTTAAAGGGGAGATATTCAAGCACCGGCCAGCGCTCGTGTTTTCTTGGACTAAAGATTTTACGAAAAAAGAAGTAGTTAATCGTTTGTGCTTATCTGGTAACAACCGGAATGAATCTACTAATTCATAGAAAGTTGTAGCAATAGGTACCAAGACGAGATGAATAGTTAGCATGGTCACCTTTGCCGGCTAAGCTACGGAAGCTGCGGAGAGCATCTTGGACCATAGAGCGAATAAACCTGGAGTCGATCAGCATCTTGTCAGCTCGAGAGTTGCTATTTGGATAGGAGGTCTGGGTGCTGTAAGCTGTAAGACAATCATCCATCTCGAACAACCTAATTTTGATTTTGATCCTCTTGTCGAGCTTGGTCAAGTTAACCAAAGGGAAAATCTTCAGATCATCTAACACAATGTCTTTTGTGTTTTTCAAAAAGTTCGGGGAAGGGTAGCCTATAAAGCTGCCACCTTGGCCTGAAACTTAGACCACTTGAATGCAGGTTGCGAGGGTGCCGCACATTTGCAACAGCTCCGAAGATTGGCATGTTGACACGTGATGTCTGTGAGTTTTAAACAAGACAGGTATACATAAGTACCTAATATTCGCCGTTCTTCTTTATAGAATTGCCAGAGATGTTGTGTCAGATGCAACGTCATACTCCACTGATATTTAGCTCCTGTAAAGCATTGTGTAAACTCCTTCTTTTGCAGTCCCACAATGTTGGATGAAAGTCCAGGGTAAACTGTGTGGCATTATTTAGCGAGTGGAAAATTAGGGAAAACCTGGGGACTCAACACATGCGAAATTGGAGAAGAATGAACCCTATTTTTCTTATTAAAATGAAACGGCAATATAAAAGTGGCATTAAATGCTAAGCCGAGCTTTAAAAATATTCAAAATCGGTTTGGCAAATGAAAGGTCCACAGAGGCAAGGGCGGCTCTAAGACGATGATCTCGAGTACGAAATATAATACTGACGAAATGTATTGGTTTGTCTCGTCCAAAAAATCTTACGTCGTATAAGGTGTCCTATCTGGTACAAAATTGACGAGATAGTATTACTGCATAGATAGCTGGAATTACAAAGCTAAAGTTCATGCATCTATATTTGTGTAAGATAATTTTGCCACTTATGTCGCAAGCTAGTCGAAATAAGTACTACGGAGTCGAGTTTACCTAATAAGCAAATAACGTCAAGTCTTTATCGTCGGGTCGCTGTTAAATTTCTTTTTCCAACTGTAACATTCGCACATAAATTTTGTGACACCATAATCTCACCACATTATCGCCAAAATTACCCAAGTAAATGAAGCAGTACTACAGCCATTGATTCTCACTCAGTTCCACCTCATCTATCCTTCTAAAGATTAGTTTTATCCAGCCCTCAATCATGTCTAGTGTGTATTAGTGACCCTAAGCACGGCTACTTGATGCTCTGGATGCTAATAATCATTGACGGTGGTTTTATAATTTCGTTTACCATTCTCCATTTACTAAAATTCTTCTTAATCTCAGTACGTATAGTTTGCCACTGCAACGACTAATTCTCTATCTCCACGTCATGGTTCTACTATCATCACTCTTATTGGCCACTCGATAATCGTTGCAAATAATGCCACGTGCATCGACGTGACACTAAGATTCCTGTCTACTTCGATGTCACTGGTATCTCACTGGTTTTCAGAGAGCCTCGATCAGTAGAGAACCATTGGCTAAAATACCGCGACTAGGGCGTGCGCATATCACTGACCGCACTTGAGACGATACGGATTGAATACGTCGGCCTCACAAATGTCACTCGGGCAGCAAACGCCAGGTCTTTTCCATGACCATGCGAATTTTGTAAATCATTGGATTGGGTGATGTCGAGCCGTGTGGTATACTTGACGATGACCCGTAAGGAAGCGTGCAGTCTTTGTGTTCAGAAGGCATTACTCGACTTCTCAAATTTGATCTTAACGGTGTCCTAGCAAATGTGAAATGGTTTCGTGTGTCGTTGACTTATGAGGCCAAATATCGAGCTAGCACGAACTGAACTCATCACTCCGGAACTTGCAGGATTAGCCACGGCTGCCTTCTCTCGATGGAAGGTCCACTATCTAACATTTTCTAACGCACAATACCGCTTTTTTTTTTTACTTGCAGAATTTGCCACTGCTGCCTTCTCTTGATGGAATGACCACTGTCTTACATTTTCTAATTGCCCAGCAATGTCAGCCACTGCTTCTCGGTTTTTCACTACTTTCGTGGTTGTTCATTATCTCAACTTGTGCAGTTTCAAATAGATAAAGTCACTGTCTCATTATGTCCTGTTTGCTCATTTCTCTTTTTTTTTTTTTAAAGGTGAACACTGATTCTAAGATATCACTAGCAAAAAATATTTTAAAATGAGCATCGTAGTATCGCTGTTTTATAGGCCATCCGAACTTGACAAAATTAATTTATTATACTCACCATACTATTGGTGCACACGATCACTAGTATGCGCACGTCGGTGGTAAATTATTCAAGAAGTCCACGTGATGCTTAGACACGCTTGTGCTTCGTTTCTAAGTGTCGTTATGACTATGTTAAAAAAAGCTTAAAAGTTTACACCTTCAGACCCTTATCTACATTCTCATTACGAGACCGGCGACCGTAACTACACATACTTGCATAATACTATCCCTAAAGACCCTCAACGGCTTGCCACATGATAATAGTCCTTCGATACACTATTAGTCAGGCTGCTATTTCGCCATCAGCAAGCACGATATAGAAATGGTTTTCCACAAATGTTACCACGATCACCACCTTGTCATTGTCATTGAATGCGGTCTGACCGCCTTCAGGTGTCACACGATCTGAACCACTATTCTTTCCCTCCAGGTCCACCGCTGTAATCGCTTGGGCCGTTACCTTATGTCTCCAATAAAAGTCAACTGACGAAATTTGTCCAATTTCGGCTGGGCATTGGCCACTCGCTTTTCACTTTGCAAATAACTCTGAGAGTTCGATCGGTTCTCGAGGACAACTTAAACTGACAAGTAGAAAGAGCAAGGCGCGTTAGGTAGCCGGAAAACTTAGAAATGTGCCTCATTAACCTTTTATACTAAAATCGTGTAATTGGAATTCAGCGGTCAGGTACGAAATACCGCAAGCCGGTGGCCGTTATTTTAGTACTACATACTTGATTACAGGAATGATAGTATTACAAAAAAATGCGATGCGGTAAGGTATTAAAATCTATATACGCGGGTGATGAATTCTTAATTCTCAAGCAGCAGTTTTGTTAGTAATTCCCATGAATCAAACATTTTACAAACTTACTGCTACTACTACTACTACTAAAGTTAGAGCTTTTGCGTTGCTTACAGTCATCTGTAACTTCGGCCCGTGAAATTGGCACTGGATATGTGTACTGTATGCATAGCGCTTCCTTCAAGTTGGTCACCGTCGCAAGGAACAGCAAACCAGCTGCAACGTAGACGAAAGCTTCAATAAGGAGTTTTCATAGAAGCCTACGTTTTCGCACGCCACGGCATAGCACCTGCGCGGCACCCACGCTGGCTTCAAATCAGCAAATACTCCAATTAATTTAACATCTGCGTTATCTGCAGCTGAGCCGCGCGACCGTCTTTACATACAACCTCTCGTTGTGGGACGGTGTTGTCGTGCTATAAAAAATCAACATTGGCTTTGCACCAAAAAAAACTTTGCCCTGCATTGTAGCTTTCTGCCCTTAAGCAAATTTCAGGCGGACATTACTTACAAACAAAGCACCCCGTCAAGGCTCAGTCAGCTGGTTTGAAATGAGCACCGTCTTGGTGGCCGATATTACATTCTATCGTATTGCGTCGAATTGCAGTCGCAATCACCGGCAACAGCATATAGTCTTATGCGTCAAGTTGGCCGTTACGGTATGCGACTACACTAGCGGTAACAAGATAAGCTGAAACGCCCCACATGAGGCCAACTTCGGCCTCTACCTGTGTGGAAGCTATGGGTCAAATGCCTTCGATCACGGAATCTCGCATGTCCGTTGAAAAAAGTATTTTATCTAAGTAGTAACAATACTTGGCGTGGTCCGCAGCGCAGTAGACATGCGTGCAACCAGCGCAAAGATGTGGGATCTGTTCGTGTTCATGCTATTCCATTATATAAGAGTAAAGTGCATGGCAGCTATTAAACAGTCACGGCAGAAGAAAGCCGTCCGTCTAGCACGTACTGGCAACCCAGCACACTCACATATGTTTGATGATACGGAAACGTTAGTAAAAGCATGGGCCTATTCATCTGATTTGACTGGAGAAAGACTGGCTAAACTTGGCATCAAAATTACTAAGATAAGGTAAATTGGCCGTCCGTTAGATAGTTTTCTTTGCTTTTTCAGCCTTCTTTGCCCCGTCTCCGAGCCCTCCGTCGCGGGTCGGGAACAATGTATCACTTTTCGATCGGCTGCTAAAGTAGCAGCTTCAGAGACAGCTTCAGAGACAGCTTCTACACAGAGAACGACGGGTTTTTTGCGCTTCGAGTCCGGCCGAGCGACCAGACTGTAAAAACGCCACTCTCTTACGGAAGAAATCAGGGCCAGGCCTTACCTACGATACGCAATTGTTGTTTTTCTCTTAAAAGCCGGTCACAATTTAAAACGATGCACAGCCCACGCGAGATTTCGTCCGAGCGCCAGGGCGCGCTCACGCCGGCGACCGCCTGCCTCGTCACAAAGTTAGCGGTCGAACTACCTGAGAATGGGGTCACGCCGCGTACACTTGAGCCAACAGCAGCACGCCAACCTTGGGCCAATCTCAGCGTAGATACGACTGTCACTACGGACGACGACACGAATCCCGTCACTATGTCTGTTTCTTCTACGCAGGTTGCGTCTACTGCAGCATCGTCGATGCGCTCTGGCTCGGGCTCGAGTCAGGTGACGTTGCCAGCTGGCTTGCTACCAGAACGGTACACGGCCGACTTAGCGCACTGGCAGTCACCTGCTGATCTCCCTGAGCGTCGACTGATGGTACAACGCATCATTGCTATGACGCGGAACAAACGCGTGGAGACTGCGACTTGCGCCGATGCGCGCACGCCATCGCTTGCTAAACGCATTGAGCTGTCTTTGTACTCTCGTGCCGCATCCTTTCATGAATACCGGGATTTGAACACGTTGCGTCGTCGACTGCAGTCGCTCGTGTCGCTGAGTTTCCACGAGGCTGCGGTCTCGCGTCGCCGCGCTGCCGCCATGGTGTCGTGCAATGGACTTGTGACTGCCGCGCCGCAACTGGGCAAGCGGAAAAATCGAGTCTTGACCCCATTTGGCGTCTCTAGGTTGACGATCAAACGCCCGCGCGCCGAGTGCATTGGCTTTACTTCAACTTGCACCCCACGCACGAGTGCGCAATTGAAGGGCGAAGCTTTGTTTTTTATTATGGATGAAGCCATCCTTGGTCTGGTTTTTGCCTTTTTACCCGGTTTGGAAACCGTGCGGTGCATGCAAGTGAACCGGTTCGCCCGCCGCGTATTGCCGCGGTGCGTGTATACACTTGAAGTCGAATTGCGTCAACTTCAACTGGCGTATTCACTTCACGCAGCGGCAGTACCGACCCGACCGGCGGCTACGCTTTTGTGCCAGTTTCCGAATCTGACGGGCCTTACTGTATACAACTCGTTGAAACCCTTGTGTGATCAGCAGGAGACTGGCCCGGCACTGCACGCGTGGGGTTGCAGTGAGTTGGATATCTCGCACGACAATGTGGGGGAAGAAGTGGTTCAACAGCTTGCGGAAGGCATTGAATTGGGTGCGTGTCGCCGCCTTAGCAGTCTACGCTTGGTATCGGTGTTTACCAACACGTGCCGAGGCAATGCCTTGCATTTGCTATGTGCGGCCCTGGTCAAGGGGTCTTGCCCTGCGTTAGAAGACTTGTTGTTGGGTGGCAATGGCTTTTCGGACGTGGGCACGGTGGATGTTGCGTGGCTGCTCAGGGTTGGGTCGCTGCCCAAACTTGTTCGTTTGGACATTCGCCGGAACTATATTGGGGAATTAGGGCTGAAGCGGATTATGGCTGCTTTGCGCGGCGGCCGGTGTCAGCAGCTTAAGTATTTATGCATGGGCGGCAACATTATCACGGACAATTGCGTGAAACCTGTGGTGGAGTTGTTGTCGAGCGCGCAATGCCCGCAAATGCGCTTTCTTGGCTTGGAGGACAATTTTTTGAGCGCCCGTGGTGTGCAGTGTATTATACAAGCCGCTGTGGCTGGTGGAATGATGCCAAAGCTCCACCATGTGTCATGTGACGGAACACTCGGTAGTGACGAGACTCAAAGTGTGCGCGCCGCGTAAGGCGTAATTAGCAAGGTAATTTGTTGAATTAAGTGGTAGAGAAATTGATGGACTTTGGTACAAACATGAAGTTGTACAAAATTAATAGTGGCTTTTTTCCGAATCTAAAACACGGTATTTTAAAATGACATCTAAATTTGCTGTTTGAGGCTAAGAACCATGTCGTACTTCATCCCGCCTGTGAACTATGGCATGATTGAAGAAGACTTGTATCGCTCGGGACAGCCAAACGAGCTCAACTTTCCGTTTCTGGAGCGGCTGAACTTGCGTACCATTATTTATTTGGCACTTGAGGAACCCAACCCGCAATTCCAGAGCTTCGTGGAAGAGCAGGAGATCCAGCTCGTGTTTTTAGGGGGAAATACGCGCATGGAAAGTCGTCGCAAGGCGTGGGAACCACTTTCAGAAGAGACGGTGCTTGCCGCACTCGATATTATCTTGGACCGCTCCAACTACCCGCTCTACATTACGTGCCACCTCGGTCGAGACCGCACAGGTAGGACAAATAACCGAAAAAAACATAAGTGGTCAAGTGAAGCCATAGCTGACACATTTGGCTTGTAAGGTGCCGTGGTGGGTTGTTTGCGCAAAATACAAGGCTGGCATCTGTCGTCCATCTTTGAGGAGTATCGGCGGTTTGCTGGCAGTAAGGTGCGGCTGCAAAATGAGCAGTTTATTGAGCTTTTCGACACGGACTTGGTGACAATTCCCGTCAGCCCGCCGTCTTGGTTAAGAAAACACATGTAGATTAAAATGTAGTCCGAAAGTTGGTAGTACTTTTGATAGAGTTTCAAGAAAAATATTTGTACAATGAAACCTAGGATCTGTATTATTAGCCGAGATTCGGGAATCACGTCATAGTAACTGGTGCAAGCTTAAGATCATGACTCGTCCCTCCTTCGCCCATATTCAAAACCAAGCCAATTAAGTCAAAGTACAAGTTGCCAACGCAACAAAGATGAAATGCCACGTGAGCGCAGTAGCGGAAAAATGTGTCGTGTCTGTGTCTTTTAAAAATAAGGTGAAGCTCTCTCCTTTCTTCGACATGTAACGGACCACAGTCAGAAACCGCCAACCTGTTCCAGCGCGCAGTCGATCTGGTCCTGGTCTTCTAACTCAAGCATCTTGGGTGTCTGGTCACCGTTAATGCGCGTGCCATCAAGCAAAAAGCGCAACGCACTGACCGGTACGCCCTTACGCTGCGCGTAAGCGCTAAAAATTTTCTCCATCTTTGTGTTAGGCTTTACCTTGAAGAAAGTCTCTTCGCCCGACTGATCTTTGACTCGAATGGTAATGGCTTCAGCCTTTTTCTTGTCCTCTTCATTGTTCGCACTGTTACCACCGCTCGAATTAGAGGGCAATTCGTCGGCAGTGACTGCCATTATCTGCGCCAAACATGACAGTTAATCACTCAAAACCGCACAAAAATGCAGCATTTTTTTGCTCGCAAATCTCAAGCACATGCCAGTGGCACGACATTGAACACGCGCTAGCGTAGAGTGCCTCACACTTGCCCGCAGCTTTCGATAAATTACTAACAAACTCACCGCACAATCACGCTCTTCTTAAATCCTTAAAATTTTGGAAGTGAGGGCCACCAGCCTACACTAGTCTCACTTATCCCCAAACTAGGACGTTTTGTTATAAATTGGTGTTTCCGCACCTTATTTTAGGCTCTCGACATAATACACAGCAAATAGCGCGCGCGGAACGACTCAAGGGCCGCTGTACACTGCTTAATATGGTTCGTCACACGCGAGTGACACGCTCTCGAACAGATTATATCAATTTGATCGACTGCACTAGCCTACAATCGATTTTAAGAAGTTGTAGCGCCCAAAACGGAATTATTGCTAACGTATGAGCGTATCCTGTGTGTAGCTGCCGCTCTCGCTGCTCCAAACAGCGCAAGGCCATCCCATGGTACACATTACGCTGTGCACGACAGCAGCAACTTAGACGAGTATTTAAGCTTACACAATGTGTCGAATGCACGGCAGCTGGTAGAGCTTAAGAATGGAGACACGTACAATGGAAACCTCGTCAACTGTGACACCTGGATGAATGTCAACCTTCGTGAGGTTATCTGCACGTCGAAGGTGCTGTTGTTGATCAATACTGATGGAATTTATCGAAGGTGCACTCAACTTTATCTTTGTATACATCTTAAGGATGGAGACCGTTTTTGGAAAATGCCAGAATGCTACATTCGAGGCAACACGATCAAGTACATTCGTGTACCGAACGAGGTGCGTGATGGATATGGAAAGAAAGAGCGGTAGGTAACGGTAAATTTAATGGTGCTGTGTAGATTTTGGACATGGTAAACGAAGACGACCTAAACAAGCGCGGTAAGTGCTCGTGCGGCAGTCGATGATACTGGACGTCCCTGACTCGTAGGTTACTTTTCATCAGATCGTCAAGCCAATCGTGGGCGTGGGCGTGGAGGCCGTGGTGGCTTTGGAAATCGTGGAAGCCGCGGAGGTCGCGGAGGACGTGGCGAAGGAGGGCGTGGAGGACGTGGGGCACGCGGACGTGGACGAGGTGGAACGCGCGGGCGAGGACGTGGGCGTGGCGAGGATTAACAAGATACTTGGAATTCTTTACAAAGGAAACAAGAAGAGGTTACCGGTGCACTTAACTACCGCCTTTTACGAGGTGCAATTTTGGTATAAGTTGCTTCATTTAGTAGCAATTTTAAAAGACTTAAATCATGACGTGACGGTCTTAAAAGTTACTTTGCGTCACCGCCACCATGCGCGCCCTGTGGATTGTGCTTGATGAGATAAGCTGCCAACCATTCTATTGGATTCGGCGGACGCTCCTTCACAAGTGCTGACATGCCCTGCAACAAGATTGGCACAACCGTCTGGTCCAAATATGCGCGGATAGGTAATGCCTGTACTTCTACCTTGTCCTGTACGCTTTCGGCCGCAGATTCGGCCTCCTTGACCTCATCCTCATCGTTCTTGGTTGCAACACTTTCGTGTGCCGGCTCATCCTTGCTCTGCGCCTCACTTTTCACCTCGATCTCCTTGGCCTCAGCCTCATTGCTATCCTCGTCTAGAGCTGCTGCAGCATCTGCATTAGCTGGCGCCACCTCGTCAGTCACAGGATCATCTAAAGGCGTAGATGCCGATTCCATCACGACGGGCTCGGCGTTGTCTGCATAAGCGACAGACAAGATGATGAGCAACGAGACATTTGAGTGATCGAAGAAACAAGGCCGTACCTAAAGCAAGAGCGCCGTCTTCCATGGTAAATCGGGTATACAGGCAACGGGACTCGACACTTCTAGCTAAAGATAATAAATGCTGCTGATGCGGAGTCAAGACTCTTGAAACGACCCGCCGATAACGACTTGGGATTGGGCATAAAATGCAATTAATAACGCACTGGACAAACTGAGTGAGGACATTTTCGAAACGTGCTTTTAAGAGTTAATCCTGGAAGCTAACATGGGGAACGCGACACTGGGAAGGCGTGATTAAAACTGGCGCTGCATCGCCCGTAGTGTTTTAGATCTGTGCTAGGTTTAAAAGTTAAGTGGAGTGTGGCCTACTTGTTTAGGTTCTAGCATATAGTCTTTTAAATCTGTGCTAGGTTTAGAAGTTGGTGTAGCAAGAGTACATAACATTCGCATTATGGAGTATCCTCACCGGGCCCACTACCCAATAAAAGGGGTAGTAAGTGGAAGGTGGCCTACTTGTTAAGGTTCTTGAACCCTTTGCGGAGTGAGATACAGCAAAAATGCGACTGAAGCTATAATGATGACCAAAAGTAACTCATCCCTTAATTGCCACAGCTGGTGGTGCAGTGCTGATGCTGCCATACCAAGAGCCGCGCCCAACTTGAATATGTCCATATAAATACTCTGTGCGATGATCTGCGAAGCTAACTCAGTGCCGGAACTGGGTCTCATTTGCACGCAAAATCCTTTGTACTTGATTGGTTTTGGCAGCGTTGCAAATCCAGCGGTAAAACTGCGACGTCTGTCCCTCTCAACAAGTTCTATCTTAAAGCCCTTATAAGCGGCTAAGTGAACAATGGGTCAACTTCATTTTACCTTGTCAAAATAAAATACTTCGGTTTGTGTCGGCCGACGCGCAACAGTCTGTATCGTAAATCAGGCTCTCAAAGTTAAGCGGGGAGGGCGAAGAACCAAAGAAAGCTCGAGTGACTTCTTTTACCAAGCTTTACTCAGTAAATGAAGACTTGTTGGGCTCTTTGACTAAATATAACGGCCTTAACATTGCATTCAAGCTCAGTCTAACCTAAACGAAATTTTACTCGATATACGTGCAGACGGATTTTCATCACCTTTGGGCAAATACGTTTTGACATGCTACTTTTACGAAAAGGGAAAACAGAGGACTTTAACTCTCAGTCATTTTGCTCATAAATTACGAAATGGCACAATATCAGCAGCCTTGATTAGAATGGCTGAAAATTTAGGCTCGCCGCCATATTGTCAGACTGATTTCCGACAAGCCACAATTATTTTCAATGCATTTTTTCTGTGGTAATTCGGTCAGTTTCTGAGTTAGAAATGTCACTTACTTTCTAGCCTAGAGTTGCTTTCCATGGCAGAGCGGTCGATGGTATCCTTGCATCATCAAAGCTGACAAGCTCCAACTTCGAAGCTTGATTTGGCTGGTCCTGCTTAGACTTGCGTACCTTAGAATCTCACTCCATTCTTTTTTATGAAGCGAATTGTAACAAATTTGCGGTGGAAGCTTCTTTAAAAGTCGTTGTTTGGACGAGGCTTTGGCGGCGAACGAGACGAAGTCAATAAAGAGGGGCGTTAGTTGCTTTCAAAAAACAAACTGAGAAGTAAAATTAAATGGAGAGCTTTTACAAAGACTTGTTATACTGATGGGTCTCAGCCATCTACTGCTACCACCTAAAAGGCTATATTTTCTCCTTACTCTTACTGATTTTTTGCACATCTTAAATCATATTCAACTTTAACAAAGTTTTTTTACTATTAAGAATTTTGGGAAACCTGGACCATCCTTTTGGCTTTTGATTATGTGATCGTCTAATCACATGGATAGCATCTATACATATGTGGAAAACCTGAGCGGAATTTGGACTCATCGACCTCTATTGGAAATCCAAAACGACAAGCCATTAAGCATCTTCTTGACGGAAGGTCATGTGACGTAACGGTCATCACCGGTATCTTTGTCGGCGACCTTCTTTTGATTACTATAGCTCGTCATTTACGCCATAAATTACGTGCTCTCAAGTGAATTCCTTTTTGTTTCAAACCAGCAAACTTGGTATCGTATGTTTCCTTTGTACTTACGGTAGCTTTAAAGAGTCGCCCGTCGAGAATATCGGCCAACTCACCTTTGCCGACTTTGAGGTCCTTGCGATACGGTGTTAACAGTGAAGTTTGGTACACTAAATGCAGCTTCAATCCCTTTGATAATCCCAACTCATAAGAGATTTGCAAAACTTTCTTCTTGATCGAGAATGGGCCGATACATCTTGGCGCGAGTTATTTTGACTGGGCAGAACCTTTGTAACGGCAATCCAGACCCTTGCCGTACAATAGCACAAACGGAAAGTCTTGGACAGGTCTATTCTAGTCGTGACAATACTTCATGCCCTCTTGTGCATCGCTCATCCGGTCCTGTGCGACCTTGGCTAAAGTTTCTTGACGTGGTAAACATCCTTCTGCTGATCTTTGCAACTTGTAAGATTCTGGATCTGATGCCGCTTCAACCGGCATATAAGGTACATATCCGAGATTTGCTTCGAGTGGTGGCATTTAAATTGTAAAATGTACGCATCGATTTTGAAATATCTTGACCAGATGCAAAACGTCATCGTAATCATTCTGTGCTAAATTGACGATAGTTTCCGTTTGTGGTCTATTAGCCGTAGCCAAACTATGCTGCTTCTCACATCATACACGATTGTTTGGTATGACTTGGATGTGATCGTGGTGCGGTCGGACCCAAAAGTATTTGGTATGCCATAGTCCTTCATAAATTTATTCATGCAAACCTTTGCGATTTCTGCAGTATCGTCTGTGGCCTTTGTAGCGATGAACGTCGCCCTTTTTCTTAATAGCTCAGCAATAACCATGACGGCATTAAACCTGTTTCTGTCTTCGTTAAAACCGCGACGAACCTTATTGAAATGCCGACCTCTTGGAACGTCCAGAGAATGTACTTATTCTGGCGGTTTAGTCTGCTAGCCTTGTTGCGCTAGTATTGATATAGCGTTGGATATACTTTATCATTTTTGGCCAGTAGTACTTTTGACATACCGCCAGATAGGTCTTGAAAGGTCCTGGGTGGTTTGCTGATACAGAATGGTGGTTTTCACCAACCACGCGATTTCTCAAGTCTTCATCGTCTAGAATATACAGTCCTAGATTCTCATAAACACCATCCAATGAGTCCTTTGGAGCATTCTTTTCAGCTTCTTGTTGATATATTGTAGGTCTCTATTCCACGAATACATTACCGTGTAGGTGTAATATTATTCGTGCATGTTTTGCCACGATCTTACGCTTTTAAGCCGCTTCTAGTAGCACTTGCAAGCTAATTTGGCCAGGATTACGCTCAAAGTTTTTGGTTGTGTGACAATGCATCAGCCACAGCGTTAAATTTTTCGAGACTTCACATAACAAAAGGTTGCGGTTCGGCAAGCTAACTGAACATATGAACTACTTTACGTTTTGCAGTCTTCAACGTCAGGACCAATCCAATACTTTAGTGACTTGTTTCGAGCGTGATTGCATATCTCTGGCGCATGCATTTTTGGAAGTAGCTCTTGCTCACGAACAGGGAAGTTTAATTGGTCTGGCTTCATCTTCCGACCAGTAAAGACAATCAGGCGTTCTAGCTCTCCCTCCTCTTGAAACAAGACTTTCCCGATCACTAAATTTTAGGCGTCTATTTGTATGCCAAATAGTTTCGAAAAACCAGAAAGACAGAGATCGGGTGAAGACGCTTTTGTTCGGTGAAGCAGCTTAGTTGATCGTGCAAGAGCGCAATCATTTATCAATGATGTTTATTCAATGCTGTTGTGGAGTGGTATGTAAAGTACGCAAACTCCTCGCAGAACCTTGAGATTTAACTAACAGAGCCTAAGAATCGCACTTTTTGCTTCTTTGTCTTGGACACAGGACATTCCTCGATGATTTTAGCCTAGTCGGGGTGTATTCGGACTTCTTATCGTCCGTCAAAGTCTTTTTCGGCATGAGATATTATTCACGCAAAAACTGGCACTTTGACACTTTGATGTAAAGTTGTATTTCTCCACACCGATTAAGTACACGGTCTAAAGCCGCAGCGTGGCCTGTGACATCTTCACTTATCGTGAACACTTCAATGAAGTAGATTATCAACACATCTTTAAATCTCAAAAGTCTCTGTGCTAAAGCCTGTGAACGTCTGCTCAGTCCCTAAGGAGTGACTACATACTCAAATAGACTATCTGGGGTCACAAAAGCGATAAATGGAATTCACGATTCACGCAAACTGGCTAGATTCGGTATCGCCAGAAAGAATGTCGCAAGATTCAGCTGACGAAAATCGCGCACAATGTGCCAACATTCAGGCTTTTTGACACGAAACGTTGGTACCAAAGAGGTAGACTCAGAAAGCCTGCTTTGATCATCCCTTTGGTTCGTACTTAGATAGTCCTGCGTGTACAGGACTCTGGCGCCATTGTTTGACGGATATCGGCTCGATACTAGGCTTGCGCATAATTCGTGCCCGATTCCTATCCTTACTAAAGGACTTTCGCTCAACAGCTCTGTGCGAAAAATGTGTCATCATACTTGCGTAGCTTTCAATACGCCGGTACGTCCTTAAGCGACTCCCATTCTTGATCCTTAGAGCGCTGAGCTTTTTCAGACCTATGTGGGTTGACGACGAAGACAGATTTAATACCTTTGTCGTGACGCAACATTTTCAGTGATTGATGGGAAGAAATTAGCTGCATCATTTCTTGACAGCCATGGTGGCTTTGTTCACGAAAATCTCGCGGCTCTTATTATTGCAAGTTTGCGTTGTCCAGCAGCCCATCTGACTGGACATTACTTCAGTGGATTTGGTTGGATTACCGGGTGGTGCTCCGTGTTGATGCGAATAGTCATGCTTTTTGTAGCCCAGTTCAGATCTGGATTTTGCTCACGAAGCCACATTATACCGATGACAACATCTTTATCTCTAAACCTTGGGGCGCTTTCAATCTTAAAAGGAATCAGGTATTTGCACATCCATGTGCACGATTCGTCGGAGGGGGGGGGGGCGTGGGCAATCTGGTTGTACCCAAGGTCGACTTGCGTCATCTCGCCCTTGGACACTTTCAGCTCAAATCGCGTCAACAAGTCTTCGGATACACCGCTAAGAATACATCCGTCGTTGATAAAGACAGCGACTGGTCTTTCTTGACAATGCGCTCCTGCTTCGAGGATAACTTAGAGCGCACCTTTAATATAAGGATTCGCTTCCTTACGTTTTGGAGCGATGTATTGCGGAGACATGTGGCCGACAACACCGCATTTGTTGCATGTTGCCAATTGGGTTGAGTCGCTTATGGTCCTGCCTCTTTTTAAAGTGCTTAGATATCGGAAGTCGTTACTCGCACGATAACTCAATTTTATGGGCAGCATTTAAACGATTTGGCCGATACACGATTTGGCTGAACCGAGAAATGAGCAAACTCGTATTCTCCTGGGAAGTACTCGGGTTTTCTTCCTTGATCTTCTTTAGAGACACTAACCTCAATCCATTTTGAAAACAAAATGCTTTTCCAATCCACTGATTACCAATTCAGTTTAGGACATCAAGTCCTAGAATCAAGAGACGTGCTCGTGGATAGTTTTCCTGTGCTTCACGGGAAACTTCCGCTTGCGTAAATTATATTCGAATTCTTAGGTTTGAAGCGTGCGCGCACTTGAGTTTCGGACAGTGCTCATGACTTATGCACGCTCTTGCTCCCGCGATCGATTGCGAAGAACCAGAATTCAATATTTTAGTCAAACCCTTCTTCAAAAACAGGAGTATCTTTCTTCTGCTGCTGCCTCTTGATGTGACGAGGAACTCGAAGCGCTCTTTGGTCTGTTGCATTTAGGGTATGTATTAATGTTAATGCTGCGTAAAATTCGATAGTAGTTGGTGCATGGGCGGCGTGCCATATCCTGTCGCTACAAAAGAATTTACATTAGCCTGAGCAGCTGGATTCGCTTGGCCATTGGCACAGTTGCACCTTGCGAGGTCTGCAGTCGTAAATTTGAGAGTGACGCTGATGTAAAGATCGAGAGCGCTTATTCTGCTCTAGTGATTAGGTCTTGTGTGAAAATGGGCGCTCAGCCGTATATCCTATTCATTAGTCCATACTTGCTGAGTTTCTAAGCGCTATTTGTACAATCGACCAGACCTTTAAAAAGCTCAAGAATAATATATAACTACTTTAGCTTTGTTTTACAGTCGACATTATTTGTATAATGGAGAGAGTAGACAAATGAATCGTCCAAAAGCTCTTGAGTTTTCTGAATACGGCGTTTAAGGATTATATCAACGTCGTGCACTAAAATTCTATCACCTGAGTCCTTTCAATCCGGGATTTTTCTTGGAAAAGCTAGATAAGCTTTAACTTTTTAACCACAAGTCCTTTCGAAACTTGTCAAGCTCCTTCTTACGGCTCGTTAGAAATTTAGTGGTGTCGTTATCGGATTTGTGGCCTCACGAGTCTTTTCTTTTCATATAATGACGTCGAACGAAGCAGCTCAGTAGTGAACGAAGATCAAGCAAAGCCAAGTGGGTACTTTATCTCAAAGTTGTTCTTAGTGTTTTCAGCAGCGAGACAGGAATTTTAAAAGAAAAAAAAACACTAGACCACAGACCGAGTGAAGAAGCTCGAGACATTCGTAACCCACTAGCGAACAACCACACTGAATATCAACAGTTCTTGCTAAAAAAAAGACTACCCTTTGTAACCGACTACTTTTTACTGTGTAGATCGTACCAATAACTCGCTTCTCACTATGTGCCTTACCTTGGACTCGTGAGCTTTACACGACAAGAGCTACTATGTAACACAGTCTTAATGGAAGCTTCTCCGAAGGTCGGTTTTCGGACGAGGCTTGAGTGGCGAGCGGGGCGAATTCGGTGGAGGAGGAGTGTCCGTTGCTTAAGACAACTTAAGAAGTAATATTAAAAGGAGAGCTCTTACGAGCTTTTGTCTTGCTACATGGCTCTCAGCCATCTACTCTACCATTTTAACGGCTATCGTTCTTCTTAACTTCATCCGGCTATCTACACATCTAAGACTATTTTTAACAATAACGACTCTTGTCTCCCAATGTTTATGGAACACCAAGACTCTGTTTCTTTCTATGTTATCGCCTATTCCTATGGATAGTACCAATGCAAATGTAATTCGGAAATAATGTAATTATATGGCGTAATGGCCGTTACCGGCAAATCTGCCGTTGACGACTCTATTTGAGTGGTGAATCTTGAAGTAGCCCTGTCTCGAAAGCTGATTTTGCCTGAGTGAAGTCCGCTTGTTTTGAACAACTGAGGCCGGATGCGTGCTTCGTTAAGTCTCCTTGTCGGTTGCGTGAACAAAGACCTCCAATTGTGTGGTTTGGTTGGACATTGCAGTCGTCATCTCGTAGACGCTGAAGATCCAAATTGTACCAGTGGCTTCATATAAAGTAAGACTAAATTTTAAGCATGCGACCGCATATGGTCACATTTTCTTGCCCTTTTTACTTGCACACCATACCGATCATTTTATGGAAATTATCCTGGGATTATGAACATAAAAGTAAGCATTTCTAGTGGTCACAGAAATGTTTGCGGCGTTAGATGAAGTAATCTCATAGTTTTAAAGTGTCGTAGAATCGCTGGCCAGAGCGCACAATAAAAGACAAATCACAGGAAAGTCTTGCTAAAGGACCACTGCCAGAGTGAAGCAGCACATATCTTGAAGATCGCGGTCGAGGTCCAGAAAGCCCGCTTCAGCTTCAAAACAAATGTTCTGCTGGACGCTAAAGTTTGGCTCGTGGCGTGGCAACTAGCCACGCTTGGTGCCATTTTCTGTCGTCTTTATGAGGGCCAGTCAAAATTAGAGATAAATTAAAGAAAATTTGTCCTTATGTAATTAAAATTGCTGCGAAAACTCAGTAACCGCATCTCTTGCATCTAAGTACATTCAAGCTTATATAAGTCGAGAGTTACCTGAGAGACTAAAGATATTGTAGGTGCAAGCTACACTGTATGCCCTCATATACTTGACGTATATTTGAGCTTTTGTCGACTCACAATAGAATGGCCTAGCGCTCTTAATAGTGTAATTGGATTAGTCCAATTAAAATGTTTTCCTTGTGCTTAAGTCGTAGTTCGCGACGACCAGACAGTTGGATACCGACAGCTTACTAAAAGCGAATTCCTGCTTTCACTCATTACCTGTAAGCAAGGATGAGCTCCTAGTAAGCTGTCGGTTTCTAACTGTCTGGTAGCCGCGAACTGCAAAGCCTGGGGTTTGAGCGACCCGGGTATGAAGCGAAGCACAAGAGAGCAAGCTTGATGTCGCCTCCGTTCGGTTATTGGTCAATTGCGAGATATTGATTGTACTTGAGACACGGGATGCTTGTGTCACTTGAAAGATGTGTAAGCTTCGATAAGCGTAATCCTCCTATTATACGACCTAATTGCGGTAAGAGAACTGTAGCTTCGCTACTATCTTCTCTGGACGCTTATCTTATCCACCGCATAAGGTCAAGCTTTTTAAAGATGAAAAGATATAAGAAAACCTATCTTGTGCAAATGTATCACAAGTAGACCAAACCTGCTGTACGCGCTTCTTTTGGAATTGATTCGTCAAATTAGAATTAAGTACGCACCCATTGATAATACGTAATGAAAATGACCGAACGATTCAAAAGTAGTTCTTAGCAATGGCTGCTAAGTTTAACAGTGTAGTTGTATAAATCGATATAGTTGCAACTCTTGAGTATATTTACATGTTGAAAAGCAAGAGGTGCTGAGTAGGTTTGATGAATTACGATAATGTACAAGCCACAGTTTATAAGTATTTGCATTTGATTTCAATAGCTCCATTTAATCGCTCCGTATATAATTTATCGTAGCACAATTTTCGATAGCCAAGACCCGACCAGATCGGGTGGGGGTGGAAGAGTTGTGAGCAAAGCAAAAACCTGGTCGAGACTAAAGATTGAAACCACGATAATCTTGTGGAAAGGAGCTTCAAAAATTCTGCTTATTGCGTACGTGACGTGCTAACAGGAGATAGCTGTGAAAATGTGCTCACAGCTGATCTTATGGATGAAAAGTGACAATAAAGATTGAGACTAATTATAAGCAGGTCACTTAAGTACTCGCATTTTGATACTCTGTCAAAGGGTTTTTATGAGATCGGCCAATTCCAATCTTGTGGGGCTATGACCTTAATGATAAATGATGTGACCAGTTGATACAGAAGCACGATTTCAGGACACGATATTCTCGCCTGCGCAATTACGATCTACGCACTAGACCAATATGATCCACTCACGCATCAAATTGAATGTACCAACAGATCAGATCCGTCCAGTCGGCTTTAATTGACAATCGAGTGAAGGGGCAATTTTATTGAACGAGACGATTCGGCACCTAACTTTTTACGTGCCGATCCATAAAATCCGATATACACTCACTCTTTTCAGGATAATCGCATACATACAGAAGTGGCAAAAAATAGGAACCGAATACAGGCATAAGCATTTAATGCATACATTCTATCTTGACTAGCGAATGGCGCAGAGCGTACCTGTGGCAGAAAGCAAATCATAGCGACGCAGGTACTGAGGCTAAGCACCTGGAAAGCGTTTGCCTTAAAAATAGCACTAAAAGCCGTTTTTCTAGAGGCTGAAATTTCATTTTTGGTCCACATAGACATAGTCTACTTTTCGTGATTGGAGAGACACGTCAACCCAGAGTCGGACGACGTGGTTGCATCTACCTGTTAAAAAGACTAGCTTCGGAGAAGAAACGGTATCTTTGTCAGGCATTTAGAATTACACACCACACTAAGCAGCCGATACAATTGCTGGCGCGCCTTCTGGACACCTTCACAGGGTGAAGAATTTTCCGTCCTGAATCTCACCAAGATAATACCAGCTGCACATCCTTTAAGGACCGCCAAGTCATTGCCAGAGATGAGCAAACCAGCCGAACTGATGAGTATTAGACAAGATAAGACCAACATTAAATATACATAATCGAAGGATCCCCTCTATAACTCGGCAGTTCGGGGCACAAAGCGTAAACAGATATAATGGAAGGGATCTCTCAAGCAATATCAAACTGTCAATGGACTTTAAGCTCGTTTACTTCATTCTTTTCAATGCGATGGGGCCATTCAACTTTAAATTCATGGCTTGGGCGAATGATAAACAAAAGCTAGTACAAAAACAAAGCTGACTTTCTGTGCCTTAAATCTATCATCAAGGCACTCAGGCCTCTTTCGTAGGGTCTCTTTGCTGATGCAATTAATGCGGAGACGCGAAGGGTGAAGTGTACTAAAGCCGAGCTTCTCTAATAAAAGGTACTTTTTCCTGAAAAGGGTTCTCTCAAAAATGGAGGCTCTTGGCAGACCTTCTACCGGTGAACGACCGACTTAAATACTGAGGTCTGTTAAAGGATACTGGAATGGATGTTTTTGCTGCCTAGAATTTAAATATTGTATGATGGATAAGTTTATTGCACACGTCAAACTTTTGAAAGTGTGAATAGCGAACAGTCGTTCACTAGATCTTTCCGCTTGCCTCCTCTGTGCACGGCGCTGTTTGATCTCGTCACATTGTACCTGAAATTTTCAGCCTCTTTTTTGGAGCTTCGCGATCTTATATGGTGATTTTGTATACATAGTGTTTCTTAACTAACCAGTTAGTCCTGTCCGTTATCGGTGCTTTATGTAAGACTGAGAATTTATCACACAATATCTTGACTATTTATTGCTGAAAAAAAGTCTCGATTTCGAAGGAAGCCTCTAAAAAATTATCTCAAGCTTAAAATAAAGCTTAAATTTCGTCTTCTGTGCCCTTATCTTTCGGGGACCCGAAACGTCACCTCTCCCAAACCTTTCTGCATCTTTTCACTCTTCAAGATCTCCAGACCTGGTACATTTAACCTTTAAGCGACAATGCGCGTTGCTACCGCAATCACCTCGCTCTTGGTAGCGTTTGCTGCCACGACGCAAGCCGATAAAGACACTGCCGAGTGCAACCTTGTGTGTGCCAAGGGCGAGAAATGCAAGCTGCAAACGGTCCAGTGCTTCACGACGCCTTGCAATCCTGTGCCTACGTGCGTTCCGGCAAAGACGAAACCGGATCCGGCAGTGTGTACCAAGACCTGCCCCAAGAACGAAAAGTGCTACATTGACTCGCTCAGCAACGAACAGCTCTGTCTGAGCCCCTGCGCCACGGTACGCTGCGCCGAGGGCTTTACTTGCGTTGCTGAGCAAGTGCAGTGCATTCGTGCTCCATGCCCGCCAATTGCTGTGTGCAAGCCGAAGTATTAAAGGGCCAAAGGTGTGTAGTAGTGGGAATCTAAGCTCGGAGGATATCGTACCTTTATAAAGACACTTTTATGATTCCATTTGATATATTAAGTGCTTGATTATATTTCAGGGCTTTGATAAATATTTTAAATGCTGAATATCCATTTTGCTCTGAATTCACAAGGTAAGTAAGTACCGATCTCTTCCTTTCTTTGTAAGTACTGGGCCTGTCCTTTGATTGTTTTATATATATACGAGAGGTTGTCTTTCCTTTGGAGTAGCGTCTGTTTCACAACCCCTGGTCTCCAGCTTTGGTCGCTCAGTCAGTCCAATCTCAACCACATTCTCAATGATATTTAAGCAGTAGATTTTTATCTTGTTGCTTAGTTTAAAAATAGTACCTGTACTTTAGGGTAGTTCTAGTTTATAAAAATCAATGCTGAACAATTTTCTGCAACCGATCATTAGGTTTGCGAGACGAATGAACTGCATAGCATCGAGAATGCTGGATGAGAATGCTGGCTGATGAATATGAGCTTACACGTCTCATTGGAAATTTTTCGTCGACTACTTTGCTCACCAATAACATGGCGAAAGTCTGATGCATATTGTTAATTTTCTGTACGAGTGATGGGCAAAAAAGTAGGGGTGTCATTTCTATGGGAACAGTCAAATCCTTTACCTGAATCAAAAATGGGTAGCGTAGCCGATATTCTCTCTACCCACAAGTGACGAATACTAGCCACTCTCACTACGTACTGTGGTCGCGCAGCTGCCGGCTGACAGCGTTTCATCAGGTGCACTTCCTAATATTGTACAAAATAGCAGCTGGGCAATCTGAACAAGGATATAATTTACAAATTCTTATAGTTTCCTTCAGACGACATAGCCAGTTCCTCATGTCGCTCTCGCTTTACCGTCGCATCCTGCGCGTGGCAAGAACATGTACGTGCGCTTCTTCACACAGCACCGATCTGTGAGAGTCCAGTGCAGCCTCGGGCCCATCCTTTGCGCCTCCAACCAACTGTTGATTGAGTGACTCTATTTATAGGGGAAGGCGGCTATGATGAACAGGCGTGGATCCGTGCCGAAGCCAGGTACCAATTCGTCTAGGGACGCGTGTACTGCCCAACATTGTAAAGTCGCTACCTTCCATATAGGAGACGCTTTGAGGAGAATCGCTCGCTCACGGCCTTGCCTGCAATTGAGGAAATCGTGCGCCAAGGTCACAACCAGGTGGATGTGGCGTTGCACTACAAAATCTGCTACCCCCGCCCTCATTACGTGGACCCTGGTACCATGGGTGGTGAGAGTGAGTTTCATCGTCAATCGACGCGAGCCAAGACGAGGCTTGGACGCCTGCACAAGAGCAAAGTGCAGAATCGCTTTCGACCCGGGCGTTCCGATTTGTAGCTCCAGAATTCTATAACACGAAAAATGAAAAACTGCTTTTATATTTCATAATTCATCCCTGTCGAGCAACTTTATACATGCATCGTACGCGCCTCTTATAACTTATTTGACTATGTTACGCACTGACCTCGCGACGCGACGAAACAAGTGCCCTAGTCGGCTCGTGCAACCTCACGGGGTGTCCATCGTACCCCCATCTGTGCCAGTTACAATGCCACCAATAACATAGAGTAGATGGAGCACCGATGCATGGCCAAAAACTGCGACACCGTGATGGGAAACCCAATTGCTTGCATGCGCGCCACGAGGTGCGCAACTTGATCCTCTGAACCATTCAAATCATAAAAAAAGTCACTGAACAGGTCCACATCATTGCGATTAAATTCCCGTTGCCACAATTGCAACAAGAGTTGCGCATACATGGGAACACTAGCGTGGCGTGGGGGCTTTGACAGTGACTTTCGACGCCGCAACGCCTGTTCCTCCTCGTCTTGCGCAATGATGAGCGCCTTGACATCCACCAAAGACGCCAGACTGCGCGTGGAGCTCGATTTGCGCAAGCCACCAGTCTTGGGCAAGGTTGTGACGGGCAATGGGTTCTCCATGGCGAATAAACTTTTAGAGAAGAATGGCGCAATAGGAAAGAAATTCTGAAATGAAGGACAAGTTTTCTTCTGAGCCCGACTGAAAAACGGTGCTATGCGCCAATTTGTCAAAAGAGAGAGATTTGACCAATCAATAGACACCAAAGGCGTATAGTGGCCGGTCGCATGCAACAGCCTTCACGAGGCGGTTAGGGCATTGCAAGGCCGGAGCGTGGCAGATGGTATCTGGCGCACAAGAGAAAAGAGTCAAAAACCATCACTCGAGTTCTTAAAAATCAACGGTAAAATGGTTTGCCATTGCTTTTCAAACCGTCAGTTCATTGAGTTAATGCGACACCGCAGCGCGTTGGTCGTCTAAATTTACGATTTATGCAAGAATACGAACGACTCATCGCATTTTCGGCCTCACGACGCAACAGTGAGCGTTCAAGCCGGTTAAGAGACTAAGATCTTCGGTGGCGTGCGCCACTGAACCGAATAGAGCAGGTCGAAAGCTTGGGAGATTGCAACAGGCTAACATGGTAGTTTTGCCACTCGCAACGCTGCCTTATGTGCATCTTTCTACCTCCGATTACGTTTTGCGTCAGTTTTTTTCTAAATTATGCGCTCGATTCTAGATGGAAGGAACTCGAGTGACGACGGTGGTAACATTCCAAATGCCCGCGGGAGCAATTCGTGTAGGTTAGTAACGCAGCTACATGGCTACTGCGCTGTCTTTTTTTAAGACAAATCAGATGTTTCGCAATGCAATTTTTAACGCAAGCACTTTGTATACAACCAGAAGATACGTCCTTCATACGATTACAAAGTTAGAAATGTTACTTTCACTAATTGCAGTACTACGACCCCAGCTCCCTCTATTGAGGCGGCATCAAGTCGCGCATCTGAATCTGTCGCAAACACTCTCCTGTGATAGGATTCATGCCTTCACGTGAATTGTGCAACTGCAACTTTAGCGCCCGCAACATGGCACGGTGTTTGATTATGGCATCCGCTGCCTGCAAACGCTCGCCATCTTTGCCATCGTTGTACTTGAGCGTGATCACATTAAACGGTTCGCTCCCTTTGTTCCGTCGAGCTTTCAAACCTGATGCACGAAGGGCATCCACCCGACGCTTCTCCTCGACCGAGGCCATATCCATCGCATTCCAACGACGCACATCTCGTTCAATATTCTCTCGACAACGTCGCTCGCGTTGCAATCGAGCGCGTGCACGTGCCTCTTCTCGCTTGTTCCGTTCCTCGCCTACCGTGTCCGAGTGAAAACGATCGGCATTGCTCATATATCCTTGACTATCAGGGGTGAACTCGAGCATAGCACGGCCACTAGCAGACGTGTCCACACGTACAAATCCTTCTCTACGAGCCTGTAAGCGAGTCTTTTCACGTTGTTCCTTGTCACAAAGTGCTTCACGCTGGGCGCGAGTTCGTGCTGGGATGTTGTTGAACACACGCTCGGACGACTCGTGGACCGTGGTTTGAGCTGGCATGTTTATAATTTATAATACTTTCTACGAAGTCAATTTGTGTTGGCTTGCGAATGAGATGCCGCAAATTCAGGGAGTTTTATTTTAGCTTTCTATAAATATGTCGTCGTTTGTGAGCATCAGTTAAAAGAGATCTTAGAGCATATTCAGCCATGATGACTACTCAAAATGTAAGCTAAAGTGTACGTTTTTTTATAAGTGTCGCTACAATATTTACTAAAAAAAACAGGGCCCTCAAAGATAGTGTGTGTCACACTAATTGCACATTGTGTGACACAGTCAATTCAAAGGCAAAGCTTATTATCAAGGAAAGCAATACATGGTCTAACAGAAGGATAACGATGCAAGTAATAAGAGCGGAATATATATACTTCACCAAGGAAGTGTATTGGTGAGCAAGATACAGTTTAGCTCTCATTTGGTAAGGTAAGAGGTACCACTTACCCCCTTTCCTGAATGCCAGAATCGTTTTGCTAAATTTAATCCCCCTTTGAGCTGACTGATCATCACGACCGCTCTTTTGGAGTGAAGGCAAATCTGCTCCTTCAAACAGAAACATTCTTCGTACAACCTTTTTTTTTTGTCGCACTTGACCACATCACCTCCCCAACTTAACAAGTATTACACCCGGCTGATCTGACTGGTACATATTCTCATGTGAGAGAAGACCGCGAACATGGCTGATCTCCTACCCACAGCGTCGCTGAGTGGCTAATCATAATGTGCCCTACGATCGTGTTTTTGTAATGCTCACACATCCTTAGAGTAGAACAGGTCATCCACCTATCTATCATGATCAAGTGATTCTTTTTTTTAAGCCCAAGTTAGTCAGCCAAACCAATTTCTTGACCACGTATCAAAAGTTTTCTACCTCATGCATTAAGTATCGAGATCAAAACTATCATACAAAGGCTGGTGTTATTAAAGAGGCAAGAGTAATAGCTGCATTAGATACACGAGCATCATATTCAAAATATGATAGCCGACGAGCCTCCAACATCAGCTCTCTCGGAGCCCCCAAACTATTTACCCATAATCGGGAACGGTGAAAATATGACTTGTCACAATCAAGTTTGACGAAAAAGTGGTATTTGATGTACAATGTCACTAAGATTTATGTGCGTTAATTAAAGTATTAAAGTTGTAATGATAATTAAGGCCGCAAAATTCTTACAAGATTGATCATTTTTATTGTCCTTAGTGGTGGAGTCGCATAAATCTATGCACATGCGGTCTCGCGGTTGCAGCTCAAAGACTAATTTATTAAATACAATAATGTCTTGTAATTGTAATACCTATAATAAGCTATACGCTCTTGATTCAACTTTGCATTGTAGGCCGGGACTATTTTGTCCTATTCAATGCCTGAATAAGCAGGCACATAACCTCAGATTCATGCGACGACCACGTCAATGCTGGATCTCCCCATCATAGTCAGCGACCAAGTTGCCTTAGAGCATGATAAATTATGAAAGCGCTTGTTGATGGATAAGGTGGGCAACATTTACAGCACATGTCGAGGGTATATACAAGACGCGCACACAAAGTCCTAACGTACGCCACACATCCGACGTATCCTTTTGTGAACCAGATCGCACAAGGGAATACATCATTTGCTGCTCTTTTTGACTGACGTAACGCGCAACCAGCGCTGCAATATCGATGCTAAAAGCCGCACGCGTCTCAGTGGACTCATCAGGTAACTAACATGGGATGTGTGATCACTTTTCCTGGCGCGATAGCACTGCAGGAAGCAACACCAAGCCACTGTTGCTATCTGGCCTATTACCTGAGATTTGACCGGCATGGATGTCTATAGACGCTTTGGAGCTATGCCTTGAGCAAGCCAAGACGATTGACGAGGCCACTTTAGCCATGTGACTCGTAATTAGGTCGTGCGGCTTATTTTAAGGTGTTGATTAATCGTGAAGCAGGTTCTTTTAGGACAAGTCCTCTGTGTTTTTAGGATTTGTTAATGCCTCGTCTCACATTGCTCAGTCAACACGTGTCAATCATGAGATTAATGCCTATTGTGTCGTGGCGATGCTGCTTCTGCTGTTGCTGCTTCCGCCTAACGATCATGTTTCATTAATACAACAGCGCTTGCAAAAGATAAGCAAAACAAAAAGGATGTAATTGCTACAAAGCTTTAATCATTAACTTCAAGTAAATGGAAAAAGAATTCATTCGGTGCGCGCAGCCCGAGGACTCGAGCTCTGTCTCTGCCTCGTTCAATGCTGTAAAAGCAGCTTTTTATTCGTGCACCCACTCGTCATCGGTCGTAATCCACTCGACAAGACCTTCTGGGAACCAAAGATTAATTTCCTTGTTGGCCGAGTCAACTGAGTCCGAGCCGTGGCACACGTTGCGGCCCACGTCAATGCAAAAGTCACCTCGAATCGTACCGAGCGCCGACTCGGAAGGCTTAGTGGCACCAAGCATCTTGCGTCCTTCAAGCACCACATTGTTGCCCTCCCATACCATGCAAGCCACGGGGCCTGAGCTCATGTACGTAATAAGAGACGGGAAAAAGGGACGACCGGACAGGTCTGCGTAATGCGCCTCCAAATGCTCCACTGACGGGCGGGCGAGCTTGAGAGCGACAAGTTTGTAGCCCTTGGTCTCAAAGCGCTTAATGATCTCGCCTACCAAGTGGCGCTGGACGCCATCCGGCTTGACCATGATATAGGTGCGTTCACGGGCCATGGTGGTTCGTTGTGATGATCAAGAGATCTTTGGATAATGAACGACGGGAGCCATAAATGGTTGAACACATTTAAACGAATCAAAGGGCTTTAGCAACATTTAAGCGAATAACGAGCTACTCCAACGATTTTCTTTTATCATTGAGGAAGCAGTGATATTGTTAATTATTTCACGAAAAATTACTTCAACATGTCTTGAAACTGGTAACTGATGCTGGTTCATGGTCGCTGGAAGTGCGAAGCTACGAGAAGACGAAAGGTATGGTCTTCGTCAAAGCCAAGCTCCTCGAGCATCTTTTCTGCGTGTAGCACCAACAGCGGATCCACCTCCATGATGGTCTCATCGTAGTTTGCACAAGCACGCAGTACACGTAGCAATGCGTCACTCTGTGGATGATCCAGTGCAAAGCCGTAGAGCTGAAACGCACGTTGGATTGTCATGGCTCGTGGGCAGTACTTGCACGCACACAAATAGTCGTCTAGACGTGGTTGAGTGGGAACTGCTAGCGACAATAAGTGGAGATCAATAAGCAAGAGAGTGTATCTATCACTTGACGAGTTTACCTTTATTGAATGACTGAGTGCGGCGTAGATCGAAAGCGAGAGACTGGCTGCTACCGAAGGTTGGTGATTGTCGGCGAAGGTTAATACCTATAAACAAATTATGCGTTAAGCTTTAGAATACACAATCGAATACAGCAACACGCACCAGATCGAGGACAGGAATTTGGAGCAGGAAGAAGAGCACGAGCTTCAGGTGACAATTCATCGAGCACTTCGTCTTCGAGAGATGATGGTTTTTCTTCATGGCTTTTGCGAACCTCGACACTGCCATCAGTAGAAACCACCACGACTTCGTCCTTAAGCTCGTGACCGCTTGAGCTTGACTGAGGGGTGTCAGGGTAGCAGCCCATAGCGCCATCGTCGGTGCTGGACGCACGATTTTCGTGCTCCAACGACAGTGACGGTTCATAGTCATACATGGGCATTAGGACTCTTGCTTCACCTTTACTAAGCGTCCGAATTCGATTGCTTGACTTCCAAGCATCCACTGCAGCACAAACAATGTCGGGTGGTGCAACACTGAAAGAAATTGGACTCATTTACCGTCCGGTGGAGTCTGCGCGCAGCAATTGACAGCGCCCATGGGGTCTGTGCGCTCTTTTGGCCTTTCCGTGCTTGAAAAGAAGTTGAATGTTAACAAAAGCAGCTCTCGAGACCTTCATGTCGAGAAAGAGCAGCCGTAGAGCTCATGTTTGTTGCCGTGCCTTTCTCACGGTTGGGTACGGCGCTCGGTGCTCTACCGGTTTTCATTGATATTGGCTTCTTTGTCGATACCGGTATATTTTGATCGCTTGCAGCGCTATGGAAACTCCGTTGCAGCCCGAGTTCGATCAGGAAAACCTTAATGAAGATGTTCAGCGAATGCGAACGGTGTGGATTAATGAAATGGTACGCTTGGCGTTTGTGGATCGGTCTCTTTGTATATTGAATGAATTTGGTTAATCGACAGAATGCCCCCGAGATATTGCAGTACGACGATGACATGGTGTCTGAGATGCTGGAACAGATCAATAATCAACAAGCGTACGTCGATTCAGTCAACGAAGACCAAGCACAGCGCACAGAGGAGAAACTGTTTGTTAACAAGCTATACCAGATGGAGATTGATCGATTCCGTTACATGGTCTCATCGTATCTCCGTACGCGGCTCCACAAGGTGTGTTTGGTCAATCAGCTAGTCATCGCTGCAACGTATCTAATTCTGTGCGGAAACTGCTTGTTGTGTAGATTGAAAAGTTTGCATTGCACATACTTGGAGACAAAAACTTGATTCAGCGTTTGTCGGTAAAAGAACGGAACTTTGCTCAGCAGTAAGGGGCAAAGCGTGACCAAGTGCTTGCGTTCTAAGCAATCTAATTTCTTTTTTACAAAGATTTATAGAGCTATATGAGTCTCACGTCAACGATTTAGCTCTGAGCAAATTTGCGATAGAAAATCGCACTCTCACGGCCGAAGGCATGGGTAAGTTTAACATTTCGCTTGAATTATATTATTAGTGCTTTTTGATGCTAAATAGCTGCGAATGAAATGACAGTTCCCACACCAAATTTCGACACTTTTGTATTTTGCCAAGGGAAGGAAGCAGGTGGAGTTCAATGCGATGACAGAGGCGGTGACTTTGTGCAGGTGACGTCAGCCGATCGTTACGTCCTGCGCTACCGCAGTGTTCAAGAGCACGTTCAAGCAGGAACAATTGTCCTCATTTAGACTCATATTATTCGTACACAACGACAACAAACGATCCTTAAGTCGCTGAAGTATTAGTTTTAGGTTATTGTGCCTGGACTGACTCCCACCCTAAAACACATCCTTAGTGGATTTAAAGCTTATCCTTCTCAATCGAGTAGTATAGAGACAGGTAGAGTCTGGGCGCCTTTCGTTGTGATCTTTGCATCGTTGTGGTGTCGGTATCTCTGATAATGGATTGGTGCCAAAAAGCAAGCAAGGATTTAAACCTCGCATCTGCAAAATTACCACAATGGATTTGCAACTGATGCTGCAGCAGCAATACAAACAAAGAATGCTGCTGGCTGTAAAAAAACAAAGGCACGGAACGAAATCGTTACGATAATGCCGTAAAAGTAAACATTGCAGTTTCACAATAACGCACCACGAGAAATACTTCGTCCAGCACGAGTGCGCCAACTTGAAAGTATTCATAGTGTGTAAAGTTGTACCCTGGCACCATATATCGCTCATACAGATGAGGTGTCAGCATGACAATGCGTGCGAACTCCAAGGCGCTAAGCAGCAAGTACTGCATAGCAGCAAATCGTTAAAATTAGACATCGCCACATTCAACAAATTATTCCAGACAACGTACCACGATAGTCCAGCTCATGCGCTCCGAGTGCACGGCTAGGAGTCCAGCAATACCCACGATAAACATAAACATGTTGGACGGCCACAAGTAATTGGCGGATGTTAGTGGTCCCAGAAGTAGCTGCAGCCCAGCGATCACGCGAATGCGCTCTGATCGTCGCGCAGTGGACGCCCACATGCGCTTCTGTTGCTCAAATCCACCATAACAGCGCGGTGCAGTGGACGTGGACGTCGTTGACGACGCCGCATAGCTGCGTGGGAACAACGGATCGAATTCACGCGTCGTCTTGTGTTCTGACATAGTTGAGCTTTTTAAAATGGCAGGGCGGTGCCTTTGCTTCTGTCCTTTGATGGCTTATTCCACCCAGCAATGATTGGATACAAATCAAGACCGATTGTTTTTCAAGTCTTCGGATTGGTTAATAGTGGATTTGTCGTGCGCATGTCACTTCTCGTGTTACCAAAAGCAAGATCTCGTTGCCGTCTTAGAAAAATTCAAGTAGTACTGTAGATCGTTTTGAAAAATTTTACTATTGGGGCGTTGCAATTTAGAATGCGCGAACAAATTTCAATGCGACGACCATTATAACCATGCTCTTCTATTCAGGTATATTCTACTTGGGCTCCAAATCAAATATTGAGAAATTATAAAGAAAACTCAACCAACATTAGTTTTAGGCACAAAGCAGTACCAACTTCTTTGATGGCAAAACTCTTGTTTTTATCTACATTTTTTGAAGTGCCTCCTCCTCTTCGTGTTCAAGACGCATGGCTTTTTTAATGGCACGACTTTCAGCCTTCACCCACGCCTTTTCAATATCGTCGTACTCGGCGGGATCGGCAAATTCAATACCGCGCATCTTGGAGAATTTCTCAAGAAAGCGATGGCTCTCCACTTGATCGTATTTTTCAATGAGCAGATTATACGCGTCCTCCTCTGGAATCCCCTGTTCAATCAGCGTCAGTTGCTCATCAGCAAATTCGTAAGCTGTTTGGCCGTCCACTATGCCGCCGCGCTGCTTCACGTAAATGTTGGCTAGTCGATCCTGTGGAAACGTGATGGTCGGCACCTTGTCGCGGTCCTGACGCGGTATCGGAGGCGGCGGGAAACGGTCTACCATGGGAACCCATGAAGGCAGTTCCATGCCGCCGTTGCGAGCCAACCCCTTTACTAGACGAACCATCGCCATCGTGCGCTTTCGAGCCCGACCCATGCTTGGACTTTCAAGACAAGCCGTCTCTTTTGATACGAAGTATTGGTTGCAAGGCAATAACTCGGCAGTATTATACATCTATTAATTCGTGCATGCTCAAAATCAATGCACATTTTTTAAATACGCACAAAGTGATATATAACAATTACGGCAGGGTCTTAACGAAGGAGTTGTGCTAATCTTGGCATATTTCGAGGCGGGTTACGTGAAGTTGCTCATTGATCCGGGATGCAAAGACACTAGGCGGTTCCACCACTTTTTGTTAATTTGCTATATGCACTTTTAAAATGCATTTTAAAGAAAAAATTGCATCTAGTGGGAAGAGATAAGTACATGGAGAGCACCGGTCCATTGTGGACAAATATGGAGATGAAGCTTGAAACACTGAAGGCGAAACGCTAATATACGCTACTCAACGACCACGTGTTTGAAGTCGTAAACTCGCGCCGCCAGACACTCATCAATGTAAGAGGCTTAACAGATGTGATGACCAGCCTATGATAATATCTAAACACTAGCTGCTTTTGGTCGTGCGTAAGCCAACCAACCAAGTTGGTTTGCACCGCGCAATCCTTTTAAAGCGTACGAAATCTTCAGCAGATTTTGTAGCAGCAAAAATCAAGTGCAGAGCGCAGTGTGCTTCAGCAATAAAGATCACTAAATACACGAGAAAAGCACGTAAGTAATTAAGCAAAGGGTCTTTCTTGAGTATTGTTATCTTTGGGTACTGACAACAATATTAGCGAATCGAAAAGACAGGCATGACGATCGCGCCACTATATCTCCGACTGTACCCAGTCTTCTTGGGTTGCAGTGCTCTTGTACTGTTATTTAAATGAGTTGATACCATAGTCTAGATGCTGACAAGTACAATTGATGTGCTAAATAGGGTGGATTAAGCTTATGCCAATTGTATTTCGCCATCGATGTGCGTCTACCCGTATTGTTGCGATAACTATCTTTGATACAACGCTTGCATATTGCAATTTTATGACTACAGCTTCAGAATCGAGAACTGAATCACGACATGTCGCTCAAGTACTTGCTGACGACTGCTCCTCAGCTGCTAGCAGCATCGTTACTCCTGTACTATGCCTGTACATTTTCGCGAGCATCAAGTGCTCTCGTACACCGCATGCTAGTGGTATCGTGTCTACACCAAAGCATCACGAGTTTCACTTTGATTTCGTTCATCATCTCGGCTTTCAACTTTTCGCTGAGCGTATGCTGTTCCATTCCAGTTTTATGGTACGGCACGCGTGCTATGTTGGGCCTTCTTTAATCTAAATGTTGAATGTTGCACTACATGACAATAGTCCTATCGATCGAACAAATAGCCAGCTCACTCAAGTTGTGACCTGCTCGGCATCCATGGCACAAAATTCAAACTTCAATTTGTACCCACGACTGGTCCATAGCTGTGCCACATTCATTATGTTGCTAGCTCTAGCCAGCATCGAGCCTGCGCACATCATCAAGGACATGAACTCTCGCATACATCGTGCTAAGATCATCACATTTTCGCGACAAGAACCCGTCCATGTAGCTTCTGCGTCAGTCTTTTGAAGATAACAAACAATTTTACACGGTCCTATCAGTCGTACATTATATATAGTTCAGTGTCGAATCAAATAACTCAGTGCACTAGATACATCCAGGGATCTTCGAGAAACGACGGCTGAAAAAGTACGCGTCCTGGTTCGTCTTGTACAACACACTGCTGTGTTAGTCGAGGGTGCATCTTGATTTGCGGTTGCATATATACATTCTGTGTCTTGCTAGCAGCGCCTTCCGCTTCCTCGTCCCATACACTCGCCTCAAGTCCCTCCCACGGGTCTTCCAAAAAGGACGGCATAAAGAACTTGGCAATATCGCGTTCATCGTCACTCGGTATTCGCTTACGTTTATTCGGTACCTGATACCTGTTCCATGCGCTAAACGGTCTGTCGTTTTGCTGGTGAAACCCACCGCGTCCCCTCCCGCGTCCTTGTCCCCCACGGCGGCCTCTACCTTGCTGGACCGGAACTAGCGCTGGCATATGTTGCTGGAACTTTGGCTGACGTTGTTGCATCTGTGCCATCATTTTCTGCAATTGCGGTGGCATCAACGGCGGCGGAGTTGCACCCGGTTGGTGCATCTTGTCTTGACCTTGATCCCCCAATTTGTCGTCGATAGTGTGGACCACACGTACTCGCCAAGGCTCGGTCTTACCAAGTGGTCCCCGCATCGCGTTGTCTATCATTCTAAGAGTCGACCAACACTCGTGCCGCGCCCGTGACGCTCAACGTGTTGAAGTGGCTTGGCTCGTGTCTTGTATACCTACGCGCCATCGCTCTGTCGACCCCATCGATCATGAGCCACTACGGTCCGCCGGCCAACAACACGGCGTTCCCGCGTGGCACTGCGCCCGCATTGCGCGGCCCGCCACCCGCTTATCCCCATGGCATGGCGCCGCCATTCCTTCCACCTTTTCATTTGCAAGGTCCACCGCCTTCCTTTGCATTTCATGGTCCACCACCGCAATTCCACGGACCTCGCCCGCCGCTTCAACTCAATCTGACGGCGTCTCTGAACTATCCCGCGCCACCGTCACCGGCTTCACCTCCGTCCATTCTACCGTTTGGATGGCAGGAGTCCAGGACACCACAAGGCGCATTGTACTACTACAATGCGACGACGGGCGTGAGTACGTTTGACCTGCCAACGTCCGACTCGTCGACTTGGGTTGAATACAAGGACGAAGCCACGGGGGCGTCGTATTATTTCAATACTGTGACAAGGGAGACGGTGTGGGATCAACCAGAAGAGTTTCGGATGCAAAAAGCACGCGAACAAGTTGCCAAGATGACAAGTGAAGCGCTATTGGCCAGGTCTCCTGTTAATTCCCACGTAGAGACGCCAAGATCCCTCCCACCAACGAATCAACTTGAGCAACAAGAGCGAGACGAAGAAGAAACGAAGCAACTGGAAGCACAAGCCCATGGGCGTCAAACACGCAAAGAAGTGCAAGAACAACAACAGGCTGCCGAGTTTACCGACATGCCACGTACGGAACGTCTCGCGGCGTTTAAACAATTTTTAGAAGAGAAACAGATTCCTCCTACATTGAAATGGGGCGACGCACAACGTTTGATTGGCAAAGAGACGAGTTTGCAAAGTGATGCACGCTGGAAATTTGCTTTGCAAACCGTTGGGGAAAAGAAACAAGCGTATGCCGAGTATTGTACTCAAGCAAAGAATCGATTGACGATTGAAAAGCGTCGTTTGGTAAAGAAAGCTCGCGAAGAGTTTATTGAACTGCTTGGACTGTTTGAAACGACTTTGGCGCCTTCACGTCGTCAACAAGTTTCTTGGGACGAAGTGAATGAGAGCAATACTTTCTATGCTTTGCGCAACGATGCACGATGGATTGCCATTGAAGAAGTTCGTGAGAAACAACAGCTTTTTACCGCGTTTATACAAGACTTGGAACGAAATCAGAAAGCGCGTCTGGTTAAGCAACGGGATGCGTTAAAGTCGGGGTTTTTTACGCTGTTGCGGCAGCGTGTAGAAGCCAAGGAGTTGGACTTTGAGAGTCGTTTATCAAAGCGCTTGGATAGTGACTTGAAACGCCGTGTGTTGGAAATGCTGGAAGAGGTTACTTTGTCGGATGGTCAAGACAAAGTTGGGGAAGATGCACTTCGGATTGTAGATCGACATGATGTGTATGACTGGACGGAAGAGTTTGTACGTGAACGTCGAGAGTTTGAGCATGCAAAACGGAAGCGTGAACGTGTTGAACGTGCCGAACGTACGAAACGATTAGAACTTGAGTTGAGCGATCGATTGAAAGAGCTGGCGAGTTGTGGTAAATTGACGGTTGGAAGCACTTGGGACGAGTTTGCTTCCGAATATCTAAAGGAGGCAAGCGAACAGATAGTGAAAGAGAGAAAAAAGGAAGACGGCGTAACTGAAGATGATGAAGAGGAACAAGACGCAGAACATTTGCATTGGAAGACGCAACGACGGATCTTTGACAAGTTTGTACGCCGACTTCGTTGCGTTCTGGAGCCTATGGCTACTGTCATTCGTGCTTGCCTAGATCGAAATGAACCCACTTTAAGAGTGATGGACACCACTTTGTTTGCCGTGTACGTCGATGCGCTAAGAAGTGGCGTTAGGAAAACAACTGAATCGAATGCAACTGAAGAAGGGGAGGAAAAGATGGAAACATCAAAAAAGATAGCAAAGGTAGACGAGGTGGAGACGCTTGATCCGAATAAAGTAACTGCAGCTCTTGAGACTGCTGTCAAGGCACAGGGGGACAGCGACGACGTGGTATTTCCAGAATACGTTCGTCAAGTGTACGACATGTGGGTTGCCATGGCGAAAGAAGACAGGAGGAGGGAAGCCGTCAAGAAAGGGAAGCGGCGCAAACGAAGTCACAAGGAGAGTCACGATGAGAATGAAGAAGAACATTTGCGTCGTTCTCGTCGTCGTTCTTCAACTGCAGATGAAAACGAAGAAGACAAGAGTCATAGGAAACGTCGAAGCCGTCGATCTTCTAGAAAGCGTCGTCATAGCCACGCGTCGTCATCTGCGTCACGGTCTCGATCCAAGTCTCGACGTAGCTCACGGCGGACTCATTCCCACTCGCGATCCCGTGATCGTGCATGTGGATTGCCTCCTAGTTTAGCTGCTGTCAACGTCAAGCCAACAACTGATCGGGGGACTGAAAAGCCCTTATCCCCGCTTCGAACACCATCAAAATTGCTGTCAGAAGCCGAAGAAGCTGCCAAGGCAGAAGAGATTATTCGACAAGCTCGATTAAAGATGCAAGTACAGGGCAAAACCAGTTCGGACGATGATGAATTGGAAGAAGGCGAGGAGGTGGAGGAGGGTGAAGAATAGAGTAGACGAATATGGCGACGTGAATAAGCAGCATCATATGACTACGATTGACATGCCTAGAGAATGACGGGGAATGTGTCATTATATCTACGCCGTTTGATTATTCTCATGTTTATCCACACATTTAAATCGGCGACAATCACCAAGAATATCCTTTACGTCGGCTTCGTGTCGGATACATCCTGGTATCATACGTAGAAATTAAAAGTTTGCTTTAATTAAATTTTACACACCTCAGATTGTCTGTATATTATTCTCGTCTCCTTATTTCAAAACGAGGTTGGTAATATTTCGCTTGAGGCCGACGCCCCCCTACTCTGGTCGATTATGACCTTTTTCGTTGCTCTTCGGGGCTCGAACTCGTTCATGACCAGAAGCATTGTCCACTAATCCACGACTGGGACTAAGGTGGCATAGTGATGGCATCTGCTCCATCACTGAAAAAGCCAAGGCGACTGTATTGAGGCAGGCTTCAGGGATAGACGCACGTCGCACACAACGCATTCGAGTGTAAGCGCTACGACGCAAAAGAGATTTAGCATGCTTGCTTTTTCGGAATGTTGTTGACTATCAACATGTTTGAGAAACCAACGAAAAGTAGCGGTCGGTCCGAGCTTTTGAAAAGCTTAAGATCAGAACTGTAAGCTCATTTACTTCCTCATTGGTCAATGTCTGGTTGTTTCATATGACATCTTTGATGGTTTGAAGACAGCAAGGCTCAGAATTTGGCCAATCTAAAAAAGCGCATCAGGTCAAAACTTAATTGATCAAACGCCAGCAATGAAAAAATACGTGCTGCTAAATTTGGAAGATTGCTACTGCCAAATCCAAATGTGGGAGTTGATTACATCTCTCATGGCGTTCAAGAAACTTAACAGTATGTTATCAGATTCATTTAACACACCAGCGGAATCACACAGCTGTTTATATAAACAATTTTAACGAATATCCGTCCATCTTTATCTTGATCAGCTCTATGGACCACATTTTTGAGGTCATGAGAACCATTTAACGTTATGACAGCATTAACAAATGTGCTTTTCAGCAAAGAAAACCATGACTTCATTGTAAGCAGCCATGGTATCCTCGTAGCTTTCAAAAATCTGAAAGCCATTTTGGCGCCACGATCCCAAAAGAACTTCCATCCAACTATTTGAACAAGTACAGTGGTGGCCACGTGGGTCTTGCAAAGCCTTTGTCCAATCTTTTAAAAATGTTTGTGGTAAGCTCTAAACCATTTTATTTAATTATCAAGAATCGACTATTGTGAAGACCAGCCGTAAGCAAAGCTATATGGCGTCGTTTGCCACGCTCCAGACTGCCAATGGCTGCAAATAACCGCGATTAAAAAAGTACTGATCATGCATGAGTTACTCGCTGCATCCAGGGTAGCTGAAGCGGGGATTCTTCGTTTCATATAAGGGCCTACTTGCAATAAAGGACGCACTAATAAAATTTCGAGCGCATCATTCGAGTTTTAAGCTCGTTGTGACTCGTAAAAACCTAATATTTTTCTGGACAGCGATAAATACGTCCCACTTGCGCAAAAGGTAAGATGACCAAAGCGGGCAAGATCAATGTGTTAATTGTTGTTTTCTGATACAGGCCGAATCTCTTCGAAATGGCTGATATTGCATGTTCTAATCCTCTTCGGACGGGCTATTATGTCAGATTTACAGAACTAGTGTTAATTTAAGACTATTGGTGCACTTCTTTATCCTAGGCAAAGTGCAAGAGTAAAGTATTTGACTTTCAGCAAACTTACCTGCATATTCTCGAGTAGGCAGCTAAACCAAGGCGAATCTGGGAGACTTTGCTCGGGTCTTTGTTTTGGACAATGTAGACCACAAGTACGTTATACGCCTGGAGGTGCATAATGGTTTACTTAGCGCTGACTGAGCTTTTTTCTGTTTTCCATGGCGCACCACGTGGACAAATGAATGACCAAGTACGTAAAAACTTGTGAGATCTGTTCAAGAGTTAAGTCCGCAGCTCACACGTCGGCTACTCTGAATAGTCTACAGGTTTTACGCCTAAAAATGTGGCTTTAGACGGCCAAACGCAGACGGCTACAAAGGGATAGATGTTTAAAGTGTGCCGACTAGATAATGTGGTGCATTTGGCATCGGCTAATATAGCTGTATAACGTTCAGCAAAAGTGTTCATTGTTACATTGATCATACAACGTGGTCGTTTACAATTGTGTCGATTAGGGACCCGCTATTTGGATGTGAATAAGGCACTCGCTGCTTTTAGCAATATACCAGCAAGAATCGAATAGTTAGACGAAGAGGGTGAAGTTTCTACTTTAAGGCACAATGCGCCATATGTGCGCTGAGATGTCGCACTAATGGTCAAAATGTTGGCCAAATTTTTGGCCAAGGTTGTGTTTACTTTCATCAACGCTGCCATGCACCGGCGAACTATACATTTTTATACGAGATTAAATTAAGACACCCTAAACTTTTTTTAATCACGAATATTTCTGGTATAAATATGTTCTTCCGAGATTTACTTATTGGATACAGAAACATTTTCTGATTTCATGAAGTGTCGCCTAAAAAAAGTTTAAAGGGAAGCAAAGCAAGTGAAATCATCCGCCCTATTAAACACGATGGAATTAAAAAAAATGTAGAAAATGAGATATAATAATGCTGGATACTAGAACTTACCACATGAGAGGGTTAAATTAACATTCTTGCACTGAATAAAGCGTTGTTTTATTAGCCCTATTGGTTCTGAAAAAAACACATTTCAAAGGATGCGGATATTTTCATTTATGCTCCTAAAATATTTCCATTTCGGTCAGTCCCACTTTTAAAGCAAGTACATGCGGCTACGTTACAGCTTAAAGTTTTCATAGTTACTGCTATGTCAATTTCAAAGATGAGAGACCAAAAACTCAATGTGTTATGCGCTACAAGCTACCGACTGAGCCTGGACCTCACCAAAAAAGAAAAGGCCCCCGAATTTTGCTCAAATACTTCACGCTAAAGCGCATCGTGCTCGCCTTGGTCGTGAATTTCATTGGTCATGTGACAAATAAGTTTATCTTTAAAAAGAGTAAAGCCGCGCCTTGACCACCCCAGCCAAACCCGAGAACAACTCAAGTGCGTACAATCCCTCGCGCAGAAGCTGTTGCTGGAAATGTCAGCTATAAAATTTGGGCCCGCACGGTCGTTGTGACCTGTAATCAAAAAAGCGGTCGCCTCGTTAGAATTTTCCAAAAATCTAATTGTGCGGCGGGTTGGCCTCGTATCCGTACTTAATTTTTAGACTTCTAGCTCTAGCTGGGCTAGACTGTACGTATTCATCAACAGGTTCAAAGATAGATTTCCTTATTGATTTGCGCGGCTGAAATCCAAAGTGCTTGGCATCGTATCCTAATTTGGCAGGATACTGCGTTGACTTTCATTCTCTGCTATACAATTTAATTAGATACTGAGTCGACCTCTTGCAAGATGGCGCCTTTAAAAAATATCCGGCGGTGGGCGCGTCACACAATCTATCGCTAGCTATGTTAGTGAGATCGATCACTGACGGATAGTTTCTGTGTTGTCGTAGCTTCTTTCTTGTCCCTCGATCATTGGTTTTATTTTTAACAATAGCATATTGGAAGAAAATTTGCTTCATCTTTGCTGATGGTGTTAAATAATTGTCAACCGGAGTTTTCGTGGCACTTCTTGTCTTTGTCAACACTCAATGATGGGTGTGAAAGTGGACTGATAGGTGAAGGGAATCGGGATTAATACGCTCTTCATCGACCGAGAATCGCGGTTAATATCGCCTTTATAGCCTAATTGGGATAGCCACATTTTGCCATGTAGACACAGCCATTAGTATAGACACACTTCTGGCTCAGCGCAATCTTTGATACTAGCACTGTCTCGAAGTTGATGTAAGATCAAGTCATCAAAAACGATTTGACCAATTGCAATCTGCTTTGCTCATTCTTGTAGGAATCAGCTGATCTCTAATTTAAAAGCGGGTAAAGTGGCTGGTCGTTTTCTGTTAAGCGAATAGTCACGCTTCTGCGGAGAATAGTTTACCAAATCCAAGCTCACTATTTATTGCTGGCTTTCTATGAAAACGGAGGGATCCCTTTAGCAAGAACGGGAAAGTTACGCTAGGTAGTCTAATGTTTTTTTGGATTACGATAGTTCACTTATGTCCGTTCTCAATAAGCTATAAAAATGCGCAAGCGAAGTCGGATGCGTCGCGAACGACGCTAAAAATTGATGCTAAGTCCGTTAGAACTAAATTAGGAGTCTGATGAAGCCTTTTTTTGGTGCTATCGAAACCATTCTGATGCGAATTTTTACGGCGATACCCAACGTCATAATTCCTGACCAGCGAACCCCCTTCCACGATAGCAGGTTTGCATACTAAAGCTAATTCTAATGGGGTGTATCGACAACAAGTGGACTTGGCCCTAAGTGATGGCAATTTCTGTCTTTAAAAGCGAGTTCAGTCAGCTTTTTCTCAAGTCCTTCGAAACTACTAAAGCCCAAGCTGTCGACCATGTACCTCATTTGACTAGTGGATGTTGCTCTGCTTGGCAACGCGTAAGTCCATTGAGACTGGACTTGAGTCAACAGATACTGGATCAGATCTATTGTATAAGGTACTGCCCGTTCTGAACGGTCATTCTGTTTGTGACTGTACCCAACTAAAAAGCGATACAAATTGTCTCTTGCGCATTTGCAGTCTGCACTCAAAGATCTATGCACGAAGTGGTTCTTCGCTGGGACAGTCATCGCCTTCACTTGTTCGGGTATTGGCGCCAGATGAAAGCCTCCAGCCCCATAAAAACTGAAGCCATGTCAAGTCAGCGGTGCAAACACGCATTTTTTGCCGCAGACTAAGAAATAAGTTGTGCCTTTGAGATCCATTGTTGACTTTGTATAGCGAAGCGCGCTAGCTGCAACAAATCGTGGGAGTAAATAGTGAGTGCTTTTTCGCAAAACATTAGTGAGTGCGCGCAAGTTGTCGAGGACACAAATTAGCGTATAAAACTTACACATTGAGTTTCTCAGGAGATTTCTCAGAAGTCAAGCTGCAATAAACTGTACAACCAAGTCTACAAAAAACGTTGTGGAAACTTTTTCAAGTCTTGGTAGACTTTGGCGCGTCGGGGAAATGTTGTGCCGACAAAGGGTTGCGAACCATTAAAAAAGATCAACTGATGCTCTAAAATAGAGTCAAGCAAAAAAAGTCAGTTGCGGTTTGACTTATTATCACGACGGCTTTAGGCGCTCCTAAGGTTTAGGCTAGCTTGGATGCGAAATATATAATTTTTTAGCCGCAAATTATTTTTTACATGGACAAGTAAGACTTTCCTAAAATATGAGTATCACGATTTCACCAACCTAAGCTATGAAAGATCTTCAAGCGGGTGGTGTAAATCCGTTAGGCAAAATACAGTGCCATTCATAGGACTGCCTATGGATAGCGAAGCAGGATCAACAACGCGTTAGTAGCTCCGCTAGGATGAAAAAGGATGGCTATACGAATTTGAGAACAGCGGCTGAGGCTGTCAATTGAACCTTAATTCATAGATTAACATTTTAATCAGTTGTTGTGTCACCGCACATGTGTCGTAGTTGAAGGCACTGTCAGAAATAATGGTGTCCTGATCTTCGGAGCTACCGAGGTCATTTGAGATCGTTATACAAGACTAGGATATTTGAATTAGCCTTATACACAGCGTGCATTGCGGTTTGATTCCGGAATCCTAAGGAATCCAAGGAACCTGTATATATTGTATTCAAGGAAAACACAGATGTGTTTTCCAGAAAGCTTACAGGCAATGTCCAATTATCGTGATAGCAGTAGGATCTCTTTTAAAACTTTTCTTTGCCGAAAAGGCAAAGTGTACCAATGTGCGATAGTAAAACCTCCACGCTCGGAGTAAAACGTGGCGCAACTTAATGCTTATGATAAGTTGAACACTAACACTTACATCCCTTGCAAGGAAAGGCGTGTCGCTTACACTATGTCTAGGTGTATATTGTTTAGTGCGCCAAATTGGGTAGATGACTACTACCCATTTAAAGTAAGGAAGTCAGATATACCCTTTGTGGCGGTTAATCTGACTGTATGCTATATAAGTCCCTTGAAGGTGCAAAGAGGACTACCAAACGCTTCGATAACCTTCAAGCTTCAACGATACAATTGTTTTTATCATAACCTGGAAATACTCTTTCACTACAGTCGGAACCAAAGGCCAATCTAGTAAATTTTTGACAAAAAAGTTTTGAGCCTACATCGACAACCGTGTCTTTGTATGATAGAAGATAAAATACATCGATTGCTTAGTAAGCAGCTATAATATTCGAGCTGACCCTGGAAAAGAAAAGCCGTCTAAGATTGACCTAAGCTGCGCTCCCAAAAGAACTTGAGAAGTGGTCAGGCTTAGCTAGCGGCTTGCACAACAACAGGACTAGCTATACGAAACTCGCAAAACCTTCATCTATAAATAGATCACGAGTTGATCGTATTCCTTACCATTGAGCTGCATTAGCGTACAGGCGTTTGCAAATCGCTGGCATCGCACACCAGGTTGAGAACCATCTAAATGTTAGGTAACGTCGAAAAAAGGATACGGCTTATTTTTTTTAGATTAGGGTGACATTCTTAGAAGCAGGATATATCAAGCAACCTCTGGTTCAGCCTCATTTATCTATATAAGTACAGACTCCAACTTTGATATTTTCCTATACGACAAGATTCTTGTCCTGACAGATGGTTTATATTATACTTCACTTCAGCAGTCACATCTGTGAGCCGATGAGCTAGCGCTTCTCAGTGTGCCCACGCTGTCATCATCCGTTTTTTCTGCCGCTTTACGTTCATCTGAGCCTCTTTCGCCCAATCATAGCCCGTCTTATCCTTTCTCACGGGCTTAGAAAATGGTATATAATCACGGTCTCTTACTGACGGTCGTCGAAGCCGCCACTATCACATCATCGTTCCATATCTACTCTTTCTTGCACCTCAATCGTCACCACTGCATTCCCCTCATCTATTCCCCATCACTCTTCTGTATAGTTGAAGCTTTTGAATTATCGTTTTGATCTTCGAAGCTTTCTCCTCTTTTCATTTTGACCACTTGTCGCCTCTGATCAAGTCATCGACTGTTTCGACCAATCATTTTCAGGTATGAGCTCTTGACATAGAATTCCAAAACAATTTTTTGCACTATTACAAATATAGATGGTACACTGCACACCCGGTCCCGTCAGTCTTTCTACACGACATTTATGTCAAGAGACGTCCGTTTCTAAATAAAGAAAAGACATGGCGATAGAAACGGCGACCAGGACGCTAATCGGCCACACTGCACACTGGGGCGACATTTCCTTGGCGCTACTAAAAATACCGTCACGTCCTAAGAAACCTATGAAAAAGACTAGAGACGGCCTCGCGATCTCTACCACCCGTCTTTGTGACCCACCGCATGTGCTTGACTGAAAGCTGCCAACTTGCCCGAATTTGTGATTGACGCACGCTGACTGAAAAGGTGCCGAGGCGTAAGAATAGACACAAGTGATCAAGCTGCCATGGTTACAGACGACAAGGACGAAGTCCATGTTCTTCGTGGCTTTGTGCCCATCTTTTGGTCCCTCGTTGGCGTCGGCCTCGTACTCTTTTACTACTCGATCGGCTATGCCAAGAAATACTCGACGACGGCGGCCTTTCTTTTAACGGTGCGTCGCGTCTTCCGAGCATTCGATTCTTGATTCCATCAGACTCATAGTTGCCATGGCTGTAGCCCTTTATTTGCTTTAGCCTCGTGTTTGACAATGCCATCATGGCGACCACTGGGATCGATCGACGACGGGCCAGTACTCAAGCCATGTTGGCGTTCCACGCGTGTGTGACGCCCATGCTCTTGCTCGTCTGTTATGAAGTAGCGTACTTGGTACACAAGCACAAGGCGGTGAATTTCTGTGGCATTGCGTTTGAAAGTGGCCACAGAACACGGGGCAGTAGCGGCGCCAAGACTGGCACAACCAGTGGTACGCGACGTCGGTGGGGGTTGGCGACGTGTCTGCGCTTGCTTGTCTGGCTCACGAGCTGTGGGTTACTCGTCTTGAACCTCGTGATGGCGTACCACTGGACGACGAATCGCACGCCCGAAGTCTGGAGTTTCTACGACCTGCAAGGAGATACGTGGGCACATGTGGTCTGTACCATTTTACCGACCCTCGCACTTGTAGCGTTGGCTTTCTATGTCGGGATCAGGTTGTGGAACTATGGAACCAATTACTCTTATCGGGTACACGCCACGTGCTTTAATCCGTGGATCTATATGCTGCTAGGTACCGTGGGCCTACTTATTGGGTACATGATGCCATCCCCCCTCTACGCCCTCTCTTCGAATGCCGGCGAAGTATTAATGATGGCGGCCATTGTACGCATGTTTCGCGAAGTCCACCATGACATGCAGCAAGGGCTTCAATTTGGAGACTTTATTGATCCCGAAGGGGCTGCACGTAGACAACCACCGAGTCTTACGATTCAAAGTCATGGTCTCAGGAAGAGCACTAGTCTAAGTATAATGACAGCAGACGTACCGCGTGGCTACATTGCCGTGTCGACGCCAAAAGCGTCGGAAGGGCCTGGTCCAGTTACAAATCGACTGCATTGCACGAACGGAGAGCGAGGGAATCCATCGAGTTCCAGTGATCCAGTCGTTGCAATCGTCACGCGAACCCCTTGCACTCATAGCGATACGTCTAAGCTTGTAATCAAAGATGAGAATTAAAGTTACCGGATGGGGTTGACGAAAACCAGCCTTCCGACTGCGAACCGGTCACGACTTTACACTCCACTCGACAGCACAACGTGCGCTTCTTTGGTATGTTGTTGCTTCTTCTCGAGCACTTTCATAATCTTGGTACTTCCTTCGCCCGACAACATTTTCTGAGCTTCCAACTCTTCTTTTAATTGTCGCAACCGCTTTTCCTTTTTCTTTTTCCCGGGTTCATGTCCATGAAACTTGTACGAGAGCATCCTAAACGCTTCTTTCTTGGTCAACAAGCGTCCAAATTCGTCACGATAGTCTAGTTTGACGCCATTTTTAATCCGTAAATCGTCTTCAAAATCGCGATCGCGCGCATCGTTGCTTCGTCCAGCTTGGCGTTCCACTCGCGTTTGGCGCAAATCGCCAGTCTTGCGAAGAAGCGCCAACGTAGCACCCATTCCCCTTCCAACAAGCGGCTCTTCTTCTCCCCACCCTTCCTTCTCTATCGTCTCGCCATCTTCGCTCTTTTTCTCGTCCTCAACTTCCTCCTTTTGCTCGTCACCTCCTGCCACTTGATGATTCAATGGACGCATAGTACTCGCAACACTTGGTTTCGCCGCTGCTGCTTGAAACTGAGCCGCACGCTTTTCCATGGCGTCACGCAATCGTGTTTCAAAGTCCGTGGCTTCATTAAACACGACCGTATTCGCTGTCGTTTCCACGTCACGAAAGACATGCCCAATCGGGTTTTTGTCAGGAAGCGACAGCGTCACGTCATCTGAAGACTTGATAGGCGTCGACTCGTCTTCGTCACGAACGGTTTGATGTATTAGCTGGGTAATGCGATCTTCACTCGTAAGCGAGCCTGGCGTCGGTTTCTGCTGCGTCAATTGCCGCGCACGAGCCACTGACGCATTCAATTCCCTCTCAATCGCCATGGCGTCGTCCATCAACTCGCTCTCGTCGATCCGACGTCGTTTCATGGGTTGACGCGATTTTAAACTCGCCGCCAATGCTTCACTTGCCACACTATTCGCTTTCTCCCGCGCGTCTTGAAACCGGCGCAGCTTTTCTTCCTCTTCTGCCTCATCTTGCGGCCTCGTTTGTAACCGCGTTCCACGATCCCTCGCCCCAAGCGCATCGGTCTGTTGAGCTTCTACTTCCAATTGCGTCACCACCTCACGCGCTTCCTGTTCGTCGTCCACTGCTGACGTCAATTGAACTTCCACCTCGTCCTCCACTTCGTGTTTCTGACGACGCAACGTCTTCTTCTTTCGTCCTTTACGGCTCTTCTTGCGCTTGGCAAACTGTGCATCAACTTCCTCTTTTGTGTAATATTCCGTCACGCGCTTGTTTCGATCTATGGCCAAGGAAATCACGTCCGCCTCTTCTTCCACTCGCCCTTCCTTCGTCACGCCTTTGCTCCCTCCCCACGCATCCAATTGAAACGTTTGCGCTCGTTCTGCTTCCATGGCATCGTCTTCTTCATCATAGTGCGCCAATAACTTCACCTTCTTCTTCTTCTTGCCACTCGATCCTTCAAGAAACTCCTCATCGTCATAGCCACAATAAATGGGCAACGCCGCTCGTTTCGCTCTCCTCTCGCGCGCTTCCCGTCGATCTTTTTCCCTTAAATCAACATTCACGAGCAAATCGGCGTCTTCGTTTAACTCCTTGCCATCGGTGAGCACACATTGGTCTTCTAACGTCAAAATCACGTCCGTACCGTCCTCAATCTGATCAAGGGCATGCCCGACCATCATTCCGGCTAAGGCCGTCGCCTCGTACGGGTCGTGTGGCGCGAATTGGGTCGCTTTTGCCGCCTGGCTGTGCTTTCGCGACTGTTTCACCCACTCCAACGCATCGTGTGGCGTAGTTGCACCCACTTTTGGGTCTTTTAATTGGGCTTTTAGTTGCTCCCCAAGGGATTGACCCACGAGTTTTTGGGTTAATTCCCGTCGGATCTTGGACTGCTGCAGCTTCGTTTGAAGGTCCTGCTGCGCGCGCTCGGCGTCTACTTGGGCGCTCGTCTTTTGGACACATACGACGTTTTGCTCGTTTTTTAATTGAGTGAGAGCGAGCGGCTTGAGACCCAACGAGAGACGCAATTTGTTCGTCTCGTCAATACTTAGCGCGATCTCCCCGTTCTTGTCTTTGGAGGACGCTGGCGGATCGCTTCGACGCGGACTGCGACTACGACTACGACGAAGAGAGGAGGACGAGATGCGGACACGACGAGAGGAAGAGGACGAGCCGTGGTGGCGACGCGCACGCGCTGGAGATCGGCTCCGACTACGTGCCATTGTTTTAGATTCGAGATGTACCGGAAGAGGTAGTTGGTGTGGTTTACACCAATCGGACGATGTGATTTGTGTGGTTTACACGGATCACACGCGTACCCTATTGCTTATGTATTAGCGGCTGCCGATTTGTGATGTCAAAAAGAAGCTACGTTGGTACGGGATTTGTTTGTGATACAGTATCCAACACGTAGTTTTTTTCCGGTTGGACAAGTATGCAGTAGGTAGCAGAGAACGACTTCCTGAGGTGATAGCGTGTTCTTTGGTTGGCATCATATGGGTGTTGCGTGGATATGAGACGCGGAACCTTTAACTTGTGTTTTAAGGTCCATGACTTTTACTTCTTACTCGAAAAGAGTACGGGTCGCAAATTGATGTCTGCTTACTCCAAAAATGAGTACTACCTTTGATACATTGCCTGATGTAAATTGTACTTTACAAAGGTTGATTGAATAGAACTTTATGTGAAAACATCCTACGAATGCTACCAAGCATAGTACTTTCTATTACTTCGCATTAGGCGTTGATCATTGTGTTGATTCCGTACTGTTTTAATAATGATTTTCTAAACGTCACAAGGCTTATGTCACACTGTGATCGACTTGTGTGACACAAATTTAGTTTGTGTGACCCCTCCTACCAAGACTTTGGAATTCCCGAATCCATTGAAGTCATAAGTATTCTTGAAAAAGTTGTCTGACAGACTCTATTTTTCGTATAGCAGCTATCGTCGTTGTGACATGTGCCGCCTATCAAAGACCCATTCAACGAAACGAACGGGTCGCAAACATTGTCTCAGAAGCACAAATTCCAAGTTCTTGTCATCTGCGAATGGTGAATTGCAGCATACGACAATCTGAAGACGAGCAAAGCTCACAATGTCCGAATACCGCGCAATATCGCTGCGTAATATGCTATGCCGCTGGATAACAATTCATTTGCTCGCAAAATACACTTGTGTCATGCCCGCCGGTTAGTTGCTTTTACTAGTGAGCAGAGCCCGAGCCTCATGGTCGACGACGTCTTTGCTAGCAGCTGTTAAATTATTTGGTTACCTTCACAAATTGATATTTTTACAAGCGAGTATGAGCACTCAGATTTATGATCTTGTTCGATCGAGGACTACAGTTACGAGCCCATTGAGATAGACTAACTAGAATATCCCACTGAAAAATTACATCAATAATATTAAGAAAAAATTCTAGCACGTTTTATCCGGCCATAAGATAAATTGCAGCTGGCTAACAATACCAGGATATCAGCGCATAAAATGAGCATTGGTAAAAAGTGCACACGCTGCTTCCCCCCCCAGAAAAAATGAGTCAAGTGAGTTTGTAAACGAGAATTATAAAGACGTTCTCTGTAAGCTATTGATTCATGTACGTTGTTCGACTTATTTTTGCGAAAGGTCTAACATGATTTGACTTGATGTGTATCAATGAAATCAGAATGTGCCCCGATTGTTTAATAGGAACGTGATAACTCTTACCATTTGCGGCTGCGAAGTAATTAATAAACAGTCAAATCACATGAGTTAATCCAGTAGCTTATCTCCGATAAAGAGAAGTAAATCAATCTATCATACATAGACGTATATACCCCAGTTCAGCCGGGACACCGGGCTGATTTTTTCGGAAATTTGCCCCTTCATTTTGAAGAAAACAGTCACTATATTGTTCTGGGAGACTTTAATACTGTCATTTCCAGTCAACTAGATCAGGCACGACACGACAATCGAAATCGTCTTCAAGGGCGCAATGAATTGCTCGACTGGATGAGTTCAATCGGTTTGGTCGATCATTGGCGACTTCAAAATCCAGATCTCCAACAACTTACAAGCCTCAACTCAAGTTCAAGAATTGACTATATTTACGTCAGCTCTCACCATTTCACACGGATTTTCAGGATATTCACCACGATTTTAAAGGCTTGGCTGGAATTGGCGACCATATCGGAATTTTTTTTCGACTTGGCTGGGCTTACATATTCTCTTCCGCAAAGACACATTTGTCACTACTAGCGTTAAATTTATTGGTCCATATGACCATTCATCGACTTGCCTTATGCGGCCCAATGCCGACTAATAACATTTAAGAAACAATGAACGAATATGTTTTCAAAACATGTTAAGGCCAAAATTGTAATGGTCGAAGCAGTTGGGTTTTTCGACGACCAAAATTTTGACAAATTTTATGGCATCGTGAGCCACTCTTGTGGCGTACCGCTAAGTATTGTAACTGTTGTGATATAAATTCTCGATTGCCTCACCAACACAGACCTCCCACACACTCTGTGGCTTAGACTGCCAGTATGGCTATAACGATTGATGGCTTGCAGTTTATATGCATGAGCGCGTAAGTTTTAGTTTTAACATACAGTTTCCATCGTCACATACAAGAAAGTACCAATTTTTAGTTCGGTCTTGTAGACAATTAAAGATACACTGTGAGATCTCACCACGAGGAATATTGAACTCGCACTTATAGGGATTTTAATTATTAGAGCATTTTTATTTATAATGGTAGAGGTCAAGTTGCACTAAGTCTTGTATACCCGCCTGTTATGGTATCGGATGTGTATAGTGGTAGACAGCTTCATGTGCGATCAGTCACTAGGATACGTTTATTACTCTCTACATAAAAAGCTACGTTTTTTTCATATTTACCAAGGCACCTAGACAACACCCTCATCTCATGTCATGTCTACACTACCTGGCTCTTATTGGTTGGATAAGGTCGGTCACTGCGGCAGCACACCCAGCTGGAGAACGCAAGCTTTGGAAGAAAGATTTCATTTCAATTTGTGGCCTCTGTCGAAGCTTGAGCGACTTATTTTCTTGAAGTGAAGGACAGCCTATCGGCTTGAATATCGCAAATCTTATGACACCGTTAAGGCGACCAAAAACGTGCCATGAGTGGGCTGACCAAGTACTAACATCTCCCACTATTAAGATATAACGGGATGGCTCCCAGCGTTGAGACTCAAGGCTCGGCTCAAGAAGGGTGGTTCTAATATTCCATGCGATAAAACCTGAAGCTCAATTTGATGAGGTCGAGCAGTAAATGGACACTTTATCGCTTTTTAGAGTGCAAAAACTTCGCCATGATGTATAATAATGATTCGCTCAAACTTGCGCAGTGCTATACATGTGCTTCTGAGCTCAGTGAATGATAAGCTAAACCAGATTCACATGGAGACCCTGCTTAAATGGCAGTATCTATTTTCAATAAGGGCAGATCTTACAAATTCAGCTCATTCATTGCCAATGCAATATCTTGTAACATTGTCCAAATCATTATCGTAAATGAAGGGCAAGCACTGCGGTTTTTAGGTATATCACAAGAGGTCCATGTAAAATAGAGCGACTCTTCCTACAGTGGCTAGGTAATTCTCACGTCCCGCCTGTTTCTCACGAAAAATAAGCCCAACCAGCGCCATGTACCACTTTTAGCCGGATGCCGCGAGCCTTTTCAATAAATTATCCAATTTTACGAGCTATGTATTTATACAATACATGACATCCCTTGCATAATGTGCTATTGTCATAAATTGATGAGCCATTTTAACAGTGGACCAATTTTCACAGCGAGCGCGTGCACAATCGGTAGAGTGGCCACGCGTGCGTCAGCTTTAAAGGGGGAGGGAGGATAGTCGCAATGTTTCTTAGAAAATATGCCTCACCACAAGACTACTTCTTCACACTGTCGTCAAAATCTCGCTAAAGTATCGCTCTGATTACCGTCGCTCTAAGGTCAACAGGAAGCGCTTTTTTCGAAAGAGAGACGAAGAAGTCACCTGAAAGCTGGACATTCCATCGTTTTTTGACGGGTTTGAAACAATATTCGAAATGGTCCAATGCCGCAGGACCCGCAAGAGGTGGGATACTACACTGACTGGCGTCGTCTCGACTTTGCTGCTCGTCGCACCAGAGGCAACAGGCCAGACGTGTGAGCTCGTGACCTCCACATTGTCATCAACCTGTGGTGGCGCGTGTTTGCGATATCAACCGTGTATAGTCTACAGTGCCTGTCCGACGGGAGTGTCGTGTACTTTAGCTAACCACTGTGCAATTCAGTGTTATGCCGAGCCGGTGTCGGATTCAACCACTTTTGCGTTTTTAGTGACTTTCGGATCGTACAAAAGCGATCAAGAGATAGTGAGTGTACAAAGAGACGGAGGATTGATTAAGGAACAGGCTCGAGAACTTCCAGATGATACCAATACAATCGCGACGGCAAGTAACGACGCCGTGACGAACATTGCAACGATTGAACTTCAGCCGACAGTGACGTCATTGTACGTTTTGGATTGACCTTTGTCATTAATTTAAAAGGAGCTTCCGATGGTTTTTTTTTGCAGTATTGTAGTCGGTGGAAATAGAGTCAACACCTCGGTGAAAAGCAAGGTGGCTAATGTGACATTTGCCTCGGACGTTATTTCAAATCACAGGAGTGTGACAAATGTGAAGCTCAACAATGTGGATCTATCCCACGTGTCTACACTTTACCAATTGCCAGTGATGTTTCCGACTTCCATTCAAACTTTAAGTCTAACAAATACGCTTCTCTCTGCATTTCCAACCGTGGTGGCAAAGTTCACGAATCTTCAGACTCTGTAAGTAAGCGCACTTGCCATGCAATTTGACTAACATGAGCTCATTGACACTTTTTTGCTTGCATGGTTGAATTAGCAATGTGGATAAAAATTACATCACCGAAGTTGCGGCAACTGCGGCACTCAACTCGCTCGTGCATTTGTATGTGCAATAAACGCGATGTGCCATTCATTCTTCCCTTCTGTAACCCGAGTATCTAACCTACCCCTCTTGATTTCGATAGAAGTTTCCAAACCAATCTTCTTACTTCTTTTCGTGCCGTGTTTCCCAACCTCGCGACATTAAATCTCAGTGGCAACAACTTGACGGATATTCCAGCAAGCGTTTTCATTCATGACAGCCTCACGAAGCTCCAGATCAAAGGCAATCCCCTCGCAGCGCCTTGGTTTACCCAAACCCAAACCGCATTCCTAACCGCGCTTTCCGCGCTCGATCTGGACAATACCGATTTTAGCAAAAGTATCGACAGTTGCAATGCGGGCAATCGACGCCAAGTACATTCACTCACCGTGTGCCTCTCTGATCATGTCCGCGCCGAGACGACGACTTGGTCCGACCACCTCGTCTTTGGAAGCTCCGTCTTCGGCGGCGTCTCTCTTCTCGGGTTCATCCTCTTCATTGGCCGTCGTCTCTATCGCTCACGCGTCCGAACCCCCCCCCCTATTCGCTCCATGACTGCCCGTGAGTCCTACTTTGGTGGCTTGGCACCGCCCTTGACTCGGTCTCCTGCACACAAAGGATATCGTGGTGGACGACAAACACCCGCGAGTGGTGGGCCTCGCTTCTGTCATGACTCGGACGAGGACGCGCATACGTCCTCGCCTCATGTCTTGACGCAAAGTATGCACAGCAATCAGAGCTCAACGGCCTATTCCTTGTGGAACGACGAGGAATTGCTGTCCCTACAAGTTCAATATGATGAGATTGAAGACGTCGGGACAATCAGTAGCGGTGCATTTGGCATCATATGGCTTGTCAAGTACCGTGGATCGCAATTACTCGCATCCAAGCGACTTCGAGCGGATCAAATTACGAAACAACGGACCCAAGCTTTTATTGAAGAAATTAAAATGGCAGCGCCTTTTGACCACCCAAATGTTGTACAATTGATCGGGTGTGCGTGGACGATTGAGAGTAATTTACAAGCATTGTTCGAGTACATGGAAAATGGGGACCTACGTGATTACCTCATCGATCCCGCTTCACCTCGTCATTGGAGTCAGGAAGTGGCGCAGTTAGCGGTTGATATTATCGAAGCACTTGTGTACGTCCACTCGTTTACCCCTCCTTTGATCCATCGGGACTTGAAATCACGCAATGTTCTTTTAACGGGAGAATTAACCGCGAAAGTAACTGATTTTGGTGCCTCGAGGTACAAATCCGTCGACGAAACCATGACGTCAGCAGTTGGCACAGGTCGGTGGCTCGCACCCGAAGTCATTCAAGGTAGTACCAAGTATGACCAGTCGGTGGATATTTACGCCTTTGGTTGTGTCTTGTCGGAACTTGACACCCATTTGATACCGTACGAAGGTGTACGAAGTGCAAATGGCGATCGTCTCAATGATATTGCCATTCTACAACTTGTAGCGACGGGTCAATTACGTCCGAGATTTGGCGCAAATTGTCCGCCAGAACTTCGTCTATTGGCTGATCGATGTCTCGACCAAAATCCGACAAATCGTCCACCAGCGCACGTGGTCGCGTATGAGCTTCGTGTCATTCAACGCTCGCTCTACACGTTGCTTAAAAATTGGTAATGTAGGTTGGTTTTTGATGGAAGTGATGATTATTGGTTTATTGAATAGTAGAATCAAGAAGAATTGATATTACTTTTCAGTCCTTGTTTCTAACTTCACTCTGTCAGCATTTCCAGTTCCCATACTTTTCTATAACCTTGTTGTCGGTATAGTACGTGTGATATTGGCAAAGAAAACACACGCTTGTTGCCAAAGGAGCACATTATCTCTCTCATTTTGCCATTCTCTGCATAGTAATAGTATAACTTTTTCTAGGCACAATATTCTGTTTAATTAAGATTTGTCGAAAAATTTATTAAATGGGATGCTACTCCCAAATATAATCTCGCTATCCGCACAATACAATAATGGTCTCTATGAAGTTATCATTAGCTCGTAGATCTTTGTGCTATAGGAAGTTTAAATAGCTTCTTGACGAAGACCCATTTCGCAGTACCTGCACGATACCGAATGCTGCTGAAGCTACGAAATTTCGATGAAATATCGCTACATTGACCGTCTTGTATCTACGCGAAGCTTGCACTCTGAACAGAAGTGAAGATGCTTCATACGTCAGTGCGAGAAAGTGGACATAATTTAATTTCCTCACATGTTTTTAAACAGCGCCGGGCAAATTTACTTTACGTATTAGTAAAAGTTAATGTATGACTAAGGCACATAACAGCGTTATTTAGGTGTAATATGTTGGCAATATTTGCGCTTGGCCTCACTAAGGGTTCATTTAACGTCAAACCTGTTTTTGTCACTGCATGCTGTAGCCTTGCGTAAAGTCGGTCCGGGTGACAAATACTACTGTCGCACAGGAAGCAATGTGATGAACCTCATTGCATACTTGGACAAAAGCACATGTATCGACTCAGCAAATAACACTTGTTTGATAGTCAGCAAGTTCAGCTGTGTTGTAAGCATTGGCCCAATCAAGTCAGTCGCTCCTAACTTTTTTTTATTACTGCGTTTTGCTCGATAGGGAAGGTATCCTATCTGTCTTCAAATTCTTTATTCGCTTGCAGAGCAACCTACTTTACCAACAGCTTGCTTAATTGGTCACAATTTTTGACTTGCACCACATTAAAATCACTTGTGTGCTGCATTAAATATTGGTAGTTCGTTAGATCTGACTAACCCACAATTATACAAGCAAAAGGTTTTTACATCGACATGCTCGGCGGGCTCTCTGCTCGGTTATTTGTAATGTTTTGTCGAACAATCTATTCTTTGATGCGCAGAGCATCCTGGCGATATCATGCACGACCGCATACTCGGCTCCTGACGCGATGATAATACTTGTTCGCTTGTTTAGTGATCGTTTTCATGTTACTTTGTGATGTATAATATTCATAGTTCATTTGCGTTGCTTGGGACTTCTACTCTCGACACGCCGAAGGCTTGTGCTATCTAAATTTGTGGTCAGCAGTCTCGATTTGATAGGTATTCCTTAACTTCTAGCTACATTACTCAAAAATTGCCCTCAAGTTGACATTAGTTTACTATATCAAACCTATTTTTCGGTGCATTCTTGTTATCCCATACGTTCAAAGTCTCTCGGACAAACAATCTTTCGCTTGCTTACGCATTGAAGGAGAGAAAATATTAGCAAGCTACTCGGCTACTTCTCCTTTTAGTTAATCCAGAGCCACATAGTAATGCGCTAAAGAAAAACAATTGTTGACAAGCCCATTCCTTGCAACGGCGTGTAGCGAGGTAGGGCATGAGTGGCTTTGTTTAGGGCAAGCTTTCAGATTAGGAGACTGTAAGAGTCCATATTGTCTAGACACTCTTTAGAAATAATGTGCATATGTGACATATTCGACACAGCCGTCAAATAAGCCCTTTTGTTCAATCAATCACAAGGATATCAGTGCTGTCTGCTGATTCTATGGGCAGGTAATATAAATCAACGCGGATGGATTGACAGCAGCAGAATGGCACAAACTCTAACAGCACTACGAGTCACTGATTAAGCGCCTTCTCCTGTAATTTTTCGCCTCTCCTCGCGAAATCTTGCACCTCTTAGCGTCGCCCTGCTTCGCTATCTTACGCTTAAACAGAGAGCTTGTTAAACTGCTCTTAATATCTTATCGCTCATCCAGGATTCCGAATTTGGACTTCTCACTTGATTGCTCACCGATCGCTTAACCTCTTGCTCAAACATTCGTTAAGCCGCTGGTTTGGACTTCTCTCTCAGCTTCTTGTTAATTGCTTAAATTACACGCAAAACATTTGATAGGTGTTTGTTTGATTGCTTGCTTGCCACTCAGTATAGTCACTGCGCACGTGTTATAAACTAACTTAAGGCCGTGTGTGCACCCACATTCAAGCAATCTTCTGATGGCTTCAAGATATATGAAATATATTTTGGTGAATATTTTTGCAATTTGTCGGTACGGTCTGTCCCTTTCAACTAAGTCCCGCGCTATAATTGCACTGGATTTGTAGCTCGACCATAATTGTAATGCCAGCCTTAAACTCCTCTGTTTCAGTGCGAGAATTTTGTAGCCAGGCAAAACAGCGAGGAACCATTCATTTACTAAAAAAATATGCGTGTCGTAGTATACATGGGACGCATTAACTTAACAAAAATGATGCATCTATCACGAAAGAGCGTAAATGTCATTTTCGGCATTTTTATTGGATGCTAATCGTTCGCTTTTTCCAATTTTTCAGCTACTGCTTGACAGGCTTTGTGACCAGCAAACGATGCTCACATAACGCACTGCCTAGTGTGCAAATTCACGTACCACATTACGCACATTTTCAGAGTCTCGGTTTTAGCTCCTCAACTTTTAGTCAATTGTACTATGACTAGTTTGCACCGAGAACTATTCATGACTAGCTCTAATGGATAAGAAAAAGCACCACTCAACGTGCATTTCGAGGTCTTGATGAATGAGCTGACAGGTAGCCACTTCATTCACGGCTTGCAGCAAGTGCCACCCATTGCAAACACAAAATAGGCCCTCGCCATACTGCCTCGACTTATTTTCAGCATTATCACTAATGCCGAGTAGCAAGTGATCTATTCCACGAGCACTGCTCAGTAGCGAGCTAGCTTAAGAGCCTCATTCATACTGCCTTGATTATACCAACTATGCCACATATGATATGCAGCAATACCTAATTTTGGCGAGCTGTTTACGCAACATACGATCTTAAAGCTTATATTAGATCTATCGAAGTGTCCACGCCATCAGCACGTCTGTTTATTAGCAGGAAAGTGTTAATGACTGACCCAAACTCCAGGCACCCAAAGGTTTTGACCTCAAATCAATCCACGGCTCATGGTATTTTAGCCACGTCACACGCAGGATGATGTCGTATCTTACATTGAGATAAACAAGGTTGAGCTCTACCGAGGAAGGATTCTCACACGTAAATATACCGGAAATTTAGATATATAGATGCCCTTAATTTTGTTGCAAAGCAAATATTGGTAATGTCACTTTGGTATACTCGTAGAACCTCAGCATTTGCCTTTGTTCCTTCGGCAGTAGAGCATTAAGCATATCTACCAACACACCGAATTCAATAAAAATCATCAATTTGATCACTCAAGCCCTTCATGTCTGTCTTGCCAAACAGCAAGCCAAGATATACTTCTTTCGCGAAAACTTTTCTCGCCTTATGGTATTTTCGTTTTTGTGAAATACGAGACAACTGGTTGGCTGTGAGTAGCCCCTGATTATTGGTGACCTTGACGCAGTAAATATATCAGTCACAAGTTACGGATTTTATCACAAGTGAAGAACTGCCTTGGTCGCTAATTAGGTGCTCAAAGGTCTGTATCTTCTTCAAAGACTCAAATGAGATCCATGGGAGCCAAATATCTTAACGCCTTTTGCCTCTGTGGGCCAAGACGATTTGAAGCTTGGCTTGGCACATCATGCTGCTTTTCATGCCGTTCTAAAATAGGTCGAGTGTACACGAATAATTTTCGCTCGGACTGTGCTCATCCGAAGCCCCTCTAAAAGCACAATGACTAGGGCGCCCGACCATAGGATCCGCTGATCCTGGAGGAATCCACCAGCTTCTTCTTGACATTCAAAAGTGCGAATACACGCAACAGATAAAATTGAGCGGCGAGAAATTCTGTCAGCTGAAGCTTTCGTTAATTCTAGGCTGGAAGTGCTCGAATTTGCTTGTCTGTGCTCATTCACATTGAGCTTCAAGACGGTCAGACCCACTCTTTGCTCGCAAGATTATTACGTTCATGGATAATTTGGCCAAGCTGATCTAGAGCAAAAAGTCCTTTTCAATCTTCGCCGTAAGAAATTTTAAACACATAATGAGTAAGTTTGACTCCAACGACCGCGTCACCAACGCAGACGACTCAGTGATACGTTTACAAAAGTTTTTATATCATGGCGTGTAGAGGGTCATTGAACAAGGGTTGTTCGTGGCGGTTCTCTGTGCAATAATTCGAGGTCATTTAGAATGCTAATTGATTCATCCTGTCTTATGCACACCATGATCAGTTCTAACGATTTAAATGCCGATCAGCTACAAAAGAGCAGGTGGGGTGGAGCTGTTATGCTATTATGTGTAGGAAAAGCTTAAGCTCAAGTCTTAACCTTTGCTCTGTGCTCAAACTTAATACGACCCCAGTCTGTTATCCACCTGCTCCAAAAGTCACGAATACTAAGACTCAATAGAGCTTTTATATTTATATTTCCAGATTAAAGCTGATTTCTTAATGCTTCTTGGTTAACATTTTGTGGGGTCGATCAGAATCCACCCGTCAACTGTGATGGGATCTCACCTGTGTGTCACAACGATGGTATGAGTACCACAGTGTGACGCAAGGCCAGTGACATTTCGACATCAATTAAAAGGCACTTAGCAGAAAAAAGCACGTGCTTTGAAACCACTACTTTGTATAAAAGCAAGATTACCGTGCTAAAAAGTATTGCTATTGCCTGAGAAAGCGGATTGGACGAGAATAATATTGTACTGCCGATGTGTTATCATACATTGTATACGATAGCGACTAGCGTGAGTACCTGATTTTTTGTAAGGTGGTGTATTGGTCGCCATAAAAAGTGAAAAAAAGAAAGTCTGGTAGGAAAGCAGCGAATTACGAGGCAGAGACGAGACATATATTAGATCGACGCCGATACCATGGTCAAGGTGTACATCAAAAACTTCAAGTGGATCATAATAATTACAGGATCACCACTATGATGCGTCCCAGTAACTACAACAATTCAAGGCAAAAGATGTGCTGAAATGAAATGCTTGATATACCTTGAGTGGTCATTAAACAACAAAAGAGGTCAGTGGAAAACTGACACAAAGTAGCCATTGAGAGACTTACATTTGGTAAACATGAAATGTAGAAGGCTGGTTGCAAGTGAGAGATTTTATAAAGAATTCATGCCGAGAATTATGCCGAACGGTGATTGTCAAGGCAGTTAAACGCTCGTTGCTATATCTGATATTGAATAACAGCAATTCCTTGCTGCTAAGGTGAAAAAAATGATTTTTAAAGAAAAGTAGATCGAAATGCCTATAATTTATGCCAAACCAAGATCAGTTAGAGGAATATTTTTTGAATTGCACTTCCACATATTGACGCTGCCTTCAAACATTGTAGAAGTTGGTAAAAAAATGTATCAGCGCTGAGACAGAAAGTAAGGAGTGGACATCAAATAAGTTCGGCGGCTCACTAAGCTACATCGGTCTATGATCTCAAATTCTGAGAGAACTATCCCGCGTTTTGGAGCTCGGCCTCTTTTCTAGCAAGAAACAGGACCGAGGCTTAACCGTCCGCCACGGTTGGGCAGCCACTTTAATTTAAATTGTAAGCCTCTGTGATCAGATCCTCAAGTCGCAGATTGGATCGCCTAACAAGGGTTTAAAAAGACTGGAATATTAGGAGACGACGTAAAGGAGAATGGCTTAACAATTGAACCCTTTATAAGCTGCCAAAATGTTGTGTGACTACGGAGCCACATTTCTACATAAAGAGTGAGCTGTTAGTGATTGCCAGCTAGACAATCTGTTCGAGGATAAACGTTGTTTGAAGTGCGGTTCAGTGACTAACACAAAGTTGTCAGCTGATGTGGGTGAAAGATAGCCATCCAAGCCAACCACCGCAATGCGACCACCGGTCTCCGCAACTATCCGACCTGGAACGTCCCTGAGAGACGGTAACATGTGACGCTGGTAAGATTGTAAGAAGATACTAATTTCGAGCAAGATGCTCGCTTGCTTATCGACAAAAGATTTTCAATTGCGAAGATTGCGACAGTGACGGGGCAGCTAAAAGTTCCATATAAGTGCTGTCATAAGATGCAGGGAACGTGAAAGGATAGTGGAGTGCCGCAGCCGATAGCACGTAGATTAGCTGCGAGGTCAAATGGACCTCACAACCGCATCCGCGATCGAATCAAAATGTGTGACCTTTAATTGGTCTCGCCGACTAGTTCGGCAAATTTTAACACGACAACTTGAAGGATTCACATACTAAGACGCCGATCCAGCAAATCGAGTGCCACCCGAAGTTTTGGCTGGCTCGTTTACTCTATGCTGGTATGAGAGATTGAATTAGCAAAGCAATGACCGATGCGACAATCAAGCACCAGATTTCGTACTGATGCATCCTATAGCTTTTTGGTCGGCAGCTGAGCAATCGAGTTTTGATGAGCTTAAATCAAAAAAACATCCTCATAGTCATTTGCCAAAAAACCCGATAGCTTTTCCTAGTGATCTGACTGCAAGCCACATTAGCTAAATCATTAACAAGGTCATTACTGGATGTAGAAGTGATCAAGGGCTAGGACGGAATGTTGTGATCTGCATCCCGTCGAGCACGTTCCCGGTGGTGCCTGACCCGATAAAGTCGATCAGATAAGGATACTAGATTGGACTTTAATGGGCTGATTAGCTTTTGCTTTGGCATATAGAGAGAAAAAGACCGCACAATTAGACTTCTATTTAAGACCGTGACTACTTTTCTGGGGGGCTCCCAAAATACAGATTCTCTTCGTCAGAGATAACTTTCCATTTGTGTCAGTATAGAAAATCGATGTTATTTTATGTTTTGTGTCACCGGTATTGCTTCCCAGTCGAGCAAACTTTTGTTTGAAGTTTAGAGTTACCAGCACATTAACATTGGTTTTTTTTTTAAATTTTGGGTACGCGACTATGTGGGCTCTCGTCGTATGAGTTAATCGATATGGTCTTTGTATCGTAAGGGATCATTAGGTTGCGACAATGGGCGCAACACAGATCCGATTCGAGAGAGCTGACCGAGAGTTCCTGAAGGACACGATGGCACTCCGCCGCGCGGACCCGAGTGGGTCCATATGCTGCGCCACCGAATAGATTTTGACTCTGACAGTATGCAACAAACAAAGAAGTGAGTATTGTTTGTCAGCCATTGATCTAGGTTAATGACCGATCCTTGTGACTCTTGGTAGGCTTGCTGCAGAACCCAATGTTCTCATCGGGTGGCTGAAACTCGTCATGGCTAATTTAGACCCAAGGCTTAATCAGTTTGCACCCTTTCACGAGGTGTTCACTTGGACCGTGGAGGTGACGACCATTTCTCGACTGGAGGTGGAAGTCAAAACTTAAGTGACTCAAATTGTTGAAGCTAGAGGATTACATGACGACTTTCGTAGGATGATATGTAGACAGGAACAGCTACGGTGAAGCGGTCTGCAATATTACATTATGACTAGTTGGACGGAATGTGACATCAAGATTGAAAGTTGGTGAAATCAACAGCTTCTTGCGACAAATAAAGATAGACCAAGGTGGACGAGAAATGTATTGCTAGGACTAGATCGCTTGAGTACAGTCATATGAGTATGTGGTCAAGGTATTGTTAACATCTACCTCCAACTGTGAAATTATGATAATCAGGACGGTGACCCGAAAGCAAAATCGCAGGGCACGATCTGGCCGACTACACAAGACCCGACTCACTGCTTAGATATTAGCCGTGTAAAAGGTCAGCCATTATCAATTTTAGCTGCGATCTTTTACGCAATACTTTTCCCGCGATGTAGCAGCCACATTAGCAGGGTAATCAGGTGAACGGGGATCAAATTAAGCATGACTACAAACTTTACGTGCTAATCCGTAGAATAAGGATTTCACTCACTTCAAAAGCGACCAGCCATTACTTTGAGCTTATTAATTCAGCAGAATTAGAAAACGAACCCCATCTATAGCATTTAAAAGAGACGAAATGTCATTGGACTATACCAGTGGTGCATGGTGTACCTGTAGCAGGCAACGATTTTTGGTATACACGCTGCTAGCCTGAAAGAGATTCATCTCTATACTGCAGAAATGTCGTACAATGTAGTCGTAGCGCTAGCATAACCCACATCGACAATATCTGAAGTGAAAAAGATAGTTATTTGAGCTCTAAACATGGCTGGTGTTCCCGTAGCTTGGAATGGTTTTGGCCCACACAAACACCGTGCTTTTTTAATCAAAAGACTTGAGTCCGCCAAATCCCTAAGCTTGGACAAATGACCTTCTGTTTAACAACCCAACTCCAGTCTTAAAATTTTAGTAGCTAACTCGTGCCTGGCGCACCGTCTGGAGACTTCCACACGGTTTAAACATCCTGTTCTACGCCCCACCAGCACCACCAAGTATAGAGCCACCCGAGGAGGAAATCAGTCTCGATGATGAGTACACTAGGTGAAACCCTCGTGTTATTAGACTAACTCGAGCTCTTGGAGTCAGGCAGATAGAAGTCTGCGACTCGCACTCGATCCAAGTATCGAAGATACTCCCACTGCTCAAAGGTCTTCGACAGCCCTGCTGCAACAGTGGCACGAGAATAGGTGGATACCAAAGGAGACATATGCTGCAACATCCATGTATAGTAGAATCAAATGCTTGAGCGTGACTAAGGCTCTTGTGCTTTGTGCAAGATTGATCTCGTAATGTGGGACCCTCTAATACTTCATGTCTTTAAGAACTTTCTACTTGTTAATATGAATTCTTGGGATATTGACACCTGCCGTATATGATTAAGACTTACATGAGATACTCTCTATATTTTAATCATGGCAAGAGTTGGTAAGGCGCCCGCGCTGGCCGTTGCCATGCTGGCGAGCGCTGGCCGTACAATGGCAGAAAAGATGGTCGAGGATGAGCTCATCTTTGGTGTTCTATCTCCTCAATGCTTTAAAGCATTTGCCATTCATCACGACTTGGCCAACGTGGCGTGTATCAAGGCTGTAGTCAGCAAGGTGTTGAGCTACGCGATCATTACGGGGAGTCTCATCCTCAAGCTGCCCCAGATCTTGAAAATCATAAGCGCCAAGGACGTCACGGGACTCACACCCAGTGCTTTCTACATGGAAGTCGTGCTGTATCTGTCCAGTACGATCTACAACGTACTGCGTGGCTATCCACTGACGACGTGGGGGGAAAACCTCGTGATCCTGGCGCAAAACATACTACTGGTGCTGCTGCTCTGGACGTTCTACACGCCCACGATTCCAGTCTCCACGCGTCTTGGCCTCGTGGTGATGTTTACGGCCATGGCGCTGGGCATGTACACAATCCCAGACGAGTTCCAGTGGCTACTGGCTTCTGCAGGTATTCCAATGAGTATTGTGGCGCGTATCCCGCAGGTGCGTCGCAGAGTGATGGTCAAGGGTACACTGTTCGTGTAATTTATCCCATGGGTGTTTTCTAGATTTTGTCCAACTTCAACCAGGGCCATACGGGTCAATTGGCGCTGATTACGCTGGTCCTCAACTTGGCCGGGTCCATTGCACGGCTCTTTACCACCCTGCAAGAGACGGGAGACCCCGTCATGGTGGCAGGTTTTGGTGTCGGTATCTTGCTAAACGGTACGCTCGTTTTACAAGTGCTCCTGTTCTGGGGTGCGACTGAAAAGGCATTGGCACAAGCGATGAAGAAAAAAGACAAGTGAGAAGTAAAGAACAAGACGCAAGCGGTGGTCGGGAGGTTTTCTCTTGTTCATGTCACCGCTTCATTTGCAATTGGCGGAGTAATTTGCACTCCGCCGTGCTGCTGACTATCCTTTTCTTCCTGATCTTCTTCCTGTGCGCTATCGTCTCGTTCATCCTTCTCTTGCTCCAACTTTAATCGGATAAGTCTCTGTTGTTGCGAACTGATTCTCTTTTTGGGCTTTGGCTGGTAAAAAATGGGTGGAAATTCGAGCGTATTTAGAAACGTAATCGTTTTAGGGGCGCCGAGTTTACTGTGAAACCGAACCATTTTACCGGTAAACGGGGCTTTGGGGACCACACTCTCGGCTTTCTTCTCTTCTTCGAGTCGTTCCAATCTCTGCAAAGACTGCGTGTTATCCACTTCAGTCTTGACAGCTTCAGCAAGCAATTGTGCCTGTGTCAAACGATTGCCCGTCTTTTCCACCGACGGCTTCTTGCTCTTTGCTGCAAGTTTCGCTGCTTCATGTGACGCTCGTCGCCTCATTTCCGACGATTCGGATGACTTTTTGGTAGTCGAAAACCGGACTGTTGGTGCTTTGTACTCAAAAACTGGAGTTGTCGGTACAGGAGGCTTGTGATTTACCGGTACAGCCTTCCGCTTGATCGGTCGAGACTGAACAGGCTCCTTGTATCGTCCTGAATTTGTTGCTGAACGTTTCCGTCGTGTGGACTTCCCGTCCTCTTCGACGTCGTGTACTTCTTCATCTGGCGCTTCCTGATTGTCAAAATCCGAGTCAACGACATCTTCTTCCTCTAAATATTCAGCATCACATGCACTGCATGAGCAATGAAAGTTAACAAAATCGCACGACAATCACTACCTGCCTCCGTCGAGTAATCTTCATCCTCACCGTCTTCTTGCCACGCATCTTGTCCCCAAAACGATGCATCGGCTTCCGCTTCCTCACCTATAAGCTTGTGAATGCGAGTGCCACGAGAGCGACGAGCTGGGAGCACCTTAAGCATTCCAGCCTCGCTTTCGAGACCCCCTAGTGGCATAAGTGCAAGATAGGAAATTGGAAATCAATGTACTCACAGCAATTTGCTACCATACCGGTACTAATTCACTATCGTAATTTGATTAGTTTTGGGTTATCTTTAAATTAAACTTGCTCAATTTAATCGGTAGTATTGTAAATAATCGTTTTGTCATACTCACACCTCTTAAAAGGCTCAAATCAAATCGCGTGGCTTTCATCAGGTGGCAACAACTCCTTCACGTGCTTCATGCACATACCTTGGCGTTGGGCCCACTTGTCACAATCAGTAATGCAGCATTTGATGCCACCACCGTGTTTGCGACACAGTCGTTTCAAATGCGCGCCTTTTTTGCAGCCAGTGACACTGCATGGACGACCCCCACCGTGCAACTTGCACTTGCCAAAACTCTGGGAAGCACGTGGACAACCACTCTCTCGACACCGTGAGCCACCACCATGACGGATGCACAATCCGCGGCTCTGTACGCTCTTGTCACATCCGGTACTCATGCAGCGTTTCGAGCCTCCGTGTCGCTTGCATCGACCTAACGCTCGTGCTTGGCTCTTGCATCCTTCTTCACAACACAATTTGCGACGTTCTTTTGGTTCTTCCATAAAAAATAATTGTTCTTGGGGCAAAGGGAGGTCTAGTGGCATCGGCAACACTGGATTGTGTCCGGCTGAAAAGTCTCCTGCAAAAAAATGGTTATTTCTTTTGCCTTACTCCATTTTTTTTTCGAATACTTGCAACATATAGCTTACCTTGTAATTGAAACTGAAATGTAGGTTCCATTAGAGGCAAGGGTGCGTACACTTCTGGCAAGAAAAGGGATTGAATTTGTCCATATTGCTCCTGGTGCGTCCAAAGAACTGAAGACTCCGTGACGGCTTCCGACTGTGTGGGTACAAATGGCCGAAAATCTGGTGGCGCTGTCTCTTCTAACTGTGTCAAGTTGATTTGCTGAATCAGTGCAGCTCCATCGCCTTTGGTTTCCAATCCTCCATTCTTGTACGGTGGAAGTATCGATGAGGATCCACAAGCTTGGAAATAGTACTGGCTGTCATTAAGTGGCTGAGTCTCGTACCGTGGCCCTTCTTCCACGAATCGAGAGCGAGCCGAGTACCTTGGATACTGAAGACTTGGCCACGCCATGGTAAAGTGCTGGTGGACAAGACGTCGCTCTTCCCAGATTGCAAGAAGCTTAAAGTGTGGTAGACCTTGAAGATCGGAGAGAAGACGTTCGTAAATTAGCGTTTACGCGAGAAAAACTTGGTGCCTTTCCCAGAAAAGTGCTTTTGGCAGCCAATATTATTGTTTGACGCCTGCGACATTGACAATACAATACGAATGAAAGCCAATTTAAACGCTCAAGTGTTTTATTGTCCATTCACTTCTACAGCTCGTCCTTCTCCGCCTCCAAATTCAGTTTGTGTTCCTTTACTTCACGAAGAGTCTTCGCACTCGCTTGCGTAATCGGATCCTTATCGCCATACAGCTTCACTGCAATCGAGTGTGCGCGTTCGAGCAACTCAATCGCCTCGTCCACTTTCTTTTGACGCATCTTCACACCAGCCAATGCATTTAAACTAAAGGCATACGGCAGCGTCTCTTCTCCATCTCGTTGTCGAAAAATAGCACTTGCGATCTCTGCCGCTCGAAGCGCGTCTTCAATTTCCCCCACTGCCACATGCGCGGTCGAGAGCTCCGAATAGAGCTCAGCATTGCCCGTCGTCAATCCATTGACCTTTCCACCTTGCGCCTTCACGGCATCTTGCAACACTTTTAAACTCTTCTCTTTTTTCCCCAATTTCTTGTATCCTTCAGCAATTTTTAACGAGGCCTCAATATACGCTTCGTGAGTCGGACCCAGTCCCATTTTGACATGTTTCCGCAACGTTTTGTAGCGTCTGATGGCCACTTTGTACTGTTTCTTGGCCATGTACGCTTCTGCCAAGCTACGAAGGGATAGACCCAGAGACGGATGGCTCTCTCCGTAAATCTTTTGCACCATCGTCACGGAATCTTCGAGCACTTCAATGGCTTCATCGTATTGTTTGGCACGGATCAGGACTGCTCCGTAATCGTTAAGAAGCTGTGCGTACAGTGCTGCGTCTTGCGAAATGACTTCAGGATCGGTAATCGCTTGCCGATCCTCGCCAAACACACGACTGTGGAGCAACGAGATGGCACGACGTAGCTTTTCAATGGCGTCTTTAAAATTCCGCTCATCGTTTAACTTCATACCGGCATTTCGTAACCCACGGACTTCTTGAATGACGGGATGATCGTCCCGCGGGATGGCGTTGGTCGTGGGCGCGGGGGTCGCAGGTTTCTCCTCAGCGTAAACCGCGACGAGCACCAGAACCCATAGGAACGTAACACGTAACCCGCGCATTTCTAATTGGTTCGTAATTTACAAGGCTTTAGAATATACCGAAATTTTGTATGGTGAAGAAAAAGCGTAACAATAAGTTGGCAACAGCGGATGGAAAGGATGAGAGAATAGCTGAGCTTTTTATCGCCATGCAGGCAAAAGGTGCAGTTTGGTATCGTCAAGAACGCGAAGGAATTGCACAGATTGAGAGATTTCAGGCAGCGTTAATGGCGCTTCGAGAGGCTCAAGCTGCAGCATCAAATGACAAGACGGAGAAAGAGATTGTGCTGGCTGGACTTGCTGGGAATGTGGACTTGGATCCATGGCTAGCGGAGGATTTGTATGAGCAAGTCCAAGGATTGACTCGGGGCTTTAAAGAATTATTAGATGAGATGTTTACGCTGCAGGCGAAAGCGAGAGAAATGGGTGTGAATGTTTAAAAATGGTGCAAGTGTGACGAGTGGAATAATGGGGCTTTGTGATGAGTAGTTTTAAGTTCAAGTGAAGACGGGCAAGACTTTATTTCAATAAAGTTGAGACCTGTCGACTACTATCAGATGATGAATCAAGAGCTCGCAACGTTTGAAGCAGAGTTCCAGCACATTGTACGTTGTCCGACCCTTTTAACGTTTTCTTAATATACAATTTTGATGACTAGCCACTTGCAGGAAATACTCGTACGACTCATTTCATTCGACACCACGACTGACGAGTTACGCACACTTGTAATCTCGTGGAGCACATCGCCGTTTCTCGATCCTGCGCAAAGTCGCAGTTTTCTACAGGTAAGACGACTTTTGATTTTTTGTGGCGTACAACTAACTCTTCACGATATATTCCCTTTTTTCTTAGCGTCATCAGCTCTCTGAGCGTAATATATAGCATTGTATTGGAGTGAAGGTGACACTTATATTCTTTTTATTATGATAAGACTTTTGATATGCTCCTTAAATCATTTTCTGTCCCGATTTACTTGGACACTACAAATTGTGCGCACAGGTCGTTCACGTCCTCTAGATTCAAACTCGACACAAAGTCTTTAAGTATCTGGATAAGCAACCATGTCGCTTAGAATTACTTGATATTTGTATGGGCCGTGCCAAAATTGTTCATTACCTTTCCAAATTGTTGCTGTACCTTTGTCGTATCATTCGAAGAGAAATAAGGCGCTAGGAATTTATCCAAAGCGTCTTCCATCGTATCGGTAGGAAGAATTACGCTTTTTTGTCCTGAAGGGATAAAGATGCCGGAGCTCGTAGGCTCTGTCGCCGGCTCGGCGTCGTACTACGCGATAAAAATGCGCTCAAGTTAGGAAAAGGCCAATGCACGACTACCTTGCAACTGCCAACGAATTGTACTCAAGACGTCCACGTACCATATCATTCCATTGCACGCGGCAATGCGTCTTCTTTCGCACCACGGGGTAGAGTTCTAAAAGACGCATAAACTCGCCATCATCCATGCTAAATAGCTTTTTCGCTATATTTAATACTACACTACTATTGCACAACGCAACTAATATAGTAGTAGTAATCAAAGTCACCAAGATTTAGTGCATCAATCTCATGTCGGCAGCGCCACCATCGCTCGTGCCCAAAAAGTCAGACGAGCGACTACTCTTTGCCGTGCCCAAGAAAGGTCGTCTGCACGACAAGATCCTTAGACTGCTAATGGGCGCGGGACTGAACTATCACCGCCCCAGCCGCGTGGACATTGCGCTATGTTCGAGTTTGCCAGTCACGCTCGTGTTCCTACCAGCTGCGGACATTGCCACGTACGTCGGGGAGGGCAATTTAGATTTGGGTATTACTGGCCAAGACATTATTGCTGAAAGCCTAACCAAAGTCGACGAATTGTTACCGCTTGGGTTTGGCCAGTGCACGCTAAGTGTACAGGCTCCCAGCAAGGACAGGATCGAGTCTCCAGCCCAATTGGCTGGCAAACGCATTGTCACGTCCTTCCCCGAAGTTACACGTGACTATTTTAAACAGTTTGAAACCAAAGCTACGGGCTTAACAAAGATCAAGTACGTCTCGGGGTCGGTCGAGGCGGCATGCTCACTCGGATTAGCTGATGGCATCGTCGATCTTGTTGAAACGGGCACGACCATGAAAGCTGCTGGATTAGAGCTCATTTCAACGATTCTCATGACACAAGCCGTGTTGATTGCCAACCCACATTCGGTGCACAAGGAACTGGTCCACAAGGTTCACCAACGCATCTTGGGGTACATCACAGCCACCAAGTATCGGATGGTGACATATAATGTAGACCAGGAAAAGCTCGACAAAGTTACAAAGATTACACCTGGCCGTCGGTCCCCAACTATTAATACTCTAGTCGGAGGTGGGTATGCTGTGTCGGCAATGGTCGAAGTGAAGGACGTTTCGAATGTCATGGACCAGCTCCACGACGTCGGAGCGACGGATGTCATGATCTTTAACATTGAAAACTGTCGTGCGTAGACAAAAAGTAATGTCACAACGAAGACACTTGATAATATCGACCCTTCTTTTAGCATTAAAGATTAACACGAAGTGCCGACTGGACTAAACGCGTCGGTGGCGGTGGATGTGAACTTGTGACGTTAAGTGTCCTCGCATTAAGTTCGGACAAACTTCGCGGCTTACTTAGACTACCGGTATTCCCGGTAACGCTTGATTTCGTAAGCCAATCCAAACACACACGATCAACGTCATTGAACTGAAAAGCGCGCGGTCGTATACGACACTCGCGCTTCCGACGTTCCCAGTTCGCTTCGACTTGTTTCCTCAATGCTGGCGATAACCCTGACGGATCTTCTTCAAAAGGAAGCTCGCACGTCCACGATTCCCTCCCGCCTTTGTCGCGTACCCCCTTCTCTTGCTTCAAACACTTCATGTAAGCGCTCTGTCGCCATTCTCGATTATTGTCAATGATCTTTCCACTCCATTGCCCACCACCTCTCCTTCTCTTCCCCGCCACAAGCTCTCTTCGCTCTTGCACCAGCCGTTCCCGTGCCGTATCCAGCTGTCGAAGTTGCACGTGGACACGCTGTTCACGCGTTTGCACTTCCGTCTTGACGCGTGCAAGGGCTTGTTCGCGCATTTGAAACGACGTGTCCATCTCGTACACACGCGCAGCTTGTTGTGCCACGAGCTCTTCGCGTTGCATCAACTCGCGCGTCCCCACATCCAGTTGCTCGGCCAGGGCCACCACGGCGTGCGTCCGGTCCTTAAGCCGCGCTTCAGCGTCTTGCAGATCTTGTCGCGTGCTGGCCAGCGCTTGGAACTCGCCGTCGTGACTCGCCAACGCCGTCGCCCACTCTTCCCGATCTGCATCCAGTGCGCGCCACGCGGATTCCAGGTCACAGCGAGCCGTCCGGACCTCGTCCCGCTCGCGCTCCAGTCCCACCGCGGATTGTTCGCGAAACGCCGCAAACTCGGCGCGTTCTTGGTACAACGCCCGCTCGTCGCGTTCCAATTCCACCCGTCGGGTCGCGATCCGTGCGTCCTGCACACGAAGATCCTCCCGGGCTTGGGCCAATTGCTTGCCCATGGACACCGCATGCGCGGCTTCGTGGTCGCGAAGGGCCGTCGCTTGCGCTTGCAAGTGCGCACTCCAAGCGTCGAGGCGCTGGTGTTCCTGTCGCAAACGCTCTTGCTCGTCCACCGCGCCTTGGCGCGCCAGGCGAACACTCTGTTCAAGCTCGCGCAAGAGCGCCGTTAGCTTGAGCCGCTCGTGCTCGGCGTGTTGCGCCGCGCGCTTCGAACTCCCTTCCAGCGACGCAATGACACGAAGCCGAGCTTCGTCTTCCGCCGCTGCACGGGCCGCCAACTGCTCCGAACCCGACGCTTCGTCGTGCACTTGATGCAAGAGACTGAGACGCGCCAATGCCTGGTGCAGCTGAGCACTCAACGCTTCAAACGCGCGTTTCTCGCGATGCCGTTCCAACTGTTCGACTTCATTCTGTTCGCTTTGCAAACGACCAAGCTTGGCTTCGGCCTCTTGATGCGCACGTTTCGAGCACAAGAGCTCGTCGCGTAGCGTCGTGACTTGCGTCTCGAGCAACGCGGCCCGATGGTCCACGCTTGCCACTTTTGCGTGCCACATGGCCGCGTCCTGTTCGGCTTGCAATTGCTGACGCGTGGCAACTGCAAGCTGTTGCGTCAGCTCTGCATTGGAAGCTCTACGCGACTCGAGCTCGTGACAGAGCTGCTGACGCGACGTCTCGTGGTCTTTTACCTCTTGAGCGCTGGCTGCTGCTTGCAAATTTATTTGTTGTGAGAGGGTATCAATTGTGTGCTGTAAAGCCGCCCGCTCTGTATCAAATGCTGCAGTGAACGCGGCTTCCCGCTCGCTGCAATGACAAAGTGGGGGTTCGGTGGGAACTTCAGGATTTCCTGGCTTTAGTGACTGTGCTGATGTGGGTGCGCTTTGACCCTGCGTTTTCTCGGACCCCCGATCGTTAGTGACCTCGGGTGCAATCATTTCCACTAAACCTTTATCCGCTACCGGCAAATTATCCACTAGCCTAACATCTTGCGAACGCTTACGATCACGTGCAATCATATTGTTGTCGATTCTTGTCCTTGCTGCTGGTAGATGGACTAAACTGTGTCTCTCTATCGGAGACGGTGGTCGTGAATTCTCAACAACTTTCGTGTTGACGTGAACCTTCACTGAAGAATCGAAAGTTTCAACCAAGTCAGGCGCATCCTTAAGCGGCGATTCGTTACCACTACTACGACGTCGGGAACGCAGAGTTTCGATCGACTTAGCAGCCGACAAATCGCCGAGCAGATCCATAAGTAAACTGTCCTTTGCACTAACATTCAAACTCGTAGCAGGTTGATCAGTAGCTCCGGACAATTTCCTCTTTTGAAACGATGGCAAAAGCTTTTCGGTCGCTGAAATCGAAACCTTTTCATTCAACTCTTCTTTGCCTCGATTGTCAAGAGGTGATGAAAAAAGTGACTCTGTCAAGTGATCCGATTGTCCCTTGGCTGGCTCAACCGCACGTTGAAACTGCATTGCGTTTGCCTCTTTCTTCTCTTCCTTCACGTCTTTGGTTTCTAGAACGAAAGACTTTGGGTGAGTGCTTGGAGCGTCAGGTGCCACTAAATCCGCGAGTAATTCATCTTTTGCCGACACAGGCTCGGTCAACGCCGTGTCACGAAAAGGGGACACGGTTGGTCGGATTTCACAAGCTTTGATCGCTTCCAACGCGTTTTGCCGCTCAAAATCATTGGAAACCTTTCGAATTGGTTTCGAAAATAAATCGTCGAAATCACGTCGTTTCGTACCTGGGTCTCCGAAAAGCTTTTCAAAAGTAGAACTTGTCGTTAAAGGTTTCCTATCAAAAGGATCCAAGTCACCACCACTCGCTTGTCTCTTACCACCGTGAGCTTTACCTCGCCGCTCAGTCGTCACGAACGACGCCATTGCCTTCTCATCTTCCACTTGATCCTCAATGAAGGACGATGCGATTCCATCAACTCGACTAAACTCATTTCGATCTGTCTCTTTGCGATCGCGTACTAATAAGGTAAAGGCGTCACTTTTGCTATCACTAGTGTCAACAATATCAACGATTTCAGGCTCTTGATATGGTTGCAATGTCTCCACGTGAAAAGTCTCTACTGACGTAAAATCTGTTTCACGTCCACCCACCATTCGTTCCAACTCATCATTTAATCCACTGCTTCTCTTCCCCCCATCCTTTCGTCTCGCTGCCGCCATCTCGAGCTCCGCAGCACTATCCCATTTCTTTGTTGACATCATCCCATCTCCGTGACTCTCCTCGTCGTCAAACCCACTTTTCTTTGCTTTCGACTTGCTCTTCTTCTTCTTCTTGCTACCAGTCGCTTTTTTCAATGTATCTGTCAAATGTCGATCCTTCTTCTCAACGCTCTTGCGCGTTGACGCCGATTTCAACTTGGTTGTACTCGAGTCTTCGTCCAAGAGATCCCCCACGTCAAAATCCGACATGTCCACGTCATTGTCACGCGCTCCAGTGATTGAAATCAAGCCAATCGTAAGACTCTTGGTATCATCTTTGGTCGAATCGATCGTGCCTTTCGAAGCACCACTGATTGGAATGAGGTCTCCAAATGACATAATGTCGACTCGTTGCTGACCTCACGTTGTAAAGCCATACAAGAATGAGTCGAGTCGTTTCAGAAACGTCTTGTTCATCTTCCCAACTCCAGTGATGAACTTGAGAGTGTCAAGAGATAGAGGTTGGGAATCTATAAAAAGAGCTGCTAGTTAATAAAACTTAATGACGAGATCGAGAACAAATTTTGATCTGCTAAACGTGAAAAATTAAAAAGACTAGCGATTCCTTAATCTAAAATAATAAACTCAAAGTCCATGAGCGATCGGGTTCCTTGATTCCTCTAGCTTGTTTATACTTGGTACCCACGCTTCTGCACTCCCGCTAGTCGATCGACCAGATGGCAAATAATCGGCAAATTCATGACGTGTCCAATCCCTGGTGTCTGGCGCAAAAAGGCGACGGCAATGGGAAAGAACGAACCAAAGAGATTGAGAAAGCCAAAGCTCTGAAAAATCATCCCGAGCACGGGATAGCGCAGCAGGACGAGCAAAATCCCGCCGAGGAAACAAACAATGCCGCGCCATCGCTCTTTGCGCGTAAAGAAGCGCACGGTTCGCGAAAGCCCAATAGTAAGGGCCACACCGCTTAAGAAGAGCATGTCACCGAGCGCTAGCATGGCGGCATCAAAGATCATGAGCACACCAAGGAGCAGAAACGCAAAGCCTAGTCCCAGGAGTAAGGTGCCGATCTTCCGATTGTCGTCGAGCATGTTGCACGTCGTGAGAGTCGCAACTTTCGCGCGTATTAAAGCACTAACGTCAGCCAACGAGAAGCTGAAATTGTCTAGTGAACAGGGGAATGGTCGATGCGTACGTTATTGTAAGGAAATCAAAAAGAGAGACGATTGGAGAATATTCAATAGCTCCAGTTTGTGATTGGTCTATACTAATTTGCCATTTGTGAATGTCCCATCCGGATGCCGAGACAATAATAATGGTGTTTGGTCAATGTGCTGCTAAGCATGCTAAATAATCTACAGCTTTTTGTACCCCTGTTCGCAGTCAAGCCCACTTGATCAATACGAAACGCTCGACGAAGAGCTCGACATTTATGTTGGGCGTCGTAGCGACCGTGGGGTTGACAAGGCGGCGGCAATACGTGAGTTTATGACAAGAGAGAGCACACACAGCACGAAGGTCATCGATGTCCTCGTCGCCGTCTTCAATGCCTGATCTAAACCTTTGGCCGTCATCCCGACTAAATAAAAAGCTCGGCATTCAGCTAAAATCTGCCACAGGATAAATCCAAAGATACCGGTAACGCCGTCGAGTGCACGCCTTCTTGCGGATTCACTTGCTGTTCCTCTTCGTCCTGACTCTCGTCCGTCGACGTGTCTTCCCCACTGCCATCCAGTAACGAACCCGGCAAAATGTGCGCCATGCGATCAGCTTTGGTCGTCAAATACCCTTGGCTGTGCTCCCCCCCCTGAATCACCACGGGCAATCGTCCTTCCACCGTCACTCCTAATTGACTCAACAATCGAATCTTGCGTGGATTATTGGTCAACAGTCGAATCGACTGGATCCCCAAGTCTTTCAGAATCGCCAAAACCGGTTCATACGAGCGGTAATCGTCCTTAAACCCCAAGACCCGATTCGCATCCACGGTATCAAAGCCACATTCTTGCATGGAGTAGGCCATGATTTTATTGGCCAGGCCAATCCCACGTCCTTCTTGTGGCATGTAGATCACGACACCCCCATGTTGTTTCGTATACGTTTTCGCATACTCGAGCTGTTCTTTGCAGTCGCATTTCAACGAGCCAAAGACTTCGGACGTAAAGCATTGGTCGTGCACCCGCACCGGGACGTGGCGTTTCCCGTGCACGTCGCCCGTCACCATCGCCATAGGTTCGCTCTCCCGTAACGAGCCAATTGCACGATACGCACGCACGCGAAAGAGTCCTGCGTCAGTCGGTAACGTCGTTTCGGCCACGAATGTCGTCGTGACGTTTGTGCCAAGACACGTGAGGCCTGGCGCGTCTGGGCCGACGGCCGACACGTACTTGTACGCGGGACTGGCCACGGTCTTGTGCGGCGGTTGGAGCTGGGTCATGGGCGCAGTGTATCTATGTATATCTATATCTATGGAAACAAGACTTGACAGAGAGGGAACCAGCGCACGCGTGCCGTGGGTACGCTAGCCGCGCGTCGACTGATTGGGGAGTGAGCCACGCAATCAATCGACGGCGGCAGTGACTGTGAAAATCGATATGAGGACGAGGCGTATTTAAGGTCGAAGGTACATAAGGGGTCGCAGGTGCTTCGATTTACGGCGGAGTGCTATGTATAGCTTACATTCACTGTGCTAGCTAGTCAAAGGAGGATGCGGATCGCTTGCGCTTGAGAGACTTTAAAGAGCTGCTGTGCAGCATGGAAGGCAAGGCGTGAGGCGGTGTGCCGGGTAGCGATTCCGCACGGCTATGTGACGCTAGTTTCACGACCTTTCAGATCTGACTCGAGATACATAAATTGAATATAGAATATAGAATACTATATTAAGCATGCCATGATATGTGTACTTATTGTGTTTATTTTAATCGTCGCCGTCGTTAGAAAGAATAAAAACTATTTAAAACAGAATAAAACTATTTAGAAAAGGCTAAAAACGGCATCTTGCTGTGCCTAATGATAAAAAGCCAATTTATTGCGCGATTAGTATTTCTCATAACATAACAGATTGTTCGATACATATCATCTGCGTTCTGCCCTGATAAAATTAGACCTTGACTGTTGTACTTATCATGCGACAACGAGACAATCTGATATTAGTTGTTAGGTGGAACGCATCGCAGTGGATCGGAGTGATAAAGCAACTCAGTATCATTCTGATCGTTGATGCAAATCACGTGGAAAAGGGCTTTAATGTAGGGATAGCGATCATGTCAAAAAAGAAAAAAGGTTCTTTGAAGAACAAGTTTGATTTTCACTTACTATTTTGAATATCCTATTTTTAATGAGAGCGACAATAGATTGAAAGCTGAAAAAAACTGAATGCACATTTTTAAATAATCTCATTGTCTGTTGACCTATTAAGGTGTTAACTAGAGATTTTACCGAGCGTAAACCTCGTACGTATTTGATATGACTTCGTGGCTACGAGCAACTTTCGAGAAGTGAAAAACACGACATTCCTTCTCGCGAATGCTTAGTGTAGGACAAAGCGGCAACTGCAGATCGCTTTGTAAATGCTCATTCTCTCGAACATGACAAGGCATAAAACCCACCCAGACTTTGTACAAAGACTTCGTGCAAGAAGGTGTGCGCTGTTCCAAAAAACAAATGGTCACTATACTCGATTTTGAAAATCTCCCTTCAAAGGCAGGTATAGATGCATTTCTCATTCTACCTTGGCAAAAAAGCTGTTGTAGCGACTATGGCGGGAGTGTGTTCGTATGAGATTTTTTTTCAATTACCTCCTTGTATGACTCTGACAGTCGGTCACCGTTTTTGTGGCTCTATTACAATGGGAAGTCAGCTTTTAATGGTAAAGACCGACTCTATGTAATGGCCTGTTACGTTTTATAAATATTATGTATTAATCGAATGATTTATACAGTTGATGTGGTCCTAACAATGATTCAACAAACAGCAAAAGCGCACAAAATGCTGCTTCTGCACCCACGATTGCATTCGCATGAAAGGCGACCTCTCTTTCAAAGTCCGCGCCTAAGCTAAGGTGTGCTTGCTTTTAGAATGGTAGGTAAAAATGACTCGTTTGTTATATTGTCTGGTCAACCTAAGATAACATTTTGAAGGAATCTTCATCTTCGTCGCCATCAGCAATAGATAAATTTCTTTTTTTGCCGAGTATATCACAGGAACCTATCGAAGAAGCACCGAAAAAGTGCTGCCAAAAGAGCTGTTGCAGCTGGGCCTTAAGCTTGTCGTTAGACGCTCTATTCATACGTTCGATCTCGTCCATCACGATAGGAGAGTCTAAAGTGTATTTGAAGCGGTCACACTACAGAATACCTTTGAGGACGATGTCATCAGTGTTGAAAGAAATTGCGAGACGACAATCCATATTGAGCTTCCACGGTGTCTTATCGAATAGAATTACCAGCGCAATTGGTGACAGACGTTGCGTCTTGCCACGTAGCGATTCCAATGAGAAACAAAAAGACTTTTGAGATAGGTGCAATCTGGCCGATACAGGCCATGGCGCCTGATCAGTGTGCTCGTCTGTTTCACGCGCCGTAAGACAATAATTACGAAAGGAACTACGCCAAGACGTTCCATTGTTTGAGCACAACTGCTCAGTGACCAAGCGCGTTCGTGTAGAGCCGCATCGACAAAAAATCTCGGCACTGTAAAAATCCGACGATACAGGTGGTTTGTAGACGATCAAGAAAATCGTTCGATATTCCTATGGAGAACAAGAAGCAGCTCTAAGGTATAAGACCCAAACTTAAGCTTTTTTTTACGTCGGTTGGATGGGCCAAGCACGACAGCAAGAGCGCCGCCGCTGATGACGACGGGCCATAAATCGAGGGAGCGCTCACAATGTTTCGATAGTACAATCGACCTGCTGTCATTCATGTTATAGCTGTCTTACTGGCTTTCTGAATTCAGCCATTCGAATAGTGTACATGTGATGCACAGCCGTTTTTGGCTTTTAAAATAGCTCCCCACCAAGGTGCATCGCACGAATCGCTTTAACGATCCTGACGTGCGTTCATCTGGCGCTTGACCACCACACACGCAAAGCTGTAGGCAGCTTGATTGGGAGGCTAGTCTACCACGAAAATTGATCGCCGAACACTTACCTGGTGAGTTGCGCGTCATGGACTAGCAGCCAGTTGTGTAATACCAATTTCAATGAAGATTACCGAAGCTGTGTCATTGGCTGTGCCTGATTAAGGACGATTGAGACGCGCAGATCATCAAGAAGTCACTCTTTAATTTGATACAGGCTGGGTTAAGATGCTACTCAAGCTCATATAAGGGTAAAGCGCCATTAATCGTAGCAAGCCTCATCTTCGATATTTTGTATAAAGCTCATACTCGACGACTCATTCAACTCGGTGATGCTCACGCTCATGTTATCCACAAGTAGGCTCGCAAACTTCTTGATGAACTTGTCGTAATCACAAATTGGAAAAGGAACACAAATCATCAGACCTTGACCTTTCGCAAGGCCAGAAACGCACGATTTTGAAGCAGAGTGACTGTAATATTTGTCTTACGAGAAAAGTTGTGATCAAAATCACGCTCAGCAATTTGGCGCAAGTTATAGCTTGCTTTATTAGCGGCGTGGAACCAGCACGATTTTACAAGCATCTCGGCTCGTTAAGGCAAAGTTAAAGGCGTCGATAATTTTGCTTGGTTCATAGAAGAAGATACGGTTGGACGAGATTTAAGCTACCGGAACCCACGCGCTAGGACAAAGCTGCCTCTATCGCGGGATGCTGGTAGCAATCCGACCCATATTGGGACCGGGTTCCATACCCCTCATTACACTATGGGGCTTTTTCGGTCAGTGAGGCGTCTCCCATCCAACCCTGAACCCAATCGGGCGCGAGTTGGTAGGGCAGTCACACACTCGGGTGTGATGGCTCGTCCACTTTAGTGACCTATCTCCGGCTGCCTTAATTCGGATCCTATGGGTATTGAACCAGGTACCTCCCGGTCCTGGGTCGAACGGCTAATCGCTCGAGCCACAGGGTCGGTCAGATACGGTTGGTCGAGGCGACAGCGACGGAGTTATGTTACCGTGGTAAAATTTGCGCTGTACTGTACAAAGTTCAACAGAGATCGAGGTTAGAGAGTGGCCTGCTACGGATGCAACGGATTTACACGATGGCAAACTCCACAAGAACAGGTCTGTGTACGCATCTATCTGTACAAGTGAGGCAAGTAGAGAGTGCGCAATACTACAACAAAAGTTGTATTACGACTCAAGCGACCACCAGGTAACGTGTAAAGCAATATTATTATATTGCCCTTGCCCATAAGTGGCTGCCGATTGTAGTGGAATTGCGCAGTCATACGTTTAGTTGGTATCGATGGTGATGCTTGCTCATATACAAGAGAATCGCCTTCGGTCTGGTGTTATTTGGAGAACAAAGTTAGCTAAAAAGTTGGGAGTGAGGTATGCCGACGCGGCCTTGAAGTTTATTATGCAGGGTAGCACCAGCGACGCGATTGTCAGGCTTGCACCTGATAACACACAGAGCGCGTTATCGAGATCCTTCTTGTCCTAATCGTCAGTCCACTAACGAAATAGATTCGGCTGCATATTGAATTTAGAATTTTGCGGGAGAATTACAGCAAGGATGCTTTTAGAAATTGTACAGAAAGCGTTTATTACGAAAAATGAAGGCGTTTCTTATCGTACACGATTACTTTTTCTTACGTGTAAAAAAATGCGCTTTTGACCGTTGTCAACAAATTCGATCAAAGCTCAACCAATAATAAGATGCAGAGAAATTAATATAGATCAGCATGAAGCGACAAGATGAGGAATTTGCTAAACTCATATTTCCGGCTCTACAAACGTTTGATAACATATACAGATCACACCACGGCTGAATTTATTACAGCATGATTTGTACATAACTTCTTAATCCTAGCCACTAATGTAATTTAATTCAGGTGTTGGACATGCTATCCAACCCATTGAATGAGCAAGTACGCTGTCCTTGCTCACACATAAGCCCAGCACCAAACTTACTGTTGACTCAGTGCTTTTATTTTAGAGCTGGTACTTCAATAATCTACTCCACATGCAGCCGAGCTAGTTGTAAGAGTTGTCATGCTCTTAAATTGACTCGGCGCCAAGTCGTATAGCGATTTCGTCACTTGAAGCTCCATGTGGTTAAATGCTGCAGGTGTGAGCTTTGAGCTTTGCATCACCACGAGCCGCTCTTAGAACATTCTAATAGAAGCTGACCACCCTTAGCTTATTATTGGGTCTTGTGTCTTATGCTCAGATGGTGGCCTTTCTTATCTTGGTAAAAGCGTCTGTATTTCTCCGCCCTTCTTTGCGTCGAAGATGGGTTTGATTAAAAGAGCGCATGCACACATGACCCAACTTGCGGTAAAAATTCTCAAATTGCGTTTCTTTGGTCTCGTATCTGATAATTTTGTTGGAACATGTATAAGTTTAAAGCCAGGCGGGAGGTCAACTTCGTGATAAACCCTGTATCGATTTTAAGATTTGTCGGGACCTCATTTGGAAAGACGCCTAAAGCCGCGTGAACGATGTGGTACAATTGTCTTCCACATTTGTGGATTGCTTCCTAGAGTATAATCACAAAGTGCTCTTCGCGCACAGAGTTTTATATGGTGCTTTCAAATCGCGGCAGCGACTCACAGTTGACCACTGCGTACACAATCACAATGGTCGAACCCACTTGCTCCACATTATGTGCGGGGATATTCCGCGCGGACGTCAAGCGATATCCTTTGTTCGATCGTAATGTGTATAGAAATTCTACTCAGCCGCCTTTTAAGGGAGATTTTACTCATACGCTCGATATGAACGCTCTGCTCGACCGTAGTACCGGAAATTTACCGATCCACCGTTTTTGGATCGCCATTTGTCCGAATGCGTGTTGTTCATCTCTATACTAACACGGAATTTGATGACCACCGAGGAGATCAACAACACGGTGCGCAAGAGGGGCGCCGCTATTTCTTTGCATGTAAACCACGGTAGCTTGAGGCCTTATTGCAATCATATGGCAAGTGTTATGCTAGTGCAATCCAGGCAAATAATTTAGCGTTCATCAAACGTTCTTTTGGTGATCAACGCAGTTCTATAAGCTTGAAAATAATGTGTCTGTCAAGGCATTGTCCAAATGAAGCCGTTAAGTATCTAAAGCAATGTGCGCTTAGTGTCCAATTTTCCACCCAATCCTTCTTTTGTCCGTCAGCTAGAAGGTGCTGCTTTAAATGGTCCTATAAAGGACGACCTCCGAAGCCATAATCTACTGATCTTTGCGAGCAACCCTGGGTTGGGCCAGGGTTTTTGTGTCGCGATTATAAGCAAAACTCTTGTCGCAACGATTGTCGGGGGTGTTCGACGCCTCACACATAATAGCTAGCAAGTTTGTGGTGATTGCAGCTGCAAATTGCGGAGTCGACAAAACATTTTGGTCGTTTTTTGTCTCGTTCTCCATGAAGCATCCAAAGGCTTAGCCATAGTAATACTGGCGGCATTCACTGCAAAATACGTTCTCCTATACGTGTCTAACAGCAACGAGCATCAAGTAGTAATAAATAAAAAAGACTTATAAATTTGCAAATGCTCTCGTACTATACAAATCGTAATGTAGGTTAGCATAATCTTTGCACGCTTTAAAGCATCCATCTTGATTACGATGTTAAGTCGTATACTGTGCTTGCTGGATCACCTTACGCGTCAATCACTAGACTAATTGCAACATAAAGCTCACACAAAGTTGCATTTTCTCCTTGTGGTTTTATTCTTATAGCAAGTAGGTTATTAAGAACAGATTAAGTAGCAAATAGATACAAAAATGATTGATTACAGAGTTCCACACATAAGTATCGGCGTTATGTATGCGTAATCCTCCAATTTCTGCAGCCTTTTAAACTTGCTTGAATTTTATTTGAGAAAGCAGCTCAAGTTCAGATGGCTGCACCTGACTTTGTTGTGCAACAGTAGTCAATCTTGGTTTTGAAGAGCTTTTGTCAGCTCTGAGACGTTTCAAGGAACGTGATAGCTAGCAGTCACAACTTGAATTCGGAGCATTGTTGGAGTAGCTGGAGCGTTCCTTCGCCTATTTGTTTATACGCCTCGCTACATTTCGTCTCCATTTGTAGATGCAATCATTTCTATTGTCCTTGTTTCTCATTCGTTTTTTTCCTTTAGTATAGGTCGCATTAGAAAAAATGTGTACCTCTTTTTAATCGATTCCGTTTTGGTGTGAGCTTCAATAACCACTTTTTTCAATTTCGATTTGAATTGATTGTATCGGCCGGCCATATTGCTGGTTGATCGCCTTAAGCGTATACACTCTTCTGTCAGTGAGTAGAAAGTGAACACGCTGCCCGACAAGATCATTCAATAAGGCGCATACTAGAGTCTTCCGATGCATTCAAAGTAAAAGACGTCCAGCCAAGCACTAATGTATGATAATAAAGTCGCGACGAATAACACCCGAGCAGATCCTCGATGTAGATATTCCAGAATAAACTACTAGGTCCGCGTCTGTGAAGAGCGTAATAAGATATTAAGGGGCAATTGCATTAAGCTGATACAGGGCTGGCCTCTTGAAGATGTAAGCCAATGGTAGCTTCGGGCGCTCGACAAGCAGCCAATCGGTAATCATATCGATAAAACTTCACGAGATGTTATAAGAATTTCATGGCTAAAAAAATATCGCTCCTGTCATTAATGCGGTATCGCTAATCAAACAAAGAAATATGTAAAATCCACATAACACCAGGATTGAACTTTTATTTTAATGCACACACGACGAGGAAGAGCAGTAATGTACTCAAAAATCGTATATCCTTTTGCACCCATCCACTACGCAAGGTGCTGTTTGAACCTATCACACCTAGTAGCACTTAGTAGCCAATCCGAGTTAACAGTTTATCTGTACCCACTTCAAATATCGGCATGGATTTACGAACTTTTGCGTCTACCGAACGTGCCTGATCAAGAGACTTGCTAAAATTTAGATAGCTAAGATGGTAGCTACTCTTCCGTTTTCACCCGGCTGCTAAATCGCAAGGCGCTTTTCAGCACTTGGGCTCTACAAGCTGAGTTTGAGCTATTAGGTTCTCAATTGCGCAGGCACCGGTGTACTCGATTATGATGTGTCCAAAATGGTATTAGTTTAGGCTTTCATCTACAAAAGAATTAAATGAAATGCCTCACCTTTTAGATTAGAGAGGGAATTATGGTCACAATAGCAGCCATGGTCAAGTGTACGCTACGTTTCGCATTTTCTTACCTGTAAAACGAACAAAGAACTGGGCACTCAAAGTGAAATTGCGCTTCGTCTTTCAGGAATGAAAAATAGCAGCCAGTTTTGTTTCTTCGGACGAGCACCAGAGCTCATCAATAAGCCAAAAAAGCGAAAATTTATAAATGTAATTATGGACAAATCGGGACAAGTGAGTTTGTGGATGGCCAAGGGTTTTACTTACTTTCTTTTTAAAAATTTGCAAAATTAGAAAAAGTTTCGCAAACTGCTCTTTATACTGAGTATAACCAATAATATGCGCGCTCTCCGGAATACCATCGATAGGCAGGTTCTTTTCCTTTAAACATTCGAGTGATCGCAAAGTTTGTCGAGCAAAGCAGCCTCAGCTGCTTTGGCTGCGACAACATAAGGCATCTAATCGGTGTTGGTGGGGAAAGAGGGCGAAAAAATAATTTTTCCTTTTAGCTAACGTCTCCGAAAACTTGCCGGCGAATTGACATTCTCAGAACCAAGTAAACACTTTTCACGGAGCTCGGCCAAGAAAGAAAGTAAGCTTCATGATGTGTGTGTGAAGTTGATACATACCAAGGAAGCCTTGACGTGACAGCATAAATACTTAAACTTAGCAGTGGTTGACTTTCGGCTATACACACGTGTGTACGGGATATGATAAAACCATTTTTGAGTCGCTCTCATGGCGCATCTAAAGGCTTTGCACGTCCGCACTGTTGCGGCCATTAAAAGAATTGGCTGATGCTCTATGCGAGTGCAGCGGAAAAAATGAGACTACCTGAGGTTCAGAAGCTCATAAAGCTCAAAGAAGCGGAAAATGTTCAAAATCGGCTGTGGTAGTTCTAAAGATGGCAACATCTTTCACAATGTAATACGTGCCTTTAGCTTAGCTTTGATCAGTCTCATGGGTGGGCTCTGGCCGAGACATCCAGAAGAAATTCCACGGATCTGGTAGATTGGAGAAGTAACAGGGACCAAACTTTAGACAAGAGATAAACCCTGCTCAAAGCCCGAAGTAAACCAGACAGTGGCTGACGCCGCGAGCGTATTGCAAGTTCATTCGCCTTCTTAAAGCGAAAAGTAAAGCTTGGCAGGTTCGGGAGTCCAATCCTCGCACACGTCGCCAATTTTATGGGCTTAGAGAGCAACCGAAACGTAGTGACGACTCATTTAAATCATTAAACGGTCGTAAATCATTAAACGATCGTTTAATGGTCTAATTACACGACTAGTTTGATCAATACGTATCTTCCACCAAACATGGGATGGCAATACGAAAAAAATGAGCTGGCTCTAAAGTTGCTTTAAGGCAACTGAGATGGGCGAAGACCACATGAGAGCGACAAGATGCGAAAGAAAAGAGGCAATCCATGTTTGCAAAGCTTTCGTTTATATGGAATGCCGGTAGTACACTCCTGATGTCGCGAACTTTCGCAAGGTCGTGAGAATTTATGCGTGCAAAAGTACCTGTCGCGAGGTCCAATGCCGTCTCAAGAAATCTAGCAATGCTATTTATTGCGACATTCTACTACTGCGCCTTCTGCACTTCATTGTCCTCCAAAGTACGCCCTCATTTTATCTTCACATCGCGATTGTTTGCATAAACCATCTACATATGGTCCACACGACAAGACAGCCATGCGACAAATGTGAGCAGCCGCTCTGCTAAAAGGGGAGTATTCATTGTCTTCACTACCTGATAGCAAACACATCATCTCAATACTATCCACTAGACGGCAATCCAAGTAGAATCAGAGAGCAGTCTTTGTGTATGCAATGGAACGATATTGACCATCCGGCAGCCGCACGGTAAGAAAAAAATGCAGAACGGGTATACGGTAACGCTAAGACTGAACGAGCTACCGCCTTTAAGGTTAACAAACATCCGTCTCGTCGACCTCAGTGTACTTGTTCTTATACGTTCAAGCAGAAATAGACGTCGTGTCGTCAACGTCTTGCAGCCTTGTCTCATTTGATGCAGAAGCCTTTTTACATGCCACAGAATATGACCACTGGATGTGTGCGAAACTAAAGTACTTAGAAGCACATTGTTCACGAAGCAAAGACCGCAGTTTTTCCATTTTACATGCAACTCGTCGGCTGCATATTGTCTTGTGCTTGTCATCTTCCTAGCCTATATCAGCGGCGCCAACTAGAAGCAGACGAAATTGTAATTGTGTAAATCCTAGCGAGCTGAATAGGGCAGCAGGAGGCGAGATAGTACGGTGTTCAACGCCTGACAAACTCTGTAGTAAATAGACCCAGGTGCTCGCATCGTCGTCGCTCGATCCAGAGCAGACAAAAAAAAAATCTTCACCAGTTGCCTCAAAACAGAATGTTCACTTGTTTTTTCTCTAAAAAGCGTACAGACAGCATGCCATCCTGCAACTGCATCTCTCCATGTGGCTTGTCAAAATTGCTACTGCAGCGATGTAAGCCAACTTGAAAGAATAGTAGATTAGTCTTGTTACTAAACCGTAAAATGTACGTACATTGTGGCTTACGTAATTGTAGTAGATACGCGCACTCTGAGCTCCAGACGATACCTTCAGTGTAGATTGGCGGTTTGTAGGTTGACCGTTTAAGGCATCTCTGATTTGCCTCACTTCTTCAAGAGACTATGTAAAATCCCTTTATAGAATTTTGAAATCTCGAATCCTTTGCCTTTCAAAGAGTTAACATGTCTTGCTTGCATGATTTCAAGGGCCACTTAGCCAATTTTCGCGATTGGCCTACTCTTCAAAGCACCGCAAAATGCAAATAATTCGCCCTCTCGTAGCTTTTTCTCAAAATTTACCTCAAAGACGCTAAGACCCTTGACTGACGCCCACGGTCCGCGACTGTCCGTGCTAGCTGTATAGTCTCATTAAACCACTTGCAGCTCGCTTGCATTATGAAGCAAACTTAGCTGCCCATAAGGCATGAAAAGCAGTTTGCTATCATATTAGCATGACTTGAAACGGATACATCATCCTTAAGTGCGCTAGCCTTGCCAAAAGTTCAAACCGACCCTCTTTAAATACACAAGGAGCAGCCTTCAAAATGGCCTTATAATTGGTACCCACCATTCTTAGAGAGCAAACTTGAAGGAATTATCGCTCGAAGTGCTATTAAAGTCTCGCTTTTTTGGCTCGACACAATGGACGGGCTTCATGTGCGCCTGAACCTATGGACGCCAATTTCTCAAAAAGCACTACTTGAACAAGCGCGAGCGAGAAGTACAATGAATACGTGCTATACTTTCGTTAGCAGCGACCGATAATATCAAGATAGATGTGATAGAATTTTATTGTTTCGAAGCGTTTGCTATTAATTTTGCGAGGTTTTTATGGAGAGCTGCGTTTCTTAATCCTTTTTTTTGCGGGCTTGTTTTGGATGTAAAACCACAAATCCTTTCTCACCATTCAACTCACCGTCGGTGTTATGCACTACACGACCAAGCCACTGCAACTTTAAATGCTCCTTTGTGCTGTGCACATGATGAAGCGACCACTGGCTGCAACTCTTAATGCTCCTTTGTACTGTGCACAACGAAGCAACTTAGAATTCCTGTAATGGGTTGCCGACCTTTTATTGATGTTTGATAAGAGCCAGATTCCGATTAAGAAAAGGCTGCTTGGCACGCAGTGGTACGCAAGACCGTTGACTCGTTTTGTCGCTATAATACTGTTATCATTGGAATAAGTTCTAAACATAATCGCGGTAGCAAATCGTGTCCCTTATCAAGTCAAAGTAGTACGCTAGTGAATAAAGAAGTTTGTACTTCGATACCCCCAAAAAGTTGCTTAGCAGTAATACGTAAGACCGTCGACTGATCTTGTCGCTACAACATGTATAATTACTGACCAATATTGTACAGTAAGACAAATACGGTCGTTCTACCTGGTGATTGCATATCTTCTTGCACGCACAGCACATTGCACAGAAGTGTCATGGTTCCAGTAGCGAAAGTTATTTTGATCATTACTGTAAGTGATCTTTTATAGTACTTTGACAGCCGATTGTGCCGCGAAAATGTCACTTCGTAACCAATCATTCGTCAGAAAAGTTCACCTTTGAAAAATCTATTGAAAAATTATCTCAGTTGGCCCATGATGCCCGCGAGCTTTTTCAGCTCACTACGTGCCCGCGTCGCCGCCGTCGACTCGCTCTTATGTGTCGGACTTGACCCACACGTGGCTGAATTGCCTGAAGCCACAGCTGCCGCTGCACAAAATTTTTGTTTCAACCTCATTGAGCAAACGCACCACGTTGCAGCTGCTTTTAAACCCAATTCTGCGTTCTTTGAAGCCTTCGGCGCCGAGGGCATCACAGCGCTGCGCGCTGTCATCAAAGCCATCCCCGTTGGGATTCCAGTTCTTTTAGACGCTAAGCGCGGTGACATTAGCACCACAGCGGCTGCCTACGCGGTCTCGTCCTTTGACAAGCTCGAAGCGCACGCGATTACATTGGCCCCATACATGGGCGTAGATTCGATCGATCCGTTCATACGTAATCATCCAGAACGCGGCTGCTTTGTCCTGTGCAAAACGTCCAATCCAAGCTCCCATGACTTTCAGACGCTGTCTGTTGGCTCGCGCGCATTGTTCGAGGAAATCGCAGCCAAGTGTGAGCACTGGAACTCAGAGGACAATGTCGGACTCGTTGTGGGAGCTACAGATGTCGAGGCGCTTCGTCGCGTGCGGGCCATCACACCCGATATGTGGATTTTGGCCCCAGGAATTGGTGCTCAGGGCGGCGATTTAGAAAAAGCAGTGATGGCTGGTCTATCGGCCGATGGACTGGGTCTGCTTGTGTCCGTATCGCGAGGGATCTCTAAGACGTCCAGTCCCAAAGAAGCAGCTGAGTCTTTGCGTGACGCTATCAATGCTGTTCGAAAGACGAAAGTGACTACTGTGGTGACGAAAGCCAACTCAACTTGCAACGATTTCATTAAGTTTGCATTGTCGTTTGGTGTGCTTAAGTTTGGGGACTTTACACTCAAGTCGGGACGCAAGAGTCCGTTCTTTTTCAATGCCGGACTGTTTCGCACGGGTCGTGCGCTTGGCCAACTCGGTAGATTTTATGCGCAAGCGATTCACGTACGTGTGTGCCTGGGTGGGAACGGATTGGGATTACATTAATGTTGGATATGGCTTTAATTTTACAGACTAGCGGGGTGGAATTCGATGTGCTGTTTGGGCCAGCTTATAAGGGCATCACACTAGTGGCGGCTGTGGCCATTGCGTACGCTGATATGTACGGTGTTGACCTACCCTTTGCGTACAACCGCAAGGAGGCGAAGGATCATGGCGAAGGAGGCGTGCTCGTTGGTGCTGATATGACTGGCAAAAAGTATCTTCTTTGTTTTACTGTTTTTATTGTTGATATGCTGACTGTTGTTCTTTGCATGATGTGGTCAGAGTATTGATCATTGACGATGTCATTACGGCCGGTACTGCCATTCGTGAGGCGTTTAGTATTCTAGAAACGACGCATGCCCTTGTCTCTGGTGTGTGCATTTCGTTGGACCGGCAGGAGAAGGTTTCGATTGGCGATGCTCGCTCTGCGATTGACCACGTTAAAGAGACTTTTGGCATTGCTGTCGTAAGTATTGCCACGCTTGATAGTCTTGTCGAATACCTTAGGACGTTGGACGCAGAGTCAGACACCAATGCTTCGTATCTGCCAGTAATCCGCAGCTACCGTGCGGAGTACGGTGTGTCCAAGCAATAAACACTGAGAGGCTTGCAATGAAAAAAAGTATGTAAAGCAAGTATTTTTGATCGTTAGATACATTATTAATGCTACACAGTACTATTACTTATCAGTTTAGAGCCCCTACATGCTTGAACGCAGCTTTTTTTTAGTGCATATTTATTGTATTCAGCGAATAAAATATGCTCAGCGTTATAGATGTAGTTGATACTACAAGTATCATAGCAAATATCAATATTGAAATTTAATAATTCGTTTTCCATTTTAACCAAATCAATTACCCACCAATCACTGTCACTACGATTATCGAGCATGTTCCAGCGCCGAGTGGTGGCGAGTGCTAACGCCGTGGAGCGCGTGGCTAGCAACCGTCAGATCCGCCGCAAGACTCGCCATCCGGCTTACCTCCGTGCACTGCAGCGCCAACCACAAGAAGAGCTTGTGGTCCCTCCGCTCAAGTACAAGCCGACTTACGTGCCTGAAAAGGTGAGCTTTAATGGCTGGTCCCCGGCTCCAGAGGCGCCACTACCGGGCTTGCCATTTCATGTCAAGCGCACCGCGGTGGGTCTACAGCTTCCCGTGTACAGGGACATAAGGAACGGCCGCACACGCATACTGACCATCTTGCGTCGCTACAAGGGTGACGAGATGGAATTGCGCGACGAAATGTCCAAGGTATGCGACGGAAAGGAAGTGATTGTGCGTCCTGGGCGCATGGAAGTTGTGGGTGATCACGCACACGACGTCCGCAAGTGGCTCGTGGGATTGGGCTTTTAGTGGCAAAAACCCACCTGGAATAGTATACATTTGGGTTTAATATATTAAAACACACTTTAAAAAACCCAGTAAAGCCCATGCTACAACGAGTGCATGCCATAAACATCGGCGACGACGTTATTCAGAATATCAGACACGCTGACGTCCGAGCACGCTACGAGAATTAGGTCTTTTTCAATAGGCAAGAAGTACGGAAACGTGGCACGATTCATTGAAATGTTGCACAGTGTAGCCACGATAATGCGAGTAGCTTCCGGCTGCAAAATGCACGCACACAAAGTCAGCAAAACATCCTCGCAACATATTACTACTCATAGCTTTACCCTTCCAACACACGAGAGAAGTGACCCAGCCAGTCGTCGCATGCATGTTGGGTGTTGTGCGATTCGCAATTTCGTGGTGTCATCATAGTCAGAGAGACGGAAAAGGACTTCCAAGGCAGCGTCCCGCACTTCATGGTCCAATTCTTCATCAAAAGCCGTAGAATAGGCAGCACGAGCTCCACCGATATGAGGTGACGAAGTCGTGTGGCGAACACCTTCTGGACTCACGTACACGACGCCCATGCCAACTCCCGACGGCAGTCCGTCGTTCTCCCACGGCGCCGGCCACCGACTGTTGTCATCTCCGTCTGTTTCATCGTCCGAGCCAAAATCGGACTCTACGTCCATATCATAGTCAGCTCCATTCGACGTATTGGAGGACTGCGGTCGTTGGTTGTGCTGTTTCGACCCACGGGAGAGGAAATCCTGTCGGGAACACCCTAGCAACGCCACAATACAATTCAGCAGTGATGGATCATGAAGCGCTTGGCTTGCCGCTAAAAATTTTCGTAAAGCAACGTCACGGCACACGTTAGTAATGAGTTCGCACGCACGTAGAACAATCGAGCGACGTTGCTGCTTCAATTCACGGTCAACCAAAATGCGTCGAAGTTCCCGTAAAAGACACTCGAGCGGCAGCACGCGTTCTTTCTGCCACAAATGAGAATTCAATTGGTGCTGCGGATGCCACACTTCCAGGTTTGCAGGCGGATGAAGGGCAAGAAAATCAATGCGCTTCGAAATCGCACACAAAGTATCCAGCACATAGTCGCCTATTTCCACGGCAACTCGAGAATAACTGAATCGTGCGTCGTCATTATTCACAGAGCGTAGCATTATCATGAGAAATACACACAATTCATCGTGCGAAGCGATTGGCTTTTCATTTGCATCAATGATTGCAAGATTACGTACAATGTTGAGTACCAGCAGTGCCTTTGAGTCTAGCAATTCCCGTTCACCATCATCGACTGTCAAATTCAGTAATCGACGTCGTACCGTCCGTTCCTGCAATTCTGTTTCATCTGGTAATAACTTGCACGTAATCAACTGCCGATACAAAGCGTCCAAAAGCCCGGGCACATTATCCACCCGTAATAAATTCTCATTCGCCGTTGCGTTGGCATTTGCCACGGCAAGTGGATCTTGTCCAGAAGAATCCCCTGCACTGGGTCCATACGACAAAACAGTAAGCAGATTTAAAGCTGAAAATACTTGTTCTGGCAGATCCGAGTCCAAAGCTAGCACGATATTGTGCAGTGTTCCAAGATGCGTCTGAAGCTCCCGTTGAGCTTTGAATCTCTTGTTGGCTCGTGGCAATGGAGTTCCTCCCATGCCACTCTGGGCATTCTGAAGATCTTGTATCGTAGCGACAGGAGCTTCTTCGTCCTCGTCTTGAACGCAGCGCTTATTACGCAGCCAACTCATCGTCGTCTCGGACACTGGGACGTCTCGGCCAAAGAGCTGTTTTTCCTCAAATGGTCGCAAGTAGCATCCATAGTAAGCTGCTACTTGATATGTCATCAAGCCTTGAATGTTGAGTCCGTTAGGACCTATAACTTCGGTCCATTGTCGACGCTCGGAGACGATAGCAAAGCCCCCGCGAGCCACCACCTCCTCGTACAGCTGAAGCCAGTCAATGGCATCACCCGTAGGCAATTTAGGAAGCGATTGTAACACATCCGCCTCTTGACGGCTTTCAAGGAATTTAATCCAGTCGCGAAGAATACATTCGCGAGCTACATTGCCTCGACAACGAAGCTGTAAAGCTAATAGCGCCTCCTTTGCCGCCACTGCTGCCATGGCTTAGTAGTAATTTTTTAGAAAAATAGCCAATCAAATTCCATCATGTGCGAAAGTCAACAGAGTTGACGAGCTCTTAACGGAACCCAAGGCCCGTCCCAGATGGTGCAGTTGTGGAGAACAACGAGACTTTTAAACAGCAATGGACGAGCGTGATGATGTAGCAGCCATGTTTTCAAAGCATTCAGCGCGTATCATGCAGCAACACCGCAGTAGCACGAGCAACGAATCGAATGCTCCAGCGCTGACTGAGGTTGAAGAGACGAATGGCATCCACCTTGCTGCAAAGAGCTCATCTTATCCAGCAGTAAGCCATTGTGACATTTCACAGCCCATAAGTGCATCGATGAGTCTGAAGGAGGTGGACCAACAACTGGTCAGGGTAGACAATGCGCCAGCTGTGGCAAAAGAGGAGATTGACGAAATACTGGCTCAGTATTCGAGCGGATCGAGCAGTGAGTCTGACGATGAGAGTGGTAGCTCGTCGTCGGATGAGGAGTCCGAGACGCTGATTGTGAAAGTTTTAATTATTGGCAATGCTCGTTGCGGAAAGACTAGCACGATACGACGGTTTACGCAAGATGAGTTTAAAGAGGAGTACGTGAGCACCATTGGAGCGGACTTTATGGAGAAAACCATCCCGTACGATGCTCAGTTGACCATCAGCTTGCAACTTTGGGACATTGCTGGGCAAGACCGATTTGCCAAATTAACACGCGGCTACTTTCGCGAAGCGAGAGGAGCTGTGATTGTGTGTGACATCACGCGAGCGAATACTATTGATGCTGTCATGAATTGGAAGAACGAGATTGATACGTGCTGTAAGGACCTGAATGGGGGAACTAACTTTCCAGTTGTGGTAATTGCTAATAAAAGCGATTTGCTAGTGGACCCCGTGGGAGCACTCGACCTTGGAGTGAACATGCAAAAGTGCATTGACAAGAACAACATTGTCGAGTGGTTTCGTGCGTCAGCCAAGAGTGGTGAATGCATTACTGATGCCTTTGAGTGTCTCATTCATCACATGGTCGACGACTATCGAAGTAAGAAAGAAAAAGATCAACACAAAAAAGTCATTGGCACGACAGAACCAGAAAAGGCTCCACCTGAGATCATTCGCCTCTCTCCACCGCGGCCGAAGTACAGAGCTGTCAAGCAAAAAGGCTTTGCCTGTGACTGCAATTAGTACTCGGCGCGATTGGCACAACTTTTCATTTTTACTTTTTAAGCATGATGCAACACCAATACACGATTATTCTTGCATAATAAAAGTACGTAATTGCCGACAAAAACATTCGAATCACTGACGCGGTCGTTTGCGGCGAACTTCAGCAGCCAGCGTAGCTGTGCTATGCAAAATTTCTTTCCCTTCGGATGGGCGCTCAATAAAGTATGGATCCAAGTCGACGGCAAAGCGTCGGATTTTTTGCGACGCTTCGTCAATCTTCTCGTCTGTCGCGAGCGTGAAGATCTCAACTAGAAGTGCTTCTACGCGGAGGTTTTCCAGGTCTACAAGACGGTACTCGTCTTTTTCGTCATTTCTTAACTAAATTAAATAATCTAGTATCAATACAGTACCGACCATTCAATGAATATTGTTGGCCACGTACCGCCTTCATGCGTGTAGCTTCAATCGTGATACCGTTTGGAAATTGCCATCGCGTACCTAGACGCATGTACCTGTAACTATGACTGTTCACACGTCCAAGACGTGACTTCAGTGATAATCCCCATAATTTGTATTGTACGCACCGGAATCCAAGCGTGCCAAGAAAGGAGCGCACATTTTGTCCAACCGACACAGCGATCTGGCTACGAAATGGTACACCCAAAGGAGCACTGACCACATGCTCGGACATTTTCTTGCGCTCCCATCTGCCAATATATCGCAGCTCCCTGTCCAGTCATGTAAGCCTCCAAGCTTCCTTATAATACAATAGATAGTCACGCAGCTTACCACTTCTGTCCTCCATCGGCGGGCATTTCAACAGACTTTCCTTGAAATGTCGTTGATCCCGAAAAGACATGGCGCGCACGCACTTCGTAATGAGGCACGCCGGCAATGTACTGCGGACATTTGTCGTCAAAGTTGTAGACGTACTCCTTGTACGCAATATCCTCCTACCACGCCACCGCAAGCAACCGTACTATGTAATAACCTTGTTATACGTATCGAAAGCTTAGAAGTGGTGTATACCTTAACAACATTCTCGTCGCATAGCCCACTGAGACGCTCGACGAATGAAGGATAGTGTTTAAAGTTCTACTCTCAGTATTGTTAGATCGGCCAATGTAAGGATTAGAAATCAGTCGTAAGCATCGTCGTGACACCTACTGCTCAAGGATAGACGCACCACTTCTCCTTGCAGAACACACTCGAAGCATTTGCCCGCGCGCGCCATGTCAGGGAAACTTTCGAGTTGCGAGCGTTGTATTGGTTAAAATTGGATGTTAGATCCTGTAAAAATGCTCTGGTTGGCTGAAAAACGGTGACTACGGCCCCGTTAGCAATTTAAGATCTACAAGCAAGATGGTGTGGAATCGCGTCAAGTTCCCTAACATGGCAGTGATTTTCATGGGTAAAAATGCGCGCACACGATTGCGTGATAATCAGTATGTCTTTCGCGTGGAACCATACTACACAAAGCATGAAATCAAAGAATACCTCACCAAGGTTTACGACCTGCCAGTGACAAAGGTCAACACCATGAATTACGAGGGTGCGTTCAGTCAAAAGACGGTGTTTCATACTCATAATTGAATATGTACGTGCTGCTTTGTGTCTAGGCAAATTTAAGCGCGCGTATCGTGGTCGCTGCGTATACAAGGAAAAAGACTGGAAGAAAGCCATTGTGACCATAAAGGAATAACTTAATCGCTGAAGGCGGGTAGCGGAGAAAGCGACGAGAGGGCAGTGGAGAAAGCTATTGGGTATTAACTAGCTGGTGGAGTGCTATGTTATTGAACTCACAGCAACTTGGAAAGATTGAGGCTTTTCACCTGCGTCTCTAGGGTCATAATACGACATGAAGCCTGTGAATTTTCTTATTTAATGCAAACCACGCACTTATTGATCGATGAAACGAACACATGCACGCGCAGATCCTCCACTGCTCCGATGTTATGCCTGACATACTAATTGTACTGGGAATCTCTTAAGAAAATTACGCTCCTTGATGCGAAACCTATAAGACATCAAAGGCGCCATTGACTGGCCTACTGGTAGGCTCGTCAGCTGCAATCTCAAACGCTTTCTAATCTTGCTGGCTAACGTCCTCAAAGTTGTCCACAAGATCCGGAACATCATCGTCATCTTCATCCGCAGCAGCAGCCGAAGCGGCCTTTGCGGCCTTCTGAGACGCCGTGTACGACTCTGCAATCTGCTTGAGGTTCGCCAGGTTATCCGGTCCCAATTGGTTGATAATGCCCGGTAGCAGCTCTTGCAGGGACTTGATCTGATTAAAGCCCGACACGGCAAACGTGTTTGAGCTGATCGAAGCCTGGACCTTGGGAGCCTGAAAGTGAATGACTTGACCGTCCGCCTTGAAAAGATTCACTTCCTCTACGCCGGGAATAGGTGTCAACCCTAGCTTCTTCAAAGTCGCACCAAGCTTCTTATCGTCAACCGAGGCCGTCTTGTGGACAGCTTTGCGCTTTCGGCGTACCGAGCCTTTGCCGCCCGTACGGACATCACCAAATTTGGCCGCAAGGCGTTCACGCGCGAGACTGATAGCGTCAGCCATAATTCTATTGTCAAGTGGAAAATAGCAATTAGTTTTAGTGTTATTGGGACACTTTCCCTTAGCAGCCACTAGCGGAAAGAGTAGTCACTTTGATTCCTCCAAAATCCGTCTGGCATTGAGAGAGCGACTACGTTAACGACGCACCTGTGGAGTAGAAATCTGGAGTAGGCCAGGCAAAAATAGTGCTCTTAGTGTGGAGACTAAATGGTACGAGCTGGGCTAATTCGTCGCATAAACTGGGGTGAACGAACGATTTGACTTGATATTTGTAGGCAGGTGAGAATTTACGAAATACGCAACATTAAGGGTGGGGACCAGACGCTGTCAACCAATGATGAAATTGAAATGTACAATTGGCTATAAATACGTACACTTTCAACCAATTGATGGCGCTTTGCATTGGCCTGTAGAACTTTATACGATTATCGTTTTCTCCCATGAACCAAGATGACTTTCGGCAGATGCTTTCGGGCAAAGACGCGAGTCAAAGTATATACGGGGGCAAGCGAAACTTATCAGAGACGGACCTAGCTGAAGTAAAGAAGCTTACACAGAAGAAAAAAACGAAACAATCGAAGAAAGCAAAGAATGCATTGCTAGCAGACGCCACCGACGCGATTGACAATCGGCGGCTTTCAAGTCAGTACCGAGACCGAGCGGCTGAGAGGCGTAGCGGCAAAAGTGGAGACACAATCGATGTTAATGAATACAAAGAGCGCGACATTGAGCAAACCACGGTTTTGGGTAGAGATATGGAGCACACGCGTCTCGTCAAAGGATTGGACTACGCGCTGCTGGGTCAATTGAAGCGCGAGAAACAAAAGCTATTGGCTGAAAAGAAAAAGCTTGGAAGCGGAATCGATGATGGGAATATTAGGCGCTCAATGTTACGAAATGATGCCATCAAGTTCAAGACCGGAATGGGTCGACTTGTGTATTATCATGCTTGTCAAAGCACGCTGAAAAAAACGACGTCCACCAAGTCGGAGCTATTCTTGCCCGGTAGAATGTATTACACGTACAACCTCTCACCGACAGAGGTTGAGGGTGTCCCTGTGAGTGTCCAACGAAGCAAAGACGACTGTCCTGAGTCTGATGAAGTCGTGAGTGGGTTTGTAGACGAGCCTTTAATTAACAGAGTGACTGAGGTTACGGTAAACAAACTGAGTGGCAAGAAAAAACGAAAGAAAAAAAAGGAGCAACATTGTCTTAGTGACGAGCAACAGAGTGGTAGGGCTGCGGCAAAGTCGGTTGAAACTGTCTTTGCGACGGTTAAGACAGAAGTTTCAATTGACGAAGATGAAGACATTTTTCCTGAAGTGGGTCCATACATTCCGGTCGACCAGCGCACCGACAATACTTTATCAGGGCAAAAAGATCACGAGGCAATCAAGAAAGCAGGATATTTTTCGAATTTAAGCGCTGCAATCACCGAAAAAGAGGAAGCAGCTCGGTCAACTGAAAAAGAAGCTGAGCGAGCGTGGAAAGAAACACTACAAAAGGCAGTGGAGACACAGCAAAAGGTCAAACGCGAAAAAGAACGAATTGCAAAAGCAGCTAAAATGTCGGGTGAAACCGACGATTATGCAGAATACCAGGGCATTGGCGCATTGGAAGAAGACAGTGACGACGAAGGTGACGAGAAATCAGCTCGACGCCGCAAAGCAGCCGGATTGAGCAATAATGATTGTGACGAAGAGGAGAAATCTCGGCGGAAACAACAGAAACGAAGCAGCAAGCTTGCAAATGACGTCTTGAAAATTCACAAGGTTCTTTCTACAACCTTAATTTGTAGAATGGAGATACTTATGCGTCCTCTTGTGTCACTTGCAGATTATCGCAGACAAGTCGAACAAGTAATGAGGCAGCAAATATTTTGTGCTCTACTCGTCTGCCCGAGGTCAAGCACTTGCAAGGACTAGTTACTGTGTAGACCTTACGTAGCATGTCTGATCGTACAATATTACTTAGCCTTAGTATGACACAGTATTATACTACGGAATCTCTTGAAAAACAATTGGGCAAAATGAGGGTACAACTTCAAATTATTGTATCCGTTTCTGCAGGTCTTCTAACGATATCTTCTTCGAAACGCCACAGGATCCAATCCGTAGAAGCGAGTCATTTCTTCTTTTACGCGCAAATTAAGCCACCGGCATTTTCTTCCAAACGTGGACAGTTATCTAGCCGCATAGCCGTTGCTTTCGCGATTGAAATCCGCTAAAAAGTCACAACAACAATGGCAGATTTAGAGCGCAACGATCAGTTTGCCTTTCTGTACGAGCATCGCGACCCATGCAACGCCATCGCGCTATTACAACTCGGTGTGACCCTTGTGTCGTTTTTTTTCACATACACGGTGTGGTGGTCGGGTTTGTTTGGCATCATTGTCGCCTCCATTGGCTACTATGGCTCTGTGCAGCCCGTTATTCAAAGCAAAGTCAGCTTTATTCAATTTGTACGTACTTTACTTGTAGTTTCATATGCAGAAATGCTGACTTGGTTGTGATGCATCAGTACTACTTCGGCAACTGCTTCATGTTGCTTTTACAGGCCATTTCGGCTGTAATGCTCTATGTTCTTGTAAGTGAGTGGAAGCGCTTTGACTCTTGGGCGTATGGCGTCATCATCTTTGGCACGCTGTCTTTTATTGTGCAACTTTTTATCACATACGTGGCGATCCAACGCTCCCACGCGTACCGAGCGGAGCTCATGAGGAATCCACCACCGGCAGAAAACGTCTACGGAGGTAATTCGGATGGAGCCGTGTACACAGCAATGGGGTCGGGATACAAGGCGCCAATGGCCCAAATTAAAACCATTTGAGCTGTCAATGTAAACTTTGGATTTCAAGACAGGGTTGAGAATGATATTAATACTGAAGTACGACCGTATCATGTGCATTAATTCCTCTGAGGTATTAATTGATTAAAAAATAGCTGGTGTTGTCTATTTTTGAGCATGGTGATCAAATAACAACCAAACCATTTGCACTCAGTTGTAGAAAATGAGATTAATAAAAATCTTAGATACTGTAGAATCAACTTAGCGTTGTATCAGTGACACATTGTTACGCTAGTAAAAACAGAACTTGATTGTGCTGCGTTAAAGGTTTGGTAAGCTTGAAGACTACTATCACAACAGGCAGTTAAAGTAGTAGCGAACCATAGCATCTTACCGTTACGGCTTCACTTTGAAATATGAACCAACAATTGCCACCGTTGTCTCGACAGACTGGACACTAGCATTGATGCAAAAGTCATTAACGCTCGATTCATCACATTTGAGACGTCGAGATTTTTGAAATTCCTTCACGCTGAATCTACTGAACCCACTTCTTCTCCCACAAAATAACCAGGTCGCGATCCACATCAATCAATGCACTTGACTTACGGTTAATTCGCGCAACTTCCCAAAGAAGTATCCTTGAAACTCCACAGGGGATCCATGCAGATTCAACTCGACATTCAAAGCACAAATTGCCCATAACTACGAACGAGCTCCAAAAGATACCAACAAGACTATGAAGTTTACTACTCTCGTCGTCGCGGCAGCTCTCGGTACAGCATCTGTTATCGCTGCTGACGCTCCTGCTCTACGAGCTCTGGCTGATGCAAACACCGCAGCTGCTCCAGTGGCCGAGGCTAATGAAAAACCCGATCACGAAGGTCCGCAGGATGAAGATGACCAGCAGGAATGGGGCCGAGGGGGATGGGGACGCCCTGGATGGGGATGGGGCCGTCCACGTTGGGGCTGGGGCCGTCCAGGGTGGGGGTGGGGACGTCCTGGTTGGGGCCGCCATTGGTAATGGCACTGTCAAGAAATTTTTGAAGCATGTCTGTGGGCAAGAATGTGATTTTACGCAAGCGCAAACTTTTGGTTAGTCTTGTTCTCCACTGCTGTTGCTGGATTGCTTAAGTAGCGTTGACCTTTCATAATCATGAAATATCACATCGAAATTTGATGCTATTCAGTGTGTGCGATGTTCTCTTGACGTTGATTCGCAAATACCATAAGCTGACCGTGCAGCCTCTCTTTGACTTATGTCAACGCATTGATAGAATAATTATTGATCATTTTCCTTGAAGAGAAGATACTTTACTCAAAAGATGCAATTGTAACCATATGCAGATATCAGTGCGTACCCACAGATGGCAAATAACTTAGCTGTTTAATGTAGTTGGGATTCCATTACTGATTAGTGAGCAAGTACTGGCCCCATTACACAGGTATAGAAACTACAATCTTGCTTGCCATTAAGCACGGCAAGGAGTATTAAATCTTGCGCCTCATCCACTCATTATTTTCGGAATTGATTGCATTTCTTTGCCTCGGAATGCCTTATCGTAGGCAAGTAGATTCGTTTTGGATCCCCAAATAACAATTCTGCACGTGACAGCTGATTTGGAAACTTGAGAGCTGCTATAAGGTGTCGACATGCAGCATTCATATCCTTCACATAACCGCATGCGCAGTACCACAGGTACTGTTTACCTCAACAGCACACTCCATTGGCTTGTTTGTTTTAATTCGAACCGACACAACAAACGATGCAGTTGAATTCGGGCATACTTGAATTGTTTCCTCGTACATTTTTTACATTGTAGTGATGCAGCTAGCATAACCAAACCCCATTGTTTCGTCTGTCCAGCAATTTGGAGCCACTTTGTAACAAGCGGATTAAACCCGCGTCATCTCTCTATATGCATTGCATCTTAACCATCTCTTCAAGGCTCCCCAAAGATTGTATGCAGAAAATTACTACTTAAAGGTATAAATTCTCTATTTTTTATTCGTTACATGTACATTTTTGCCTTTGTTGCAAAAATATTTATTGCTAGGTATACTTTTTTGCTTTTTCATCATTTTTTGTTTTGGAGGAGTATTTTCTCCATTTAATTTGAAAATAGGTATAATTTTTCCATCTACCCTACTATTTTAAGGAATTTATATTTTATATGATAATGCTCGGCATCCATAAGTAAATAAATAAATCCGCCTTCTACTAATACCGATAATCACTAATTCCGCTCCATCGACTACTAAATCACGGTGTTTAACCCAAATAAGTTACGAGTTGCCACTTAAAAAGCTCAAGTGCATGATCACACTTTCACATCCGCTGTCGCCATCTCTTGTTTTCGAACTTGATATTCCCTGGCGTCGGCTTCAATATATTGTCGAATCTGTAATCGGGTAGCAGCAACGTCGTGGGCCGAGAACGTACTCGACGTAATCAAAGCCTCGAGATTCTTCTCCGTCACGTGTTTGCTCACCACACCCTTATTTTGAGCCAGCAACTTTAACTCGAGACAATTTTTCAAAATGACTTCAGCAAACTTTAACACATAGACGCCACAATCGTAATTATTCTCTTGCTGTGGTGCATTCACACTTAGCGTCAGCACACGATCCAGCTTGTAGTCGGAAACTGCACCCATCTTGTCGTCCAACGAATTTTGCCATTGCATCCGCAAAAATCTAATCATCACAAAAGTGTTTCAATCTCAAATATCTCCCATCACCCCGACATGTACATACGTTTTCAAATTACGGACAATCGCCATTTTGCGATGGAATGACCCAAGTGGATCCAGCACAGCGATACAAGGAACGGCCTCCTATCAAATCCAGCATTGGTGCCTTACTTGTATCAATTAAACCCAAAAGGTCTTTCATAAAACTTACCTCGTTTAATGCATTCGATCCGGCTAGACCCGGATTTAATATCATGGCAAGACTCCAGTGTAAACTACCATAAAGCGACAATTAGACGAATACGTGTCCTCGTCAAATACCACAAAAGAGAGCTCTTACTCTTTGTTGATAGGGAGAAAGATCATTGAACGGTGGAAAAAACCAGTGCGCGCGAGCCACGTGGATACATTTTGGTAACCCGCTTCCATGCGTTCTTGAATGCTCGCGCCTTTTCCGGCTCGAAGTCTTGTGTAAAAGTGCGAGCTTAGAAAGAGCACTTTTTGCTGCACCAATGTATTGTCCTTATAAGTAGTTAACATTAAGCGCCTAGACCCACAAAAGAGGATGAGATGAGATACCAAACTGGCGGCACCGTGGTACGTACTTGAAATAGTAATCAATAATATTGTCATTCAGGTACCGCTGTGGGTTCAATCGTGCCACATCACGACGAATGATTGTGACAATATCAGAGGTACAAGGTGGCAACGGGTACGTCAATACTGTCACGTTCCTATCGGCTTGATCTTCGTCGGAATCCGATAGACTACGGCCACCATTACAAGATTTAGCATAAAGGAGCCCAAAGCACAGTCAAGGACCGTATTACGCACTTCTTTTCAGCATCTTTTGTAGACTGGAGTAAGCCCTGCCTTGACTTGTAGTAAAACGGATTGGCGATTAATGCCTCGAGATGGCGTCTTGCTTGTTCCTTCTCTCTACACTCATCGTGTTTAAGCATGAAAAAATGACGAAAAGTTACACGTAGAAAGCATGAACTTACAAGATCTGTACCCGCGTATGCGCCTGAAACACTGCTTGCACTTGAGTCCAAGCTTCGCTTGGTGTCTTCTCCAACGGACATATCGTCAAGAAGGCTTTGGAAGTATCTAGCAATTGATCCAATGCCAGGTACATGTAAGGCGTTTCTTCAGAGACGCATGGCGTCTAACGTACCTAAACTTGTAGGATCGTAGAAACTTCCCATCGACACTTGATCTTGGCCATCCAAAAGTGGCAACTTCAGTGCCAAGAACGCGGCTTCATTCACCACCGTTTTCAACGGCTCCGTCTCTTCTCCTTCCACTTCCACCCTAGTCTTGGTATTGTAGATTCTACATATTGCACCAAACGTTCGTCACATAATCGATCGGGCACAACGTCGAGTGGTACAACGTACCGAACCTCGTCGAGGTGTTTCAAACTGCCTCGGTAATTTTCCTGAAGAGGCCACTGTTCGTATTTTCCCCGAATATTACGCAAGCATAGCCACTCCAGTGCGACACTCACGTCAACAATACACGGAAAGCGGCCAATCATCACCTGGCAATTATCAAGACGTGCCAAAGCTTGCCTTGCCATCTCATTCGTGTCACTTGCTCGTCCGTTCCCGTCAGTTGCCCTTCCACAAGACTTGACTTCCTCATTCCTTTTTCGAGCATTGTCACAATGCCCTTCAGCCTCCGAGTCCGAGTCCAACGCAATAGGTTTCGCCGCAGACCCTTCATTACTTAATTTCCGCTTGCCAAGTTTTGTACGAAGTGCAAACAATGGTGCGACAGTCGATGGATCCTCCAATAACGAGGTTTTGCTTCGATCTCGTAGCGCATAATGGCTCACGATTGGTCGAGACGTTGGTCGCTCCTTGGTGGATCCTTTCTCCTTTTCGACTGCCCGTAACGAGGACTTTGTCGGCTTCTTGCTCGTCTCTTTCCACCCATTCGATGCCAGGAGCGGCTTTGCCACGTCGCCATTGGGCTCTGGTGCACTCATATCTTCCAACGACGACGGCAACGCTGAAAATGGGATCGTTCTCGTTCCCGGGCTGGGTCCACGATTCCTCATGGTGTTTCTTTGGGTCAAACGAGTGAGAAACGGACTTTGCGTCTTGGGTGGCACAAAGACCTGAATGGAACAAGTACCATTTATTGTTAAGTCTCGCCCTTTTACCACAATATAGTAAAATGCCAATACTTTCGTCAATACGCCGTCAGTGACGCCTGGGACGGACGCTTGCGCAAACGAGGAGCCGGGGGCTTTAATGCTCTGACCACTGGCTTTCAGACGACCAGAGTTGTACTTGGGAAGCGCATGGGATCGCTGGAGCTGCCGAGGTGAGTCTTGGCCAAAGTCGAATTGGTGTTGATGGTCGTCCCAATGATTATTGCATTGAGGCCTGGATGAAATGACAATGATAGTAGAATCGGACGGCCACGAAAGGGATAAAAACTATTTTGTACGTACCGTCGAGGGACAGACCGCTCGAGAGCGACTGCATCAAACTCGAGTGTATTGGCGTAGCGAGAGCTATTGGACGTTTGCGTATGCGAATTGGAAGAAGAAGTCATGCGCGCTGTGTGCTGCCGCATGGCGCCGAAGCGCCGAGGGCGTCGGTCTTCCATCGAATCGAGAAAAGGAAGTAATATTTGTATTATTGCGTTTTGCTGGTTAGATGCTTTAGTACAAAATACTATGCTACGAGATAGAATGCATTAGTATCTGTACTTTATCGTTACTACTAAAACCTAAGTCATTTAAATTACCAAGTAGTAAGAAGGCAGATAGCAGTAACAATTAGTTTTCATACAAGCGTCAAAGGTGACGCTATGTACAAAAGACTGCAATCTAAGCACTATTTTATCGAAGCCAGCTCTTAACATAAATCACCGACTTTATATAATGGCCCGTTATTCGCAAAGTAAGCACGTTCATTTATTAGGAAATCCTCCTGCTTGTACAATAAGCTAGCCAGTAATTGTGATTCGCACAAAAAACTCATGTACCAAGTGCGCGATGATGACATATGAAGCTGAAGGAGCTCACTTCTTTATTGTCAATAGATTAGTATATTGGTCGTTTTTACTACCCATATGGGTGATTGAAGATAAAATTTATTTATTTTCAGAGACATAAGAAGCATGGATATTACTATTACGTATCTATCCGAAACCGATGATACTGGTTATGCTGTTGAAGTGGCAGATACCGAAATAACGACAAAGCTCAAAAGGCTTTTGACCGTCGAACAAGTTCGAGCGGTCGTCAGACCGACTTGAAGATAGAAAAGCATTCGACATCCGACATGATACAGCTCTGTAAATGGATTTTGAGCTGTGCAAATATACAAAAGTCCGTTTATAAAGAAAAAGCACACTAATGCGGGCATACGTATTTTGTCGTACTCAAAAAAGATATTTGAACACAACTCCATCGAAGTTATCGTTCCAAATGTTCTCAACGATCGCTTTACGCAACATACGATTGTGTCCAGTATCGATGCACCGTTGTTTGTATCTATCATTTAGTATTAGTAAAGAGATTTCGAGATAGTCTCCTTTACTAACAAACGCATATTTGAGTAAAGCTTCTTTATCTTTTGTGGAGATCTCTTCATGTTTCGATCGTTTTTTGAGCCAATTCAGAGCGAAGATACCTCAATTATTTCATAATTGCATCGATCCTGATATCATCTTGCGAGCAACTTCATCAACTCCAGTATCTCTATAACGTCTGATTCAATGCATAATAAGTATATTAACGAAGCGGAAATTCTGTATTCAAGTCGTGGAAATTTCTGAGTATGTCAGGTGGATTGTTTTGTTTGCTATAAAGATACTAAAGACTCCATAAACCACAATTATTATCATAGGTCCCTTGAAACTGTTTACTATTACATTTTAAACCCTCTAGAATTCTTGGAGGCCCCAAATTCATCGAATTAAAGTATTTATTGTTGCACACACAAACTCAATGGCCTACACCTGAGTTGAATGGGGGGAAGTAATACAATATAGCTTCCATATCCTAGGGAAACTCTTATAGCCTGACAGCTAGAGAGTTTGCTCAAATGTTTTTAAAATCTATTATCCCATCAATATAAATGTTCAGCTGATTTAATAGCTCTTGTAGTTCATTAGCAGTCGATTTAGCAAATTTATTTAATTCTAAACAAAGACAGTACACTGCTCAGCGTGCATTGTTAAGCACTACGTCATTTCTTGGGATAGCTGTTTGTGAAATATGACTACCCGGCTTGTTGTAAGCATTTATTAGTCGCCAATTTACATTGATTTTGATCACAAAAAGCTTATCACGAGTGCAAAAAATCAAATTTCCCATCATATCATTATTTCCCTTGTCGGTAAAGGAGACCCCAGTCAGCCAGCAATTCTCTCGTGCCAATGGCCAATATCTAGAGACACGGTACTCCCTGTAAGGCACGAAGTAATTTTTCGCCAGAGATCCTACCACGTGGTACGTCTAACGGTAAATCGTCTGGATATTTCTTTGATGAAGCATCAACCGGATATGATGGTAATTTCTGAGCCCAGGCACAACGTTGCTGCAAAGAAGACATCCTTTCCAAAGGTCTCATCTTTGGAGGCACCATCTCTGATAATTTTCACCGTTTAAATCAGCCAAGTATCTAGTAGCTTAAGCTCTGAAGTCAGATACGATTTCATTGTTGCTATGACGGGTCAATACTTTTAATGTATTCGATTGTCATACGCTGTAGTCAATATACGTCACAACACTTCGAAGAGCAAGAGTAGACTTAGCAAGGGCTGTGATGCGTCGATGCTCTCATATGCGGTCGATTCTCATACGCTCGGATGATTCTGGTAGGGCCTCTAATTCAGTAACTCGACGGCCACAATAAAACTTAGGCGACGAGGTTAAACCTATTTTTAAAACATTTTTTTCTCTTACACACGTGCCTAGATGCTGAAAATGCGTACACAGTCTGAATGCTGTAAATTTAAAGGACTGATAAGCGAGTAATACTGCTTTGTGCTTGACAATAGACAACCTTCAAAGTAATTTCTTATTCGCTGCAGCCCGCGTGTAAACGAGTGCTTGTTTAAAATATCAATGCGTACCCTAATGACCGCAGGAATTCGCGTAAGCAAGAAGTTATTTTGATGCAGAAAAAGAGCTTTGCGGAATGTTGGGCGTATTTGACATCAGCACTAAAGCGGCCAAAATTCATGGCGAGCACAGCAACAGCTACAATGTCAACAAGTCGTGATAAAACTTTAAGAAGCAGTAAAAGCCTGCATTGACGGTCTTCAATCAAATTAAACCCGTCATGCGTCCTATCTGAGGGGACAAGAAAAGTGGAGGGTAATATATGGCGTAAAAGAACCAAGTATTTAACATATAGTACTTAACTGAGGCAACAAAGGTCGAAACAAGTTTTTTAAGGCGTTTACTTGTAAATGTTGTATCAGAAGACTCAGAGAAGATTTTCGGAACAAAATTTTTCGTTCTATCGTTTCTTTTGATAATCGAATGATAATTGCTTAATCGCACTTATAGCGGAGATTTTACCCCTTTTGGTCTATCATAAACATTCTATATGTATAGCCGGTATAATTGTTATTGCGTAGTCGGTTAATAATGATCATTAGCTTATAAACGTAAGGCCCATTGCATCATCCCACATATAGACTTGGAACCATCCAACTAAAACGTGAAGGGCACTCTGCCATTTTTTATTCAAATGGCAGTCTAGTCGTTTGAGCGATGGCAAAGCAGGCAGCTTAAGAGACTGACCTCAACCAGGTTATTTGACGATAACCGAGCGGTCATTAAAATGTCTGCGCGATATCAAAGTATGGTACAAGAGAAATGTATCAGAACTTCTTTCTAGGGTAAAGGGTTAAACCCTGAACTCTAAACCCCAAAAGCGGCTTCGTCAGCAAAGTCGTGTACGTATGCGCTTTGCTAACATCGTGAATGGTGCGAGCGCTTAAGACTGGAATGACGCGCAATCTACTTAATCTATCATTAGACAATTCACGCCGGAAAAGCTTATTGCAAAAGATAGCCAATAGTCTAGGACAAAACCTCGATAGATTTTCGACAAGGGCTTGATTGTTGCTGATCGTTTGCTACGGAGCATAGTGAATAACAATGATGACCTCTTGAGAGAAAAGTATGCGTGCCGTCTGGAAACTTCAGACGAATATCTCCATTTGTTGTGCTGCGGAAGGCATCGATGTCTTGTGAAGTTTGTCAGATTTATGGACAAGTACAGACAGGGTTACTTCACGATGAACATGCTTGCAGTCTGTCGTATATGATAGCACCGCAAAAAGGCTACATACACTTTCCGAGTTATTGCTCGATGTAAGAAAGAGTAGGCATGAATTGAACCCATCGTTGGTTGTAATTTTATACATTATTCGAATGACACGTTGATATGAAGTCTCCATGCAAACGACATTGCCGAACACAAAGATTCTATCCAAAATAGAACTTTAACTGGAATAGATCGTAGTTGAAGCAAAGGTGCCAAACCATATGCTTAAAGAGGGCATGAGCTTAAGCCTCTGACCTTCGTTCTGTACGTAGAGCGCGCACGAGTCCCAGATCGCTGATTCGCAAGCATTGGTCGTAATTTCAAGACTAAACACACTTAGTAAACGTGATGAAAAAAATTGAAGCCGCTTGAAAATGATGGAGTTTATACAACTGGAAAGATCGAGTGGTTGCGATCCATAAAAGAGCTTTGCTTTGAGAATGTAACGCTTACCCAGTAACAAGAAAAATTCGAGCACGGGCGACAAGTGATGTTGCTAGTCGTTTACGTACAAAAGAAGTATTGCACTCGATCGATGATATCAAAAGAATAAAAAGCTAAAAACAGTCATAATTTGAGCCAAGGGAGTCGGAGAAGAGAATGGATGAGGTTAACGGACCTTCTAGCTCGCCAATTGATTTTAGAGCTGTTGTGTAGCAATAATAGTAGATGATGTGAATGGCTACTAATACCATGACACGGTTTATTTGTTGATTAACTATTTGTTGATAATGCGAGTAATTGCATGCGTTTGTATCATCGATTGCCTCTTCTATTGTATGTCTGGATTCGAGCAAAAAATATTCCCTACATAGTACAAAACAATTTTTCCAAGCAATAAAAAATGGCTTCTAATTCGATGATTTAAGTTAAACTTGTTTTGGATTTTAAAAGACGCAATGACCTTTGCTTTGTCCTTCTCGAGAACCAGTCTGAACACGCTTTTTGCCGTATAAGGCTGTCGTCATCTTTCAGTTCTAGATATTTGATCAAGGCTTTGAATCTTAAGCGGTTACTTCGGATGATACTATGGAGAGTTGACGATGTGAGAAGCGGAAAGATGAATCTAGCTCTGTACTTTTTGTCTCAGCTTTATATTCATTGTCGTGGCATAAGCTGGTTAAACTGGAAGCCGTTCAAGACACCGGCGGAGTGAAAATGTACACAATTAATTATTACTGATGAGCACGATTTGTGAGATCAGCATATACTGGTTTCCTGTTATGATACTAGCGTGAACCACATGGGGTGAGCGAGAACGGCCACTAAGAAACGCGTCCAAAACGTGAGGTTTAGTTTATACCATAGGAGTGCCTTTGTTGGCGTCAGCTTGTTGGGCAGAACTTTATCGAGGTCGACAGCTCTCATCACTTTTGAATGCTAAGTCATGCAAAGGTACTGATGAGAATGTTTGTTTAATCATTAATTCACAGCGTCGCTAGCTTTCGGCTGATTGTTATGAATGTAATGAGGCTGGAAAAGTATATATTGCTCGCGATTCCATAATTGAGAATATGCGCTCACGTAATTGAAAATATACCGTAACAGGGTAACACATATTCATGTTGTATGACATAAGTCATGTAATGTCTCGAACATCAATAAGAACTCAGTACTTAGCACTTAAAAGCTAAAAAAAAGCAGAAATGGTATGATGACCGCTGCCCAGTATATATTAGTAAAGTTAACTATGCAAGTCCTAAAGGAGAATTATCGCTCAACCCAATTTAATTTCAGCGCAATCTTAGCAGAGTTTGGCTCGGACTTGGGGTGAGTGTTTTTTACTAACTCTCTTCCGTCAGGTGGACAGCAATCTGCGACTCGTACTTGCTCCAAGTATAGAGCAAATATTTTGGAGCTAGAATCTAATCTTTGTAAGCAACATGAGACGACTAGTGGCAGCACATGTAGTCAAGCTACATCCTATGTAATAATGAAACAGTTTGATCACAAGCCTCAGGTAGACAATTGAAGCGGACAGTCCTAAGAAGGTGCATACTTCATTGCACAAGGACACAACGCGGTCAATGCGCGTCTTGAGGCTCCTTTTAGCTTGAAAACGTTCTTTTGAAGCATTTTAAACGTAAGATGAAGGATGTTTGTGCTTCAAAAACGCCGATGTCGTGGTAGATCCCCAACTGATTTCAAGCCTTTACAGTGAACGCGAAGTATTAAATTTCGTGCTTGAAATTAGAAAGGTTGGAGTGGCCATAGTATCATCATAGTTGCAGACGAAGCCACCGAAAGTGAATTTATTCGTTTTGAAGCATCTTATGAGAGCTGGAATTTGATGTAAAGTTTTTTGCTTTTGATAGCGTCGAGCGCTGTATGGCCTTGAAGCAAGGCGTGGTTGGAGCTGGGTTGGCTGGAAATCAAAGGCCTAGAATGCCACCCGCTTCGCCCCTAGTGGAGCTTTCGTTACACCTCTGCTAGAAAGCAGGGTGACATTAGCGTGGGCATTGAATCAAATTGGTTATCGTGTTTTACACTAATTATCACGAATGGACACTTTACGGTGCCGAAACAAAAGCCCACCAAATTGAGGGGTACGTTAAAATGCAAGCAATGCTCGTAGACAGCAACATTTGCTGCATTCCGGGGATGACATGCTTGAAATCATGTCATAGCAGTACGTTTAAGGCCATACGGATTGCATATTTACTGAGCGACGCTCCAATTACATAGCACTCGTGGCATATCATAAGTGACTTGGTTGCTTTTAATCCAAGGTAGCATGAGCGAGGCCCTATTACTGCACGTGTAGGGACTAGCTATCATTCAAGCATTACACGCACAACGCAGTACTCGCTTCATGCCATAATTTCTAAAATATGTTTTTGGCCGAGGTAAAATAGCCAAGGCTGTAACATTGCGCGTTAACAGACCTACGCAGTGCTCGTTAAAGATAGCACTCACTACGTGACTTGAACGGCGTAGTTGGCTATCAGCCAAGGCATCATAGAAATACACTTATGTGGCCCGTTGTTTACAAACCAATGCTCCTTGAGGACAGCTTTAGTGCGAAGTCCAGAGTGCTGTTGGCTAAGGCATCGAGAGTGTGACCCAACTGATGCGCGTGGAGTGGCACATAACCCACTTTGCAGCGTTTGTCATGAAAACCGCTTGCTGAATATCCTATGTGGCAGAATCAAGAAACCTAGATGCTTGCCCTTCTGATGGCGTTTAGCAGCACATGTAACTTTGGTTCTTTGCCGAACGTCAATGTAGACGCCACTGCGTCAATGCACAATCGTTTCGACAGGAATACGACACGGAAAGTCTCGCCGAGAGTATTACTTTCTAACGGCGATGCATGGCCTCACCTAGTAGCGCAGGGCGTCTTATATTGAGCTCGAAGGACCCAAAATCAACATGCCAGTAAATAATGACATTGCTTGTCTATATACTTTTTATAAGAGGAAAGTTGATGTAGTCCTGAAAAAGATATGTTTTGAATCTTTGCCTTGACAAAGCCCGGTTTAAGTAAACGGGATTTTCATGGCAAAGCCTAAATAAGCTTGTGAAGCTGACGACATATGATCAATCGAGTTGTAGGAGTCACGGTCGAGTGAAGCGAACGTAAAACCACTAAGAAAGCACTTAAAACACGTAGTGGATCTTTGATTCCGAAAGATTCATCAATCCTGTGATGTTAGTCCGCTTGGATCACTAATCGTAATCAATTGTAAGCTATCTTATTGCATGACAAGTGGAAGTAATCTGTCGGCTAGGTCAAGTGCACTGTATTATAAATAGCAACACATCCGCTCTAGAAATTGGCTTCCAAGCCGGGATGGTGGTCGCGTTTGGCTTAATGTAAGCATGCACTTGACGTATGGTATTCTATCACAGAATGCCGACGCGGCAGAGGATACTATTCTCTTTAGACATTTCCGCGCCGTGCTTTGCATTTTAAAGCGCAAATGACGTCACACTATTCCTTTGTTTAGGGCACCACCGTGTCATCTATTATTCGAATCCTTAACCAAGTCAATCTATGACATACAACTACGAAAGTAGCTCCAAAGGCTGACAACAGCATGGTTGGCCACGTTCTTTGTAGATTTTTTTAGCGTACCTGCGACATCTAGTTGTTTGGTGAAACACATGCTTTTGGTGACATGTAAACAAAGATAAACGCGAAACAACAAATGAGCAGTGACCGAGTGCATGTATGTCAATGCCTTTGTCAATTGGTCAATCTTATTGAGCTTATACTTCAGAATGTAGTTTGGACTAGCCAATTGCTTGAGCAAGTATACGCAGAAGTGGCTAAAACATTGTCCTATGATTTTAAGATGAACACAAATTGAATTTGGGAAGCCCAGCTCCAAACGATTTTTGACATAGTTAAGAAATACCTAATGATGATCTCTTGAGGGAAAATTATGCGTGCCGTTTGGAAACTTCAGGCTGATACCTCCATTTGTTGTGCTGAGGAAAGCATTGATGTCTGCTGAAGTTTGTCAGATTTTTGGACAAGTACAGACAGAGTTACTTCACGATAAACATGCTTGCAGTTTGCCGTATATGAAAGCACTGCAAAAAGGTTACATACGCTTTCCGCGTTTTTGCTCGATGCAAGAAAGAGTGGGCATGAAATGAACCCATCGTTGGTTGTAATTATAATTTTTTCGAATGACATGTTGATGTGAAGTCTCCATGCAAACGACATTGCCGAACACAAAGATTCTATCAAAAATAGAACTTTGACTGGACTAGATGGTAATTGAAGCAAAGGTGCCAAACCATATGCTTAAAGAAGGCATGAGCTTAAGCCTCTGACCTTCGTTCTGTACGTAGAGCGTGCACGAGTCCCAGATCGCTGATTCGCAAGCCTTAGTCATAATTTCAAGACTAATGCAGTTCTTATACTTTCAAAAAACAGTAACGTCGATCGATAAAACATTTTACGGGAATTTTTTCTATCTAGCATAGTATTTTAGAATATACATTTAGTAGCAGGTTTAACACTAGTATTTTTCAGCATACACCGTACCCACTCGTGCCTCTCTGT